>BMAW01127299.1:77420-123872 GCA_019974015.1 Nephila pilipes | reverse complement strand
ATATGAATATGTAGTATATATTGTTAATATTTATATGAATATGTAGTATATATTGTTAATATTTATATGAATATGTAATATATATTGTCAATATAACCTATTAATGTTTTTCCTACAAAATGGTTTTTTGTTATTATATGATGAATTAATGAAATTTATAAGTTCTTTGAGTTTTTGAAAATCATTGCTATCAATTTCATTTTTACGATTCAGTTTTCTTAGTTTCGTAACGTAATACAAATGCTGTTATTATTTAATTACTTAAGAAATTTCAAAAAATATTTAGTTTAACTAATATTTACGGCTTGCTCTTACGCATTCTCTCAGTACTTTATCAAAAATTTATATCACGTATTGTCATGTGTTAAAGTCATGTTTTACTGAATAGTTCTTAATTTTTGGATTAAGATCACTAAAATTCAAGGGGGTATATGCTTTTAAACGTACCAAATGTAATTAAATTTGCTTGCATTTGAATAAACTGCTTTCGTCGGTAGATGCACTATTTCGAACCATCAATAATTTGAGTAAATTACATTTCTATACATCAAAAAGTGAGTAATAAGTAAAAACATTTTATCGTCACAAGAACATGAAATGTAATATGTATAACGAAACAATAAAAAAAAAATCAGTATTATAATATATTTCGCAATGTATACTAAAATGAAGTTATTATACCTACTGTGTAATGTATGTTTAGCTCAAATGTTTTTTTCATTATTCTGTGGAACTCAAAATCTTTTACGGAAACACATATATCTTGCTGTTCCTAAATAATACCCGATTATTTGATAAAATCAAAAACGTGCTAAAGAAGATATTGATCCACAAGATGTTATAAATAAGGAAAAAAATAAAATTTAAAGAGGCTCATTGAGGATTTAGACTTCCCTAATAAATAGGTCAATATCTTCCTCTTAACGACTTATCCATGGACATTTTAGCAATCAATAGTTTCTCAATAAACGTTTTTCCAACATGTGTGTGTGTGATCAATTTTATGAAAATATTTCTAACCGATGACCTATTTCAGTTTCGATGATATAAATTATATAATCATTAACTTACTACTATAATTAATAAATAATTGTATCTTCTACAAATACATAATGAACAGAACAGACTTTAATAACATTTTGGAGGCAGCAATTTTTTCTTCTACATTATTTTCATTCAAGATTTTAAAGTTTTGAAGTAGTATAGGTTTAGAGCCAAACTCTTTTTCGAATGTGTTTATTTCTATTTCTAATGTAAGACAAATTTAAGAATGACTCTAAAATATTCCTAGAATAATAATACTATAGCGGTTATTAGTGATTCAAGCTCACAAAGGGTTGTAGTCATTAAACTGTGTTAAATATATAAAGAAAACTATTACGAAGTTATTTGTTCCTCCCGTATGTTGTGGAATTATATTTCGGTACCTCTGTAACATTTGATACGTAGATAGATGAAATCAGTATGAAGAAATCAGTATTTTTAGGGTGGATGTGAGTATATTAGCAAGAAATCCTAAGATGAATTTTTAATCATATGTATATATATCTTGTTGACTTGTAATTTTAATTTTATCGGATCATTGGTGTAATATAAGTGTTACTTCAATTTGGCAAATTGCAAGTTATTTAAGAATATAAAAATTATATTGAACATTATATAATGGCAAACAATAAAATATGGAGGAAATAAACATTTTAATGTAAAGAGGAAAAAGTACGCAAGATGATATAGTATGACAGCTGAATCATGAAGAGAAGAGACAAGGAAAATAAATCATTTTTCTTTTGTTCATTTTACAGCAGTTGGTATAGAAATACACATGGGCACAGGGCCAGCACTGATTGCCTTCACATATAGTTATACAACTCGGGATATAATGAAAGATATGCATCATACTAGATTACATACTTTCCATCAATAAATAGCTCCATTGGAGTAAGGCTATAATCGTTGCCCTATATCCTTGGAAAATAAAGTGTTGTATATTTTTGATTGATGTGTCACGTTTTCTATTTTGGAATGCTATGAACTTGTTACGGATTTGTAGGTAGAATACACAATTGTATTAACATACAGAAATTCTTAAAAACTCAATTAAAGAATATTTTAGAAACTTATAAAATATCATAAAGACCAGAAAGTTGTGTTTAATATTTTACAATGAAATTATGAAATGCTTGAAGTAGAGAAATGTATATTGTTGTGAATGTTCAGCCAATAGTATCATTGCGTATTCAGTGCAGAATTTGCATAGAACATCTCGATAAAGAAAGAAAAATGTAACAATATACAATTGTAGATAAAAAGAAATATTCACCGCACTACACAGTGTACAAGTAAAATATGTGTCAATATTACAATATTTAGAACGATGAACATGAAATATCTAACTTAAGTGATAGAGGCATTGCTTAAGTTGGCAAATAAATCCCTTCTTTAGTATATTTTTTTTGTGGAAAATTCAAAATCATAGATATATACAAAAATGTTGAGCTCATAACTGTCCTTATGTTGTGAATCGAATGCCTGCTATGGATCATATACTCAGAAGATGAACAGCGAAATTCCATATTTTAAATAATATGCTTCTGAACATATCGAACTTATCAGGCACATGTGATGCGAAGGATGTTTTTTTGTGTTTTCAATCCTCTTTTAAAAATCTGTAACAGGAAATAAATCTATGAAATATTCATTCCTTCCCATTTGTACTGTGTAAATTTCCCTCTTCAAAACCAATCTAGTCACAAGCACTTAAAACGAAAATTTATGGACAGCTGAAAACTTACTTTGGTTTCTGTAACCATTCTTTATTCCAGATGTTTTCAAAATATCATATATTTTTAATAAAATGTTTGAAAATACAATAATGTAAAATCCTGAGAAAAACACATAACTATATTATAAAAGCAGTGTAATAACAATATCCATGAATTCTCCACTTATATAAAACTTATGAAATCAATTCACTATAGGTAAACACATTTAATAAAGTTATGAGTTAGAGTTAAGAATTATTTAAGAAAAAGGATAAAAAATAATAATATTAGAATAAAATTAAAACATATTATTTAAATTCAATAACGCACAATTTGAAGAGTATATTTTCGAACTTCAAAATATGGCTTATAACATAGTGTCATAAAACAATTTAACCATAATCACGTTGCTAGCATATGCAACGTGAGCACCAGGAACGTTTTAATTGATTTTTGCCAACACTTTCAAATATTTACTGAGTGTCCTTAGAAGTACCAAATAAATATACTTAATTATTTAAGACACGCTTTAGAAAATGGTGTCACTTTAAGAAATTAAATTAAATGTAATTTATCTCCAAAGAAAAATGAAAATTTATGTTTACAGTTAAATATTTTTAAGCCAATTATGGAAAAGAATGTGCTACACATTTATGATCTAAATCAGGGGTCTCCAAACTTTCCAGCCTTAGGGCCATATTGATTACTCCAGTAAATTCCAAGGGCCAAAACCATATTATCATTCATTGTTGCCGGTGGTAAAAAGTTGAATCAGTCCACTAGTGGTGTAAAATATGATTACTTTTTTGCCAGATGCCTCTAGCGACGGGAACGCTTTAATTTTATGCCTCTAGCGACGGGGACGATACTCATTTAATTTCTGCCAGATGCCTCTAGCGACGGGGAAGCTGATGTATTTTCCGTATCGTATGGGTATCCGTTATAATGGGGTACCCGCATCGTATCGCCATAGTAATCATTGATTACAAAAGTAATGAAATACACAAGTAATCATTGATTACTTTTTTCTTCAGTAATCGTTACTTCGGTTCCTAACGAGTAACGAGTACTCAAGTAACGAATGAGTATTTTTTTTACATGAAAAAAAAAGTCCGAAAAAGTACGCCACGTTTAAAAAAGGCTGCAAATCGGACTAAAGTCCGCAAAACGGCAACACTGCATATTATTAATTTTCCTGTCATTATCTGTAATTTCTAGATTAGTCGTAGAGTACGAGCGAGCCATGAGGAGTAACGTGACAGGACATCTGGTGGACACAAGCGGAAATAGGTAGTACCTTCTATCGCTAACAGATGGCGCTAATAGCACTTACAGAATAATCTCGTTGGTTCGAGAAAGTTCTGGTGTCTTCCACTCACTTCTAGATGGCAGTAAGTGGAATATATAAGAAGGCTAGTGGCGCAACCACAAGTCAGTTCCTATGACACTGCTGTGAAATAAAATAGTGCGTACCTCCTTAAAACGTGTTTGTGCGTGTTTAAGTTTAAGACATCTTTGTAACAATATTTTGATTTGAATTGTTGCTTTTGTGTGTGATTTAGTAGAATGGAAAAGAAGCGAAAAATTGATAGTGAATGCAGAAAATTCAAAGATCTGTGGAACATTCAGTATTTCGTAATTGAGTCCAGTAACAAGGCGCTATGTTTGATTTGCAATGAAAGCATAGCCGTTCTCAAAGAATATAACATTAAACGTCATTATGAAGCAAAACATTTTCAAAATTACTCAAAATATACAGGAAGTTTGCGGACAGAAAAATTCGAAGCTATGAAGCTCGGATTGAAATCGCAGCAATCTTTATTTACAAAACTCAAAACTGAACAAGAGGCTGCAACTCATGCCAGCTTTCGTGTGGCTCTTGAAATTGCAAAACGTGGAAAACCATTCACCGATGGAGAAATGGTCAAAGAATGCATAATCGTAGTAGCCGAAGAAATGTGCCCTGAAAAGGTAAATTTATTAAAAACTGTCAGTATGTCAGCAAACACTGTGGCTCGAAGGGTAGAAGACATCGCTGAAAATATATCCTCTCAACTGTTCAACAAAAATGGACATGTTGAGTGGTTTTCTTTGGCCTTGGATGAGTCAACGGATGTGTCAGATACTGCTCAGGTGTTGATTTATATTCGAGGAGTAGATAAAAGCTATGAAGTGCATGAAGAACTTCTTGATATGTATAGTATTCATGGCACAACTACTGGTTCAGATATTTTTAAAGGAGTTGAAATGGCCATTAACCAAAAGAACCTTCGATGGAAAAACTTGAAATGTATTACAACTGATGGAGGCAAAAACATGAGTGGGAAAGATAAAGGAGTGGTCGCTCTTGTGTCAAAGGCTGTAGAAAATGACGGTGGTTCAAAACCAATAGTCTTACATTGTATCATTCATCAACAGTCTTTGTGCGGAAAATGTTTGGAAATGTCTGAAGTTCTGAAACCAGTCATATCAACTGTTAATTTTATCAGATCTTTTGGGCTGAATCACCGACAATTCGTGCAATTTATTGAAGAGATTGGAGAAAATGACTTACCTTATCATACTGCCGTACGTTGGCTTAGTTGTGGGAAAGTCCTTCAGCGCTTTTTTGAACTTCGAGCAGTGATCGAAATTTTTTTGAATGAAAAGCATCGCCCTCTTACTGAATTGCAAAACAACGCATGGCTGTGGAAGTTAGCATTCTATGTTGATTTGACAAAACATGTGAACGAACTGAATTTGAGATTGCAAGGAGAAAACCAGCATCTTCCTGATTTATACACTAATATCAAATCATTCCGGAAGAAATTGATACTGTTTCAATCACAACTACGAAGTAAATGTTTTTCACATTTTAAAACATGTGAAATATTCAGCCACACCACTGAGACCGAGTTTCCTATCGATTTTGCAATCGAAACTTTGAGTGCTTTGAAAATAAATTTTGATACTCGTTTCTCGGACTTTGATGCCATTGCGAATCAAATTAAGATTTTTCAGAATCCTTTTGATACTGACATTGAAACCCTAGCCCCGGAACTTCAAATGGAAATGATTGATCTACAGTGCAGTGATATAATTAAGAACAAATATCAAAACTTATCTTTGTTGGAATTTTATAAGTGTCTTCCACTGACACAATTTGATAATTTGCATAAATTTGCTCTTGGGCTGTTTTCTGTTTTTGGTACTACTTATTTGTGTGAGAAGACCTTTTCCAAAATGAAGTACACAAAAAATGTTTACAGATCTAAATTAACTGATGAGCATCTTAAATCTCTTTTAATAATTGGTACAAGTAAAATTAGCCCACAACTACAAACTATTGACAGTGGAAAATCTCAATTACATAAATCTCATTAGTATTTCATATGTCATTATGCTTGTTATAAGTTATTTTTTCATTTAAAATGTATAAAATGTTAGTTGGATTCATTTCAATAATTTGTTAGTTAGTATATAGTAACCTACAACAATGTTATGAGTAGTTAGCCCATGACCATATCAATGTAGATGTCATATTAATAATTATTCAACATAAAAATAGATTACTTCAGTAAACTAAATTTAATTTGCTATAAAAAATAAATATGTTCTCTAGAAGGAGTTTTCTTTCAAGTATGCTAGCTCTCCGCGGGCCGGACAAAATCAGTCCGCGGGCCGGATGTGGCCCTCGGGCCGTAGTTTGGAGACCCCTGATCTAAATTAACACATTTTCGTAAAAAGTTTTACTCTTTTGTTTGTGATAATTCTTGCGTCTTTGCTCTTCAATTTAAAAACAGATAAGGGAAAAATAAGTAATAAACTAATATTTTGCGAACTTGAATGTAAATGTATTTTTTTAAAGTAGTTCTTTGTTTCAGTGATAATGTTATTATTCCAATATTTTTTTTCTTTTCAAAAATAACTTTAACAAATAACAAATGTATTTACATATTAATACATTACAATAAATTTGAAACCAATGTTACACTTAATAATAATAAATAATACTTTTGAGCATTTCAAATTACTGAAGTGACAAGAAAATAATTTTATTTACCTATGAAAAACATAAATCTGGGGAGATTTAATTTTTTATTCTCTTTTGAATTGATTCATTTTCTAGAGACAAGTTACTGTTTTTATTTATATTTCTTTAAAGTTTAGAGGACCTTTTTAGTTTAGTTTTAATGTTTTTAGTGAACAACTTTTAGAGCTAAATATTATGTGTAATTTGTATGCAAAGTAACTATATTCAAATAATAATGTTTTCACCTCATTTTCTTGAGCCTTCATGTAAGTATTATGCCTCAGTTTAATATAATTATATGTCTGTAAATATATATGTTTTTAATGCATATGTTTAAGATATATGTCTATATTTAATCGATTTTAATTAGATTTATTGATTTTCCTTTTTGCAATATGTTCAACAATTTAATGAGATATGATTTAAAATACTTTTGGGATGTAACTAAATGTTATAAGATTGTAAATATTACTTATCATGGACTATTACATATAAATTTCATAATTATTTGATGTAATATACCTTACTATATAAATACATTAACTTGAAGCAATTTCACTTAAGTAAAACCACGTGACTCTTTTATTTCAATCCATATCTTGCCAACACGCGATAAAATAAAATTTTCATCAGTAGAAGTTTTTGCAATGATAATTTTAAGATTGCAGTTAAATAACGATGTATAAATTCTGAATCATACTCTACCTAATCATGCGCTTCATATTCATAATGTTCAAATAGATGAAGTATATTGTCCTTAAATAATTTAATGATTCAAACATACAAAATATTGTGTAAACTTTGGATACAACGTATTCAATAAATATGTGTAATTCTTTGTAGAAAGCAAGTAAATTAGAAACTATAGTATCATTATTTGAAATGAGTGTAGAAAAGTTCTCAGTTACAGAAACATTAACTTTAAAATCAAATTTTTGCTTAATTAAGAATGCATCACAAAAGAATTAAAAAATGCTAACATCGGATTGTGACAATATTGTTGTGGCTTATCAAAGGCAAATATCTTCCGACATTTTTATTCTTGAACATAAATCAACACACTTTCCTTTTTCAAACATTCATGGTGCCTTAATTAGAAATTAAACCTATAAAATGCATGTTAATTTCCATGAGTTCTGTAATATACTGCTGTTTGTAGAAAATGCAACACCATGAAAGAATCATCAGAATCAAATGAAATTTAATGCAGAAACGACTTGTACTGATACAAATAAATGATGAAATTTTCAAAACAAAAGAAACAAATTAAGCGTCCGAAATCAGTATTTGGTGCAGCCACCATGCGCTGCAATAAGTGCTGCTATACGACGTGGCATGAGTCAAACAGATGTTGAATATCTGCTTGAGGAAGAGAATTCCATATCGCTTGTATGCGCAACCAAAGTTCGTCTTTGGAAACTGCAGGACGCGGATCACGAGCGAGACGCCGACCAACCATATCCCACACGTGCTCAATAGGCGACATATCCGGTGAATAAGCAGGCCAAGGAAGAAGTTGCATGCGTTGTGCTGAACAGAAGTCTCGAACAGTCCGCGCAACATGTGGGCGTGCATTATCCTGCTGAAAGATAGCTCCAGGGATGCCTTGAAGGAAAGGAACGACTTCGAGCTGTAGCACTTCACGGACGTACCTGTTGCTATTGAGATTACCCTGAATTCGTATCAAATTGGATCGTCCATGATACGAAATCGCACCCCAGACCATAACTCCGGGTGTTCGCCCACTATGTCGTTCAATAATACACTCAGGAAGGCAGCGTTGACCGGCATAACGTCTAACACGAACACGGCCATCATGGGTCCACAAATTGAAGCGTGATTCATCTGAAAAGACAACTTGGTGCCAATCAGCTCGCCTGTCTCTGTGCTCAAGAGCCCACTGCCGACGCAGCCGTCGATGATTCGCCGTGAGGGGAATCCTGTATAAAGGCACCCTTGCACGCAATCCACGGCGCAGCAGACGACGACGAATTGACGAAGCCGACAATTGTACACCTGTAGCAGTAGACCAACGTGCTGCCAGCTGCCTGGAGGAAGCTGTGCGATCATTCACCGCCATGCGGAGCAGGTGTCGATCATCGCGCTCTGACGTCACCTTCTGTCGTCCAGTGCCTGTTTTTCGAGTTGTTCGGTGCTCGTCGGTCCACTGCTTCCAAACTCGCATCACTGTGGAACTGTTCCGCTGCATACGAGCTGCTATTGCGCGATAGGAAAATCCTCCTTCTCGAAGGCCGATTATCCTCCCTCGTTCAAACTCCGTAAGTTGCTTGAATTTCTTATTCTTCCGTCGTGGAGGCATACTCAGGTCTCACTAAACGTTTGCCACTAACAAATAATCATAGACTTTTTTCAACGTCCCGCTACAGCACTTTATTTATACGCTTTCAGCATCAATTCAGAGGGCGCTGCGCGCGCCGCGCACGCGCGATGGCTCTGAAACTTTATTAATTTGCATAATATCCTATAATTGACATTTGCTGCGAATTTCATTTGATTCTGATGATTCCTTCATGGTGTTGCATTTTCTACAAACAGCAGTTTATAAATATTTAAACTGGCAGCTAAAATTTATAAGTATTTCAGTTCCCATTTTTATTTTTTGGTTTTATTTAAAGATGTTAACGCAAAATGTTAAAAATAAAGACTTAAAATCAAAACACATTTCCAGGTTAAAAGCACTCAAACATTAATTTTATGACTCTTCTATCCGTTATAGCACATCATGATTCTTACTAATACTCATCTGAGTACGAATCAATCAATTATTTTAAGGTGTAAAATGTGTTTTATTAGTCTTTTATCTAGTAATGTGTTAAATGAACTTTCACAGTGAAGTGTTCAAAAGAAAAAAATATATGTTTATCGAAAGTTTCTAAATCTTAAGAAAACTGTATATTGAATTTGCCTATCTTATAGTGTTACAAATAAATATAAAAATTAGACCAATGTTTGTCTGGAAGTAAGCTCAAAGTTTTGATTGTTTTCTTTGACGTTAGGCAAAATTATTCTTAATTTCAACGTCATATGAATAATATTGGATTCTCCAAACCAAAGTCAAGAGTTTTCTGAAAGTTTTTGAAAACACATAGTTCAATATTTGATTAAATACGATACTCATGATTATATCAACTTAATAATACATTTTTATCTTTAAAAAATCGTTTTTTAAGAGTCAAATTTTAACTAAAAACGCATTTTCTATAGAATTACAGTACGAATTATGTCTATGAATAATCCTTATAAATATATGTACAAAATGCCAAAAAGAACTTTATTTTGGCTTAGCAAATTAATATGCGAATTAGTGGTTCCCTATAGTTTCATGAGTTTTAAGTATTTTAATGACTTTTCATTCAATACTTCGTCAGTAACAAATAATCTGTGAATAAAATGCGGATTATTTGTGGTAATTTCTCAGATTGTTGGCCAGTGGGATACGAGTTCAAGCCTTAATTCTACAATGGTCTTCGCATAAAAATGTATCAGGTATTCGTAATATTCAAATACAAATATTAATTATTGTATGTGGTACTATGTAAAAATTTCATTTTAATGCAAAGAGGCATAAATGTCATCATTATCACTTTGCTAAGTCTCAAAAATACGATTATCTATCAACATTAACTGATGGAATAGCGCATTGTCAAATTCTATGTATTTTATTTTCTTCATTTATTGTTCAAAAGGCTAAAATTATTTTTTCTATCTTCATACTCTCCTTAATATCTTTCTAAAGGGTCACATGATAAACATCTTTGATCCAGCTGACTGTTCCTTATCTTGTAACATTTTTTTAAAACTTTATTTGTCAACTTGAAAGTCTAATCCCTACCAATGCAGAACAGACCTTAACTTTGCTAGTTTAGCAGAAATTTCGAATATCATAAAATTTTAACTATAATATAATTTATCACCAATAGAAATATTTTGCAAGAAATGTAAAATAATGAAAGAAAAAACGACTTGAAAAGCTGAAGGAAGAAAAAAAACAAAAACAAAAAAGCCGAAGTGGGAAAGAGATCTAAGTTAACTTCTTCGCGCAACTTTTTACATAGGTATCGCAGATAAACTTGACTTCCCTTCTATAGCTCTACATTCAGCCAGTTCAAAACTTTTTTGTCGGGTGATATTCATGGCGGTAAGCGAGAGAAGATAGCCAGATACCTCAAGTTTTTGATTTCAGAT
Source organism: Nephila pilipes (assembly GCA_019974015.1). Lineage (NCBI taxonomy): Eukaryota > Metazoa > Arthropoda > Arachnida > Araneae > Nephilidae > Nephila > Nephila pilipes. The sequence goes on along the minus strand of BMAW01127299.1, from coordinate 112,892 downwards.
AAGAGAATAGCGCATTCAGTCGACGTCCTTGTCACCAATGTGATAGTCAAGAAATGTTCTATGTCATATGATTCAAAGATTAGTCCGACATTTTAACAATAAAACATTCTTAAAAAATTAAATTGATAAAAGAAAAAATATCCTCCATAACCTTCAAAATATGAAATACTTTCCTTAATCCACATGTATTGTTTTTATTCATGTAATATGTTTGTAACGTTGAATTATCTGCGTTTTTCTCTTCACTAACTTTGGCGAATTTTAGTAATTTGAAATAAATAACATTCCAACTCCTCTCCAAGCAAATAAAGCGTTATGTAGTAAATTTGATGAGTGTAAGAAGTGCTATAACTTAAATTAAGTATACTGATATATAAGCAAAACACAATTAAATGAATGAGGGAAAGGAAATCTGCAGATGCTGGTATGATAGAATTGGAATGAATTGAACTGATATTCTGTGATTAAAAGACAGTAAAATAAATTCATGTTTAACGCAAATAGTAGAGACCATCGACTCTGTGTGCGTGGTGAGTTGTAAGTAAGAATTTTAATATTTAACTATAAAGTGGTATGCAGGCGTGTTGAGGCGTAGTAAATATGCATAGAGAACATTAATTAAAGTAATAGTTGGTAATATGTGGGTTAATGCTTTTCTGACTTCTCTTCTTGATGTTTATAACTAATTATCTGATCAGTAACTGTTAGATTTGACAACCATGACTAATGAAACGAATAATTAGGAGTTGTTGCATGCTATTTTTGTTAGTATTTCTACTCTTTGAAAAAGGAAATGAGGGAGTTTCCTTGCCCATCTCAAACTACGCAATTAAGACCATATATTAAGCATCGTTGCTCCAACTTTATATTCTATTTCTATCTTGTGGCATCGCTTTTACATTGCTTGACAATCTGGAAGTCCCTTCTCTAGAATTGCAGGACATATCAAAATTGAATTTAGGTGTTTATTAGATGCTCCAATTTTGTTCATTAATCACCATTCTTAAGTTAAGTTTACTGCATCTCAACTGATAAGGAAATCAAAATATGTGAACAGAAGCTAATCAAATTTGCATTAGAAATGAAAGAAGCATTGACTAGAGTTATATTCTAATTCAGATTAAAATGAAAATTTTATTTCTAATCCTACCTCTAAGGAATAATTTATAGGAATAATATTTTGTATCGAAGTTTTTATCACTAATTATTATTGAAAACTGAAATGAAAACCAGATTTAATATTCATATCACCAAAAAAAAAACGTTCAACAAGAATAATCCACACAAAATAGCTAAAGTATATGTTTTTAAAGTTTAACAATCTTCATTGTTTGTGAATATATTCATTTATAATATATCATTAACTAATTCCACAGTTTGTTCTTATGATGTTTCACGTATATAAATGACAACATTGAACGTTTTAGTTTCTTTGAAAAAAATTTTTAATGAAAATACACTAATTATTGCAAATGTTAGGTAGTTCAAGTGACTTACTAATGTTTTCTTAAAATGTTTATAAAGGTTTTAATTTTAATTTTTGGCAGATATTATTTTTTACAGTAACTATATATATTTCGTTGTTTTTTTAAGATTAATCGATCGCCCAGATCATTCAAAAAAATTCTGAGATAGCTTCAAAGCTAGAAAATTAATGTTAACAAACATAATAATAATAGTCTAATTTAGAATAAAATTCGTTAATATATAAATATATTTACTATAATTTTTATGTAAATAAATAAATAATATTCACGTAAAATATATTCAAAAACATTTTACACTTTGGAACATATAAAAGAGACTAGAAACAAACATCATACCTTCTTTAAATCATTATCTCACTTATATGTTCTGTATTTCCTCTATACCATCTATTAAGTAAGAGAATTTTATTCAATGCCCATGAAATGAAAATGGCAACAATGTACTATCATTATTGACATTTTCATCTCAAAGGCATATCATTGCAATCATTGCTCAAGAAGAAATGAAACAGAAGGGACATCCGAGATTTTGAAGCAACTGTAGCCTTATTTGTAATGAAAGTGTAAATAAGTTAATATATTTCCTACATTTTTGTAGACCAAGTATTCTTTAAAAGAAGTAAGTTGTCCTTTATCTAATGGGAGAAAAATATTAGATGTTCTATAGGTACAAATATCATAATTCTGATTCAGCACGCATTAAGTAAATATGTGGCGGTCACGAAACGGCAGCGCGAAACGTATCATCACGCTGCGTTGATACTGGAGGGGGAGTATTGCAGCGACGCTCTTCAACGTTAAAAAAAAGCCTTACTCAAACAGCCCGAAGAGATATCTTTTCGGCTTGATTGGTAGGCCCGTCGCATTCGGATCCCTTGGACCAGGGTTCGAATCTACGCTGCCGTTTCGCGACCGCCACAAATACTCCAATTGCATTATTTATCAATTTATAAGAATTTTGTAGCAAATTTAAGAGTTACATTTAGAAGATAATTCATTATAGAAGAAACTCTGTATGAGATGTAGATATTATTAAATGAAAATTTCTTCATTTAAGAAATGTTTGATTTTTAAATTACATTTTTATCTTTTGTTTTTGTATTTCTTGATTAATCTGTTTTGATCATATTTTGAAATTAAACTAGAAAGACAACCCATAAGAATTTAAAAGTATACACATAGTGAAAATATAGAATCTTAAATAATTCCTGAATTAACTGAATCTGCATGTTTCAGGGTAGAATTCTTTCCGAAAACAAGATGTATTTTTTATCTATTCCTTAAATATTTTAATAATTACTTTCAGCATTTTCCTTGATATATTTTCTTGACTAACTGATTGAATTGGTCATTTGAAATACAACATAGATTTTTTCCAAACGAAATATTTCGTTTAAAACATTATTATTCATATTTAAAATTTTTTTAAATGTTTATAAGCTTTAAAGTTTCTATTAAAAATTTAAAAAATGATGTTCCATGTAATCATATTCAAACAACTTATTTACAGTATGATGAAGGAATGATACCTTTATTTTTTCAATGATTCTAGATTGGGCGAAAACAAATGTATGCGCTTTAATAAAAGCTGGAAACATATTTTTGTTTTTACTTTAAAACATTCATAATTAGACATCATTTATAAAAATAATTGTTATAATGATTTTTTCATAATTACAAGAACGCTTAGATTATTAATAATTGCTTGATTTGCTTATGTGTTTTCTATTATATATATAAACTTTTGCTTTAGTTTTTAATTTCTGCATCCTAATGCACCACATTTACTTAAAGGAATAATTTCGTACAGTGTAATGGTTATGATATTCATGTCTAGTTATTTAATAAATAAAAAAGTAGGTTTCTTAAAATAACTTTGAAATAAGGATATACTGATTGCACTGGGGTATAAATATTTTGTATTGCTTATATAATTTTCTGTGAAGTGAAGAAAATTTATAAAATTAATGTTATTGGGACATAAAACGCTACTTTAAATTATTCATTCAAATCACACAATGTAAGAAAAGAGTCTTTCCTGTTATTCTACTCAAACTCCTAACCGCATATAATGTACTTTAATGACGTTCCATTCACAAATTTATAACTACTTAACTTTCAACAGAAAGTTTCTATATAATTCTTTTCCTAGTTATTTTCCGAAATCCCTTTAAATTCTAACGTCCCCTGTAAATTCTAAAGTTTCTTAACATATTTCCTTTATTTATAATTAGTAATATTAATAACGAGAAATACAAATTGCCTAACAAAAGTATGCTTCGGCCACAAGTTAACAACATGAACCCATTGGCATAGAATTTCTGAGAAAATTATATAAAAAATTCATATCAGATGATACGGATATAATATACGCAAATTAATGCGTCATATTACATATTCTTAAGATCTAGAAGTATTCTATAAAATTGCTATTTTTTAATTGAAAGGAAAAGTTACCGATTTCTTCTATCATAAGAGCTACATTATGGATTTTTTCCACTTAGAAATTTCTTTCATATTCACTGAGAAATGAGTTGAATAGAATATTTTATCATATGATAACAATGTTTGCATAAAATATTAAAGCTAGAACTATTTACTGTCTGTAAAGTTTCTGTTAATGATCTGTAAAAGATTGTGTTAATTACTTCCCTCAAAAATGAAAAAACTCAAGAAAATATATGAGATATTATTGTACATAACTTACAAGTGAACATTAAAAGTACAATAAAAATACTCCAAAAAGATTTCTCCATATATTTAAGTAACTTATATTTGAGCTTAATATTTCTCAAAAGTAGAGGAATTTGCCTTTTTTTACTGAAAACAAACCAGATTCTAAGCGAAAGATAAATAATTAAATGGAATGATAATTACATTTAATATTGCTGCATGTCATTGAAAGATATGGCGACTTTAGTTGATTTCATAAATTATGCTAGATAATTTTCTATCCATTTCTTGAAACTGTAAAAGTATTTTCTAATCACGATATTCTATGGGAAAAAAAAACATATTCATTTCATAAATCTACCAGTGCATTTTCATATATATATTACAAATAATTTAATTTTGCTAATAAGGATTTTCTTACAATATGGACAAATTTACATTTTTTTAATCAGGAATAATGATAAAAACAGTGTTTAAAATTATAGCGTACCCAAAGATATCCTAAAAATCTGAATTACCTTGGCGGATAAATATGAATTTCATAATATAGAAGCAGATGTCATGAATAGTGTTAGCATTAATTCCTTTAAGATCTCAGTAAGCAAAAGAGATTTTTGAGCATCTGCCGTATGAAAACAAAATGAAAACCAAATCCAAGAACCTTGTGGTAAAATTATTAGGATAAAAGATGTATAAAGGGTAATTTCGAAAGTACTTTTGATGGAACAAAGTAGAGTAAGGAATAAAGAAGGATTAATGAAATTTCTCTATTTTCATCTTTTTTTTTTATGTACAAATTTTATTTAAAGAAATTGTAAGCAAGATAGCTCTGTTGTGATGGAAATTATTTCTTAATTTAATATTTTTTTTCAAAATTATTTATAACATAAGAAATCACTTATAAATGAAGATACCGTTTGGAGTGTAAGTTTTGTGCAATCAACTTATAGTATATTTTGAGTGGTTAGTAAAATGAGTTTCATTATAATTATTAAATTGCTTCAGTGCAGCTATTTCATACCATATTTATTCAAATAATATTCAAAATTTCTAAAAAATAAATATACTGCACACACACTTAGTGTAATACAATCAATATAGATAATTCACTTACGACAGAAGTATTAAAACTAAAAAAAATCTTGCATTTTCGAGACAAGCTGTTATGAGTAAAGTTAAATTCAAACTTGTTCTCTAATTACATTTCAAAATTCATAATTAAAAATATACTGAGCACATCTCTGAGACAGGAAATATACGCCTCTCTGAAACGTTCAATAAACATGAGTATAAGTACCGCATATCTTATTCAGTTTCACATAATGTCGACGTATATCAATTAAATATAAGATATTTAAAAATTTATGACTTGAAAAATTATCCTTATTTTTTTTCAAGTAGATAAAACCAAAATATTCACCTAAGTACTTGTTCACATGGGATAACATCTTCAGTTAAAATAACAGTTTGAATATATTTATGTCATTTTGAATGACATGTAGAAAAATAAATAAAAGTTTCAAAATGAACAAAATAAAACTGACATGTTACGCTATTGTTTTTCTATAACATAGAATCATGCACCTAAAATGAAGACAAATGGATAAAAAGTTCGAGAAAAATAATGAATAATATTTACTGCTTCACCATGTTGTTTGAATTTTGGACAGTTCAGAATTATGAAAGATAGAGCACCAAAAAAATTTGTCAGACGAGTAATTCTGACGATTCAAAAATGGATTTCGAATATTGAAAAACGAAGGATTCCAGGATATTTTGCTGTCAGAAACAGAAAATTTTGAGATCCCTTGGCACTTAATTATATACCACTTATGGAGTGGAAAACTTTTTAAGCTCTTTTAATGTTTTTACTTCCTGTATATTTATCTACCATATACTAATGTGTTCATAATCAACTAAGGTATGTTAACATCCTGAAAAAAATTTAAAATAAAAGAAGGGAAATATATGCTACTATTTAGAAATGTATATTTATGCACACACACACACACACACACACATATATATATATATATATATATATATATATATATAATAATAATAATAATAATAATAATAATAATAATAATAATAATAAAAAATTTTCGGTTGCTTTAAATAGCTGGAGATTTAAAAAAAAATATAGAAACAAAATGAAACTAAATATAACCGCTAAGAAATTACTATATAAGCTTACATAATTGTCTTAGGCTAATCAAAGACTAAGAGAAACATTAATTTCTTAATTGCAAAAACCTACAAAAAAGAAAATTACCCCTTAAAAATAAATAAGCGATAGGGATATCCAAGGGATAACACAATAAAATAAAATCAGAAATAGCAATTTCTGTTGTTATGCATGCTTCAGTTTTTAAATTTTGTATTCTGTTGGGCATTGAATCTATAATGGATTAAATACATGATAACAACATTAAAAATAATTTTAAGAAATTAACTCATGTGAAGTGACATTTTATTACATATACGGAAACAATTTTTGATACCCTGGTGAATTGTTTGTCTGAAAAGGATGTAAATACCTTACCAATTACAATTATACCTATAACTGCGTGTACTGTATGCCCAACTACGTGAATGATATTACATTGCAACCAGTATTTCGAAATATTTTTGTTGTTCTTTAAAGTAAGGATTCCATTAATTGTATATCATGTGTGCAAGTATGAAGATTCTTCAGCCACTAGAGTAATAACGTAACAATTAGAAACTCTCATATGCATAATATGCTAATTCTGGAAAACTAGTTTGCCCTCGTAAACCTTTTCACTTATCTTATAAGACGGCTATCAGTGAAACATTCCACAGGACTGAATTTTTCTCAATTAATAGGATCACAGTGATAACTGCAAATTCATATTATTCACTCATCATATACAGGAAATTATTCCTGGAATTATCTATTGTTATAAAAAGAATTTCTTGATGATACAATTTTAAATTTGGATTTGTACTAAAGAAATGAATATAACCCATTTGAAAATAAAATAAGTAAGGCAGTATAAAAACATTAAACACAAACATTTATTGAGTTCCATAATGTTATAAAAATAACTCATAGATGAATGTCCATTTTTTTCAACGGAATATATTAAATTTTTTTGACATAAGCAATGTGACTATGATTTATACAATAAAAGAAGCATAATAAAGTTATAAAATGAGATTTAAATATTATAAAATATTTTGGAGTTTAATATATTTGAAAGTTCACTTTCAGTAGATGGAATGAATTGGAATGTGACCAAACATACATACATATTGAAAGATTGAAATATGAGATATATAACATTAGTGTTACGATACTGGACATGAATCTTTACATGAAATTTATTTATAAATAGTTTTACTCTCGAATGTGCCTTTTCTATAACAGCATGAATAAAAATGTGATTTAACCAACATGATTATGAATAATTCAGTTAGTTGAATAAACATTAGACTTGGAGTTATATTGTAAGATGATCTTAAACTTTAAGTACTTTTAGTTTAAAAGAATGCATGTAGAATATTATTTACTCACGCAGATTCTTTCTGGCAGTTAAAGAGTGCGGTGGTAGAAAATATGTACTTGTATGAGACACGATCCAAAAGTTAGACTGTTATTATAAAAATGAATTTTCTGAGCTCGCATGTTTGAATATTTATATAAAATAAAGGAATAAAAACTTAATATGACTTGAGCCACGTGAACACTGAATGAATGAGAAGTTAAATAATCAATAGGGACAAAATTCTGGAATTCTTATGCTGTTCCAAAAATTGATTTCCAAATGACTGTGTACGTTTTCTGCAAATGATTGAATAAAAACACGACTCCGTAATAGCTTTAACAATTGAAAGAGTAAAAGAAGCACACACTCATACAGTAAAATGTAAAAGTATTGTTTTTGTGATTAAGATGTTCTTGATGGTAGAATAAATGTGGTGTGTTGGAGAGAATTTTTACAAAAATCACTCCGATTTAATTTGAGTGATTTTGATGGTTTCTTTTGTAATACTTTTGAAAGAATTATGTAGTTGCGATAGTCACACCACAATTTATAACTGCTTAAGTTAGTTTTAATGTTTAAGCTATGTCTCATGTTAGAATTATGGTGACGTGTTTGTGGTTTGTTATACGTATTTAAATCTATTCGAGTTTGATGGACTTTAGTGAAATAATATTCATAATCCAGTATAAGTTATAATTAGTATATTTAGTTCTAAATAAATGCTTCCTTTCTTTACCTTATTTTTTTACCTTATTTTCATAAGATTTTTCATGCATTTGATAATATTTGGAATTTAATTTTTGGTTATTTTAACATTATTGTTTTTTTTCTGAGTAGCTTTATATGATTTTTGTTCTCGGTATATATATATATATATATATATATATATATATATATATATATATACTGTGATACAATAATAAAAGCTCCTCACTATGTATCGTACTTTCTTGCAGTTTTCTCTACCAAAAAGAAAAATTAATTGCTGCATTTGTATGGAAACTGGAAATAATTACTGGATAAGTCATCATAATATTCATGAAAAACAAAGCCAAGCATTTGCAGATGAGGATACATAAAATATAATTTCCTTGCTAAAGAAATTGTATTTAAAAATCAATCAGAGATAAAAATTACTTATTTTTATTTTACATTTCTTAATGTATGAAAATTATATTTTATTAAACATGTCGAAATGAAATGCATTAAATAGATTGAATAAATATTTATATACTTGTTGGTAACCACGTTCTTCATGTTATTACGCTTTTGCTAAATAAATAAATAAAATAATAAAGTAATATTGAAAGTTTCGTAAATAAATTGGTAATTTAAAGCAATTTTGAATCATTTTTTTTATTTACACATTCATTATTGAGGTATGGGGTTTAAAAATTTTAATACATAAATTGTGTTATTACATAGCATGACTATAACTTAAAAATTAAGAGATATATAAGCAATATATACATAAAATTTTGAAAAATGAATAATTCTATCATTAGAAGAATAATTTGTACTTTATTATTTTTGCTAATTAATCCACAGAAAAAAAATGGGAGTTAAGAATACATTTGATTATATTCTACGAAATTTGCGGCAAGAAATGTACTATAAAGTTAATATTCAGCAATATTGGTAATATTATTTTTCTGATGAGGATTAGGAAAATATCCCGATTTGTTTTTAAAAACAAATATTTAATATTTATGGCACATTTATTTAATTACAATAAATAAAACAAGCTAAAATTAATTTTAATGTATTAATTATACAAAAGTAACGTTAATTTTTGAATTTCATGCCGCTCGTATTTTTAGAAAAAATCCTATTCACATAAAGGCATTTTTGAGCCGTACGTGTTAATATCAAAGCCTGCTTAACTTGACTGAATTATCGTACAGTGAAAATTTATCTTTTTATAACTTAATGAATCATATATAAATATGATAGTGTTCGTATAATGTATCGCTTAAAAAATTAATTCATTATTGTGCTCTGTTATGTTGTGTGAAGGAATGTTGGAGTTGATGGAGTAGAATATCAAACCTGGCTATACTGCACCAAAAATTTCCTAAAATTTTTGCAATTATTTTAAAACCACATTAAGGAGGAAAACAAATAACATAAAAAAGAAAAAAATTATTTCAGTTACTTTTTATTAAATAATTACAATTTACATAAATATGTATATACAAATGACACAAATACAATATAAAGTGGCAAAAGAAATTTTTTCCTTCGATCTACACGCTTAGTCACTGACGGTACTTATTCCTAAATTTATGTCCTGCAAAATATCTAATATAAAAAAAAAGATTTTTTTTCTCCCATATAAAACTAAAATTAATTATTTGAAAATCAAATAAGAAAAAATTGTGCTTCGACGAGATTCGATCCGAAGGCATGAAGATTCAAATCCGACGCTCTACCAAATTTGCCATTGCAAGATAAATGACATAGTAGAAGCATTGGCTTGTCTCTTAATTCCTCCTGTAAATTAAATGGTTGAAATGTAGTTTAGCCCAACCACCCTTGACGACAGGAATTATTTGGAGGTATTTTGTCAAATGCGGCTTCCCTGGTGGACTTCGTGGACATAACGTTCAGCCAAAAAAAAAAAAGTTTGGTTATTTTTGACAGAAATGCATTTTCACCAATTAAATTTAATTAATGAATAAATATTGGAAAAAACTTTATTAACTTCAAGTGTTATCCAATACAAAATTAAAAAAAAATTATTTGAACTTGAGTGGATGAATAAAAAGTATTTTATTAACGATTGAAAATTTGAACGAGTTGTATAAATACATATAGCAAGGGTGTGAATTAATAGTAGCAATTTAATATCAAGGTGTAAAAGAAAAGTATTAGGGTTAAAATCTTAATTATCGTATAAAAATGCAAACAACTTCTGGTAGGAGCTTTTCCAAACCAAATCAGACAAGTTTAATACATATAATAAAAAATGTGTGACAATAACGACGAAATACTAAAGAGTCAAATCTAATAAAACGAACAGCTTATGGGACATGATAGAAAGGACACTCTGGACACTTGATTAGGCTGGGAAAAATTAGGCTTTAAAATACGTAGCAAATTTGTATTAAAATTAAAATCATATTTTTAAGAAAATTATGCTTGGGAATATCTTACTCTTGCCGTAAAGCCTTTAAAATTTAATTGTATTCGTCAGAGAATAATCTAGAAGGAAAACTATTCTTGTAATGTATCATATCTTGATTTGTCATTTCATTAATAAAAGGTATTTTATTAACAATTGAAAATTTGAACAAGATATATAAATAAATATAGGGAGAGTGTGAATTAATAATAGGAATATAAAAAGTGATATACAATAATTCTTCAAGCATAGTAATATTTTAATATTTTTAAATGCAAAGGTATTAAAAAATGTGTAGTAACTTTATAGTCGAGTTTGAAGTAGTTTAAGTTATATTAAGTTTAAAATGCTATAATCATAAGGGTATGTCGTCTTTCTTATACAACTTATGAAAACAAAAACGTACGCACTTTACTAAAACTTGTGGGGTACTTCATGCTTTACCATTTATACATTGAATAATTTTTCTTAAGAAATACAAAAATAAAATGGAAATAAAAATATATTTGCTAACAAAATTACTTACTAGGTTATATATTAATTTAGGTTATTATATAAATGCGGAAATATGTTAAAAAAACAAATTTGCTGCTACACATCATAACATGAATAAAACACATGATTATAGGATATCAAAAACTAATTGCAGCATTAGAGCATACGCACTTATTTTTCGGATAGTTTTCAAATTGAGTAATAAAAAAGGATTACATATTTTTTTATGAAATAACAGAAAACAACTTTCTACTATGTTCAGAAGTTATGAATTGAGTCAAGTCAATTGAGACAAACAAAATCACAGACATAAATTTATATTCATTTTCGAATTTGTGAATAACTTTTATAATAAGTTTATTTTAAGTCACAATTAAATTTATTTTTTTGTTATAAATGTAGGCCGATACATTTTATCATAATATAAAGTATGCTTTTCAAATAATTCAGGAAGCCAAGAAAAATTTGAAATACCTTACATTCACATTTTGAATACAGAACCCTCGAATTAAATGCATAAACATATTTTTCCAATATCCCTTTTGCTTGTGTAACAACTTCTAAAGATCAGTTCAACTTTCGTAACGTACTTTGCAGTATAACTGTGTTGACATTACTAGAATGAGTAGCGCACCAGACACTTGAAAGGAAAGAGGAAAGCTTTCCAAACAAATGCCATTCCTTGTTATTAGATTTGCGGACAACTTTTATGAGGGGGAAATGAAAGAATATTCATTTATGTATAAGGGCTCGGGAAGATTGATTAGAAAAATTCGGCAAAACTCTTCTGATAAATTATTTGAACAAATCTTTTGCTTTTAGAACTTTGAATTGAAATTATAATGCATTAAGATTAGTGCTAATTGCTGCCTGTGATATTGGATTACTTTTACCAGAATATATATAACAAAAATTGCTTAAAAGTTTTCATAAGTCTTGTTTAGAAAAATGAACTTCACTTATTGAAGAGTCATCATATATTTGATTATTTAATGTATCAGTTTTTCTATATAACTAAAGGAAATTTTTTGTATTTTTTTCCCATCACAATCAGAATGAATTACACACAAACACACACACACACACACACACACATATATATATATATATATGGAAGTTATCGTTGCGTTTCCTAACAGATGGCATTATCATCTGTTACGAATTGCATCAATGATTATTTTCGTGTAATTTCATGTGGTAAAGCATCTACAAGAAAGTACTATGGGTTAGCCGAAGTTTCGGAGTATTTATTTCGCCACAGTGTAAATAATATTTTTGTCTTTTCTTAATTCTAAAAATATCGAGTTTTGTAAAGAGTATCTGCAGAAAGTTTTACTGCACAACTTTACTCAAAAGAAATCTGTAGTTGAAGCACATAGAATTCTTGTTTAGACTTACGGTTAACATGCACGGTCGGAAACGACATGCAAAGACTGGTATCAACGCTTAAAAATAATTATTTTGATCTCTGAGATATAGATATCTTCTCCTCTGCATTCGGTAGGATCTACGAGGGGAAATTTTTAATGAGGTACTCAAACCGAATGAAACTGTCATCAGAGATCGTTATCGAGGGCAATTGATGTGTTTGAACCGAACCCTTAAGGAAAAATGGCCTTTATATGATCGGAGACACGACAGGGTGATTTCATTACATGATAACACTCGGCCACATGTTGGACAATGGTGAAAATCTTCTTCGAAACGCTTATATTTGAAGTCCTGTTCTACCCTCCATCGTATTCACCAGAAATAGCCTTTTCTGGCATCACTTATGCCATTCAATGACATAGGGCCTGGCTGAGCAGCGCTTTCATTCTCATGAATAAACAAAAAAAAAAGTCGATTCTTCAATAACTTTAAAGACACGCTATTTTTCCGATATAGAATTCATATGCTACGAGAAAGATGGGAGAAAGTATTGGCTAGAGAGGCAATACTTTGAGTGACGTGCTTTTTACCTCATACATCAAATAAAGGATTAATGTTCACAAAAATACAGCGATAATTCATTTATTTATTTTTATATAGAGAGAGAGTTATTATTTAAGATTAAGGGGACTCGGTACCCTTGAACCATTTTTTTTTTTTATTAATGCATTTAAAAATTTGGTTTTAGCAAGCTTTGAAGTTCCATTCAAGAAAATGATTTTATGTGAAAATTTGAATATATTGTTAACACAATTTTAAAAATTTAAATTTTTTTAAAAAAAATTGAAAAATTTCAAAACCCTACTACTCTTTAATTTATTAATTTTTTACTATGAAAATTTTTTGTAATATTCTCAAAAATATTTTAAAAATAAATTCCAGGCACATCAGTTTGTCAAACAGTTTACTGATTCAAAGTTCACAAATAATAAATTTCCAGTATCGGAACATTCAGTCTTTTCAACATTTAATAATTTATCAATTCTGATAGTAGGAACAGCAAATTTTTCTTATGTAGAATCAGCTTTATTATAAGCATCACTACACCAATGTTTACTGTTCATTTGACTGACACTGCACTGACAATGTTTACTGTTCATTTGAATTTTTACGCGAGGTATTTTATATCTTCAATTCTCAAAAAAATAAACCACAAACAATAATAAAATAAAGTCTTGATAAAAACTGTTCTTTTTTTCTCAATGTAAAACGTCAAAACTTTTTTTTCTCAATATAAAACGTGTTTATGATTAACTCGCTATCCACAACGCAATCAAAACACGAAATATCAACAACAAATCGCTTGTAATGAAAGTTGTAGTCAGAAGAAAAGAACGCTAAACTGTTACAGTTATGATTAAAATGAAAAAAAAATTAATTTTAGAAAAGTATCGATAAAAAAAAATAACATAAAATTACTGACATCTCTAAAAAAGGGGCGAGGTCCAGTCACAATTTTTTTTTTGTTTACATTTTTCAGTTTCATTTTTTTCAACCTTCTCGTGCTCGTACATACAAAAGTAGTTCATCAATCGAAAGATAATAATTCAGAGAATATTTCTAAATAAAAATTTAAAAAAATCGATTTTTTGGTCATTTTTGGGGTACCGAGTCCCCTTAAAGACTAATAGGTATTTCTTGACTATCATTTATTTGAGTGAATATAATGTTAAGTGGTACAACTTTCATTATTTAAGAAAGAAAATTTATTTGCATAACACAATTTGTCATAATAGATACTAATAAAAACAAAAATTTGCTTGAAAAAAGAGATAGTTTTATTAATAATTGTTAATAAAAATAATATTTTAAAAAAAAAGAAAAATTTGGAATATAAGTTCTAACTGAATAATTACGAAATCTTTTTAAAAGATGTAAGAAAAAAAAACTTAAATATTAAAAGTGTAATGAATGATATTTGGAACATAAGGAATTTCATAATTCTTTGATCATCATACTCACGTTGATATTGTATAAAAAATTATACAGCTGCAATATTTGCTGTACAATTTTTATGTTACTCAAATAGTTATTTTTTCTTAATACACATTCAATAAATTTACCAATAATTTTGTAGCACTAAAATTTATATCATTTATCAATAACATATTTAAATTCTGTTAAAGTAGGATGTATAACAGTGAGAATACAATTATTTTTATAGTGTTTATTCAATATGGAAAAGAAGAAAAAAATGTGACAGAGAAATCTATATGAAGGATGAGATTACAGGTAAACATTTTTGCTTCAAAAATTAACAAATATACCAACTACTATCGATCAGGAAGGAAAATTTAATTTAATATGACTAATCCTCCAATTTAACGAAAAATATTAAAGATTATAACCATATATATTATTCAATCTTGATTAAACACATGAATTACTAATTCAAAATAAGATATGATTTTTTACTTTATTTCTGGAAAAGAAGATGTAAAGAAGGAGTCATTAGTATTTTGGTTAGTATAATGGAGATTAAACTGGCCATAAAACTTATACATATTTTAATAGATCTCAAAGTCCTCATCTGATGTAATATAGAATTTTGGACAGTAAAGTTCTAGAGGCTTAATGCTAAATTAGAATCTTCACATATCACATATATTACAAATTGCGATTGTGTTATTATTTTCTTTAATATCAAGTATAAAATGAGAGCATCTCATTTTTGTGCTAGAAAAAAGCTCAAAATTGATCGTGAAAGTCTTAACAGAAAATTTATTGTTGTATAAAAGAGTATATATTAATCTTGAAATTCTATTAATGTGAATTATAATCGTTTATAATGATTTTGTTTCTTTCTTCTTAATTGATATGATGTCTGCATCTAAAGTAATTATTTTTAATTATGAGTTATGACGTCAACATTCTCCTACCAATTGACTCATAATCGTAAAGTGATGGAAATTCAAACCAACACGTTCTCGTACATAAAGCTTAAAAATTGTTTATACTGATGCCCTTAGTTATGGCTTACAACCATTGTAGGTCTTTGTAACGTAGATATTCAAATGCTTTGCTAGAAAGACATTACTGAGTTTTACTTTTAAAAAAATAATAAGAAATGTGAGTGTATCTTTTAATCTACAACTTTTATATCATGTTTATCTTTTTTTTATCTTGATGATAAATAAAATAAAGTAATAAGCCAAAACCAAATTATATATATGTAATGATTTAACTTTTAATTCAATAATTACCCTAAATAATAAATTAACTTTCTATTCTATCTCATTCCCTAATACAAAAGTAAAGAGTTCATTCTTATTTCCTGATCCCCTTCCAAAAGTATCCTATAATTTATTACATCACGCGCTCTTGAAAAGGATTAATTCTGCTTAAACTAATTATAAATCTATCAAAAACAATCCCTTTTTAATTCCCTATCTACTATATTTCCCTGGAATCCCCTTATTCTTACCACGTGCTTATGACGTTTGATGGGAATTTTCCCTAGTATATAAGCAAAAACGCAACGAAAAACGTTCTCTCTTTCATACTGCGCTTGCTCTTTTTCATACGATTGTTCTGTTCTTACCTAAATGATGTAACCAAATACCTAATGAAAATGGTCTCTCTCTCACAGCTTTAAATAAAAGTGAAAATTCAATACACCTCGAATGTTATTGATATTATGTTGCATTACAAAAGTCGATAGGAATAATGTTACATATATATACATGTACAGAGAGTGAGAGATGAAAAAAAGAGAGAGAGAAAAAGTGAAAGGTGTAAAAAGTATGAAAATAGATGATGATAAATTGATATTTATAAATAATTATAACAATACATTAATAATTTTATTTGTTCTTATAACTTATATGATTACTTATACATAACATATTATTCATCTTATATTGCTGAATATATGTGCCACAATATGTTTTATTATTCTGTTATTTGCTCACATTACAGAAGAGAAGGATTTGAAGCTTTCATTCTTACTTCAATAAGCATAAAGGAAATAAAATTTTATTGGAAGCGTTTGTAAGAAAGTTCCATGCACATACTATGAGAATCATCATAAGTTCCACTGCATTATTATTGGAAAACAAAACAACTCTTCTCATTCATTGTTGCATTTTTATCTACTATTGCCCTTTTCTATTGAGAAAAAATTTATATCTAAGAATAAGTGTGGTTTTACACTTATTCTAAAAAGTATAATATGTATTACATAAAACAAAATATTTCAATCATGTAAATTATTTGTTTTAATTTATTGGTTTTAATACTAAAAAGATATTTTTCCAAGGTTTTCATAAAAATAGAATAAATATTATTTATCCATTTTTGTTTTGTGAATAATTTACATTAAAAGTTAAGAAAAATGTAGCCAAAATTACACAATTAAATACTTAGCCATATTATTTAATCAAACATGCAATAATTATATTAAAATGTATTAATTTCTCCAAATTCTTAGAATTTCTTTAAATGATACAAAGTTTAATGAAACGGCATTATTATTGGACGTAAAATATTTTAATACAATTATAAGATTTTACAAAAGAAAAATAATAATAAATATATTTTTAAGGAAAAGTTGTTTTTTTTTTCTTTTATTCGACGAATTATCATTAGTCAAGATAAAAAAATTGAAGGAAAAGAGCAGAAAAAATATTTGATCGATAGTGGCCTTAGGTTCTTAAGATTATTTTATATTTTATTCATCCTTTTATACTTCAACTTTGCTTTCAATAGTTTTTATCTGGTAAAGATGAAATTAAATGACAAGCATGTTGACAAGTTAAAACATAGAATGTCACTGAATTCACAGTTGTCAATATTTGCTCCGAGACATAAGACAATAGAACTCTAAATTTTGTTCTTATTTTATTTTTGGTTTATATTTTCTGTTACTTTTTTCTGACAAACTAGTATATTATAACTTCATTTCAATTCAGGAGATAAAAATCGTTACATCATTCATCATCAATCAATATCTATAAGATTATAGCATGTTACCTAAGAATTTAAAATTCGATAATGTTGCAACTTCATGATTAATACATTAAAATGATAACTTTTGTTTTTAATACGCTAATTAATGAAAAAGATTAAGTTTAATTTTCAGCTATTATTTTATATAAGTGTTCGCTTTTTCCTATGCATATGAATTCAACGGAAGATTCTGGAATAAAAACTATCAAATTTTATTAATATTTTACAAAAGCAATAAGTGTTACCAATAAATTAAGATTGTTTATTATTTGAATTATTTGATCACAGGAAAAACTGATTTTTTTAATAAAGTTACAATAAAATGTCTAGCTTTTCAGTGTTATTTTCTTTCACATATATATTTATAACAGATAAAGTACCATATTAGCAAGAGCGAGTTAACCCGTTCGCTCCCAGCGTATCACAGGCGCGATACGCTCGTGTTGGCTCTCCTGTGCCCAGCCTATCACGGGCGATACGCTGCGTGAGAGTCTTCTACTGTCCAACGTATCAATAGAGATAAGCTTGATGAGAACATTTTATTTGATTTTTTTAATGTTACTATATGGGGTTACAATACCGCGAAATCTATATAGATGAGTTATTCGGAGTGTTGACCTTAGTGATATGGGCTAGGATTTCCCTTCTGGCTACCAGGAGGGGGGGGATGTTAAAGGCTCGTGTTGCGACGTGGCTCTTTAAATGAAATGACATAATTTAAATGGTACACTTTCTTCGGTTTGATTTTTTCTTTCTTGCTTGCTACTTAGAAGGTCGAATGACAATTTATGGCCCTTTATGGGGGTTAGGGCGTTTGGCAGCAGATGCTCCCAGCTGTTCGTTTCATTTGGTCGGTTTTTATCTGTATCAACAGTCATGACGAAAAGAAAGTATTTATCTGATACTGATATTTGCGAAATAATGAATGAATTTGACAGTAATGTTAGCGAAAATAATCCAAATATGTATATAGACATTTAAGTAAAAAAAAAAATGAAGATGTGCCCTTTGCTCAAAATCTTGGGTGAAGCGACAAAATATGCGTGTAAGACATGTGACGTTGGACTATGCCTTGATTTTTTTTTTATAAATGTACCATACAGCAAATTAAGATTTATCTTTTATATCTATATATTCCATATAATGGCACATCATTACACCATGAAATGTATGCAACATATGTAAATATATTTTGCATTTTCTTAAAAGTATGATTTTTTATGTAAATTTATGTATAAAACATTCAATTTTCGATTAAATATTTTTTTCTTTTGTATATGTTAAGTTTAATGCATTTTAAATAATATATGTAAATACCAAAATATTTTAATAAATAGCCGGTTTTAGAGGATTTTTTTTCCATGAATTAGGCTTAGTATCTAAAATCGTCTGGGCACAGCTTGTCACTCCGCGGTAAGAAGCCGCGGGCCCAGCGAAGCCCCCTTTTTTTTCTCCCTCCGGTAGCGAGAGGGTTAAGAGATATTAGACATTGCTAGAGCTTTAAAAGCAAATTCCCCGTTGTGTCTCTAAATTTTTAATTGCAATATATTTTTATTCTTATCATTTAATTTTAAATAAGTTCAAACCAGTTTAATTTAAATATTGTTAATACATCAATGAAATTATTACGTTTATGCTTAAATTTCAATATAAATATAAAATTAATTCTTTAAAACGTAATTGATAACACTCGTAGAGATACATGAAGAATGCAAAATAATTAGATGTTTTTTTTTTTTGTAAAGAGAAACAGAAACAAATAGTTCAAATCATCCAGACTGTTTTTGATATGGTATATGAAAATGCAATATAAAATATAACTAGAATAGCTGAAATGTTTTCGAGTAAGAACAAGTGTATTTTTATTTATTCAGATTTTTTTTTTTTTTTTTTTTTTGCCGTTTGCAGTACTTCGTTTGAAAACTAGAAAAAACAGTGAATCATATTTCCCATGAAAAAAATGGAACTG
Source organism: Nephila pilipes (assembly GCA_019974015.1). Lineage (NCBI taxonomy): Eukaryota > Metazoa > Arthropoda > Arachnida > Araneae > Nephilidae > Nephila > Nephila pilipes. The sequence continues at coordinate 93,254 of BMAW01127299.1, read as the reverse complement.
CTCGGTATTTGATTAGAGGAAATGAAATGTTACCCGTCATTATACATATAAAATAAACTTACATTTTTGTTAATTTTATTAGTTTCATTTTGATGAACGTTTTTTTAATTTAAATTTCTGAACAATAATTATTTTTTTAATACAACACTAATTATTTTATTGTAGTTACTGTGTCGTATAATGATATAATTTCTATGATTTCTTATATGTTATATGTTATTCTGTAAATATAATTTTGTCCTATTATAAAGTATATTTGAACAAATGGAAACAAATGCCTGATAATGATAAGTAATTCCATAGAAAAATAATATTTTTCATAAAATTAAAAAAAAAAAAGAACACTACGAATTATTACGGATTTTCTTATGATTTGTATTTATTTTACACCTAACCAAACTAAAATAAAAAAGCTACTAATATTTATCTTTAGCTACTTAATGGTCCTGTAAGGTTTTAATGTTTTTCAAATGTTTACAGTAATTTTTTCCTTAATTTTTGATACGCATATTTTTATATTTAATAATCAAAGATGACTTAACGAGCCATTAATCTAAGCATTTACCTCTTCAATGAATTTCTAGAATTAGTTATACTATGGTACAAATATTTTCAATGTATTACTTACTGCTTGTGAGAACTTTTATGAATATTTACGGTAACAACATTGTGCTAATAATTATAAATATGCAAGTATAATTAAGAAATTATTCTAGAAGATCAAATAATATTCTGAGAAATTCTCGGTTTTTATTTTATGGTTAATTGAATTGCACTGCATATTTGCAAGCAAGTCTGTTCACTTTTCATTGAATAAGAAACACCAGAAATAAAATCTTGCATTTAAGTAAGTTAACCTTTCAGATAAATCTAATTGTTTGTTTGACATTTCTTTTTTTCTAAAAGTTACCGTTCAAGTAATTGTGTTCTGTTTTCGTCTTATTTTGATATTCTGTATAAAATATACGGATAATGTCATAATTAAATACCACAATCCTCAATTTTAAAATGAGGAAACAAGTTTACCTTAGTAGGGAAAGCTTTATTACAAATATCTTAAAAAAAATTTAAGTCAAAAAATTTAGTTGAATTTTACTCTTAATATAAAAAAAAAATTTAGAATGGCTTATCATTAAGATCGTGCATAGTCAATAGCTGAATAAACAAATCGTGAACTTAATGATATTATAGAGATTTTAGTTTTTGGATTTATAATGGATTATTATTGTAGAGATTATTATCAATCCTTAGAATGATAATTACTTTTGAAATTGTCATTAAATTTTTAATAAAATTTAATGGTATCATTGATAGTTATGAATATTTTTCTATAATTATACTAGTTATTCCAAAACAAATTTCATATTTGTTATAAGAATTTAAACATCAGAATGTTATATTGAATTGAATTTTTAATGTAGTTTTTCATTATATTTTGACTTTTTAAAATATGTCTTTTTTGAGAATAAGAGTAATTTAAATACCTTAAAATTCTAAGTCTTTTCGCGTTATTGAGAAACGTAATGAACTAAAATAATCATCTTATGCTTATAGGTACCTCTTATAATATTTTTCAAATGAATTCATAATATTTTAATACTATATTGTATTGCACAGTATATAGAATATATTTTAAACGTATTGCACTTTGAGCATTCGTGACTCATAACTCTCTGCTATTTCTTAAACATTAGAAATTAGAAATCTGCTGTCGATGTATCATGAGATCAATAGAATTATAAGTATCTATAATTCCCATATAATATTAATAGGTATTTTTTTGAGTTATAAACGGCAGCATACTTGAAGCCTAGTTGCAATACAAATATTTCCTGAAAATAACCAGATTTGGATATTCATCATGATTAATCTTAAAAGAGATTCTAAACCATGAATAAATATTAATTCATATCAAAAATTGCACAGTGACACGTACTACTAAAATCATTTATGTTGCAAGTATTTTATTAAGTCGACAGAGTATTAATCGTTACGAATTGCATATATACTATCATATTAAAACGAGTCAAAGTTTTTAAGAAGAGGAAAACACCTACATTGAAAATTCATAAATTTAAAACAAAATTCTGTTTTAATAAAACTAAGTTTATAAAGATATATGTTCATTATATCCTGCTGAAACTGATATGATAGTTATATATATGTAATAATGATTTTCATATTAATATTATTATGAATAACTAATTCATTGGTTGTTATTATATTAGTTTGATAAAAGAGTTCGTTGTTATGGTAAAATTGTAATCTTCCAAACGGTACAAAATATAATTATATGAAACATTAAAAAATCTGATGTTCACCATATAAAATATTGAAATAAAAATAATTTCTTTGTGTAACGTAATTTTGATTAATAACAGAGAGTTTTTCTCTCATATATCTACTATTTTCGTGAAATTCCTGAAAGCCAGACAGCCTGCATTTATAGCCTGCATGACAAAAACATAAATATACTTATTCGTGTATGATTCCCTTCATTTCTCAACAAAAGGGAACCTAGCTTTATATAACATATTATAATAACAAGGTGTTGTCGTAAGAAGATTGAACAATGTACCAGATGTTTGAATAGAAAGTGCACAAACCTTAGAACTACCACTTCTATCTATTAATGTGTTTGTGAATATATCTTCAGTAGAAAAACAATAATTTATAAAAGGGAAGTAGATTAATTTATTCGATCAAAGATGCCACAAATGGCTCCTCTGTAGCTCAACACATTCCCTCATTCAACTAACAAATGGAACTCTTATTTGTAACAGACACTTTTTATTGCCTTTGTGCTTTGAAATTTTTTTCTGAAAAGCATAGCAACGAAAGCTACTTAAATGCACCATCCATTAGACTCAATCAACTAAATTAACAGCACGTTTGCGGGTAAAGTTACATTTTAGCGAAAACGGAAAAACAATTTCTTTTTTACCCTTTTATAATAGTTTTCCACATGAAGATAAAAGATACATTGGAGAAAATTAATTGGGAATGACGGATAAAGAAGCTCTTTCCTGTACTAAGAATAAAATTTATAGTCTTTCTTCGTTCAAATTCTTATGATTATGTATTTTTGAGTCATGTTTTATTATTCGTAATGTACTTAAAAAGGAACTTGAGCAAAATTTTAATTACTAATTAATATTTTTAGTTATTTTATTCTGAATAAATTTAACGATGAGCAAAAAAGGAGTGTAAAAATGGTAATTAAAACATTCACAACACTCTGCCAAAAAAAACGTTTTTTTTTTTTTTTTTAATTTTATTATTTTGTCTAATTTCTAATAATTATTTTTAATCATAAGTCTTAAATTACTTTCACAGGTTCGAATTCAAAATAACGTATGTCATTAGAAAAAAGGCTCTTTAGAGTACCAGTTTAACGTTGCAATTTAACTTTCATTTTAATTATGAATCCATTCATGCTGTCTGAACTTAATTTTTGGTGTGCAGGTGTGGTAAGTTTTGTTACTTTTAATACCTCGTTACATTCACAATTAAATTCCTAAAAAAATTTATATGATAGGTTTTTCCTAAATGTCTCTATATGACAATGTACAAGTATAATAGCCTCTCATAACATATATATATAATTTTTACTTTCAATTTTTCTATCATATTTCAGAAAGTATTTTACTGAATGAAGATAATTTCAAAGAAAGGGAATCATAAAAATGCTATCAAACTTAATTTTACGGGAAAGTTTCTAAAGTTAATGTAAATAAAATTTGTGAGTGAGCTATATTTATTTAATTACTTAATAACTTGCAACATTTGAATTTAAGAGATTTAAGGAATGTTCTTAATTATTTTTTACATTACTTTATTCAGGATTCGTAATAGGTATTGTAGAGTATATGTTGAGTATTGTTGTATATGTTGAGTTCATTTTCCAGAATAGGTTACAATATATCAAGGGAAATCGTGCACGTGAACCTACCTAAAAATAATTAAATTTATGGAAGGAAATATCATTTAAGTAAAATTTTTTTGAAGGTTGATGCATTATTTCGATACATCTATAAGTAATGTCTTTTTCTTTTCAAAAAAAAAAAAAAAAAAAAAGGAATGAAAATTATTTACTGGTTACTAGAATGTAAGGAAGAAAACATAAAACAATTAAATAAGAACTTAGTGTCACAAATTCACAATGTTTACAAAACTGATATTATCATGCCTACTAATCAATATGTAAGCAGCTCATAGACTTATCATTTAACGTTCCGTGGACCTCATTTTTTTTCTACAGATTACATATCCTTCTATACCATAAACATACCTCAGATTGTAATAAATTAAGAAGCAAGCTTAAGAAAATAGTTCCATGAGATTATATAGATGGTAAAAATGTAAAATTTAAGGAGACAGTGGGCATAATTTCACTTTTCTGAGAAAGGATTCTATATCTTCTTTCTGAACGATTTATCTATTTTGATAATTAATTGTTGCTCAATTCATATAGTTTTCGGTGGTAAATGAAAAACAAATTCCCGCTGAGAGCTTTTTTTCTTACCTTTGCTGTTATAAATTATATAATAATTCAAATCTTTCTAGTGTAAATTAAAAAAATCAAACTTCAATGGGCTTTGTTCCCATTTTGAAAGGAACAATATTATAATTCATATGAATTTTACTACATTTCAAAATTTTGCCGCAGTAAAAGTTCTGAGCAAAACCCAATTGCATATGAGTTTATTTCTATCTCTAAGACAAAACAAATTTAATTATTCATCTAATTTTAACTAAATAAGTAAGATTGTTTTCCAGGATAAATTAAACTTTGAATTATTCATTTAAACATGATTAATAATGATCAATTGAATTACATTAAAATCTCCCTTGGAAAAAAGACTTATATATCTATTTGTGTTTCAAACTCATATAGGTTATTGACCGAACTGATAAATGAAAAATAGTTAACTAAAAATGCTGTTTATTTATCTTGAATGTTGTACAAGACCCGTCCTAGTGCAATTCAATTTTTCATATGTAGAGATATAGCGTGCGTGAAACACGTTGTAATTTTATGTTGAGTATGATTATATTTGCATGAAATCATGAGAAATTTTTAATCATGAGAAATATTATTTCTTGATAACTGAAGCCATATGAAAATTTCTTCAATTTTGCAAAAATCAATGTAGTTTGAATTTGAAAATTTTGTTGCACCTAATGTAGTGTTAAGCAAAAAAAAGAGAAAGTAAAAATTTTAGCTAAAAGAGAAAAAATATGCAAGATGGCACGTTATGACAGCAAAATCATGGATATAGGAATCAAGTAAAATAAATCACTCTTTTTTAGTCACTCTTATTGCAACCAGCGTAGGAATACTTATTGGTACATCATCACTGATGGCATTCCCCCTTAGTTATACAATTCTGGAAAAAATGGATGAAATGCACCAAGCTTGATTGCATCATTTCCGTTAACAAATTGCTCCATTGGAATAGTGATTTTATCATCGTTCTATATCTGTAGAAAATAAGATATAGTACTTTTTTCATCAATGAGTCATGTTTTTCACTGGATTAATCACGTTTTTCACTGGATTGACATGTTCATAGCAAACTATGAACATGTTAAAGGTGAGGTGACAGTTATATTGCTGCTACGCACAAATTCTTTAAGAAATCAGTTAAATAAATTTATTTCAACAATTGCTTTATTTTATTTATTTATAAAAGGATTGAACGTTATAAGGATTGCACAATTGTATAATAATTCTACTAGGGATATCGTGAAATGTTTGAAGTTAGGAAATTTACATGCATTGTCCGATGTAATTTGTAATTGGCATACAGTGAATAATATCACTATAAAATCTTTAATTAATTTTCATTTCAAATCCTGATAACGACAGATGAAATGCAACAATTTACAATTGTGGCTTAAAAAGATATTCATAGTGTTATGTACAAGGTGAAAGTAAAATATCTGGCAATATTAGAATAGGATGAAATAATGCTCAATTGATTTTGTGTTTAAATAGTACGGAACACTGTTTAAATCGGCCAAGTAATACTTAACTTTGAAATTTGATTTCATTTGTTTTTGTAAGTTTCAAAATAATAAACATATATAAATACAGAGTTTATATATGTTCATTGTGGTAAAAAATTCTTTAGTATTTGGCACTTAACATAGGTGCACTACTCAAATGATGTTCAGTTAAATTCTGTATCTAAAATTATATGCTTCTGGAAGTATCAAAATCCATGCACAGATGATTAATGGATGGTTTCATATTTCTGGTCGTATATTGACATCTGCAAAAGAAATTAAGTCAATAAAATATTTATTACTTCCCCTTGACTTTTCTTATATTTCTTATCAAAATTATTTTAGTCATAAGCGCTTTTAGAATATTTTCTGGACATTCTGCATTTAACTGAAAATTTATTTTGTTTCTAATACCATTATTTATCTAATACCATTATTTACAGAGTACCATAGGTATTAAATAAAAAGTTTTAATACATAATGTTGTAAATTATAGGCAAAATACATAAATATACAGATACAGCAATACACAAATAATATTTCCGAATGTATAAAACTTTTGAAAACAATTCGTTAGATATCCAAATTTAACACTAGAAAGACGGGAATTTTTCTATTACTAAAAAGACGGGGAATCCGCAAAATGACGGGCAGAAATATAGTCAAAAGAAAAATATATTGAACGCATTTTTAAATAAAGGTTATCAAAAATATAGATATTTCAAAACAAGAATAGTATTTTTGCAATTTATCGAATTTATTTTTGAATAGTTATATACACTGAAATCAGTAAAATCACATTGTTTTTTAAAAAAAGAAATTACATGCATATGAATCAAAATCTTACGAAATTAATTTTTTTTTCAAAACTCAAGCATGGCATTAAATAAAAATCCATTTTAAATATGTAATAGTACATTTGATATAGCTGATTTAATAATATATAGGATACAATGACCATTTTGTTTACATTTGGTAAATGGTTAAATAAATAAAATATCATAATTAAGTGTTACATTTAACACAAATCATACTTCTTACTAGCTACACTACATTTAACACATATATATCGATTAAGTTTGCAGCGTGTATGTGAAGCCCTCTTTTTATTACATAGGCCAATTTGGTATTGGATACGAATTTTTGGATTTAATATTTGACCAGAAATTTAAGAAAACAGTTCATTGGGCGGCTTTGATTATTTCGTGATTTTGTCGAAGGTTTTCAGAAAGTTGAAGCAAAAAAAATATCTTCTACGAATTGTATTTCCTATAGCTTCTTTGTACAGAATATATGTGTTTATTGAAGCTAAATCCATAATATTTTAGGAAAGTGCATTGGCCATCTTCGATTTCCTGCTTTTACCAAATAATTACGCGCCATTTGGTCAATAATTTCTACTCCATACTTTGTAGAAAAATAAAATGCCACAGCTTCGGGCACTTTCTTTTCGTTATGTATTATTCTAACAGTTTGGTGCAGATTGCGTAGAACCAAAATATTTTTGCTATCCTTACACTGATTCGCAGTCAAAATGGAATCATTGTGTTTATAACATGGTGTAGAATGAAGTGGATGCTTAGAATATTTTGCTAGAATGGATGCTTAGAATGCTTAGAATATTAGAATCTAGAATTCTCTGTCTTAATTCCTTCATTGGGCCGACAATGCTAGTATTTCTTGTCTTCCATTGTTCAGCAAAAGAAAGGAAAGTAAAAAAGTTACCAGTAGTGATGTTCCTGCCTTTGTCCAAGAATGGTTCCATCAGACGTAAAACAACTTGGTCTGAAAGTGATATGTTGTCCGATTTGGTATCATCTTTTCCTACATATAGAATGGCGATTAGCACTTATTTTGACTTTACATTTGCAACAATCCAAAATTTAATGCCAAATTTATCAAGCTTAATTGGTATGTATTGTAAGAATGCGCGTCTAGTTAGAGATGGAAATAATTACTCATGAATTGTTGTATTTTTTTTTAGATTGGTAACAAGAAATTTTCAACGAATATCTATTTCAAACAGAGGATATTAGAGAAAATTTATCGTTTTGTTATCTTTGAGATCTTATAGATTTTTAATAAAATCTTATAAACCTCAATATCTCCTTGCACCTATTTCGTGGTATAGTATCACAAAGAAAAGTAAGCCTCACGTCTTATTCTATAAATTACTGACAGAGATTTTATTGGCGCATTATTTATCTTGGGCGTACAAAAGAGCAAAAACATACAATTCTTCCACTGCCATCAACTACTTCTCATTTTGGATCCGCCTTCGAGCTTCTGTTTTATATATTATTTCTTATTCTTTTTTTACTCCAAAATTATTTTCCTCGTACAGTAGCTTTGGATACCGAAACTAATTTCGCGCTTCAAATTCAGAATCAGTATTGGGTATTTCAATTTTTGAGGAAAAAAATCCTCCTCATCCTCAAGTATTTCTTCTCCTTCTGATTCATGTTCATTTAATTCATGCAAATCTTGAACAATTTCTTCATTACAAATACTTTAAGACTAGCCATGTGTTCATTTGAATATCGAATACTACTCAAATAATTCTATTTGTTCATTATCACATATCACTTCTATTTAGAGCGTTAGTCATGTGACTGACAGGAGTTTCACTTGAAAACATCTGCTTAGCGTTCCTCATGAAAGCATATATCATCTAGAAAAGGAAGAAGGAAAGAAAAAGGGGAAAGAATAGGAGATAAGGGTTCTAGTTTTAGTCGAAAAACAACTTATTTTTATTAATTAGTAAATTTGTGATTTGTTTTACTGCATATTTTGTTTTTATTACTGTTATGTGATTTGCATTATCGATTTCACCTAGCTTTTCGTATTTTTGGTTATACAACAATTTTTTTCTTCCTCTCTTTACTACAAAATAATATTTTGTACAATAACTTATGCGTGCTTGTTTCAAGTAAAATGAATAAAGGTCATAAAATTTTAGAAGCCTGGGGACAAAGTTAAAAACGTAGCAGATAATAAAAATTGCGAAACTTTCAAAATGACGGCAGCCGTCTTTCTTATGTTAAATAAAAGTTACAAGTCCGAGAGTTAAGAAAGATGAAAGATTAATGAAGATATCCAATATTATATTAGAATAAAAGTAAATTTTTCTTTACTTAAATTCAACAACTTATAGTTTGAAGAGTATATTTTCACATTTTTTTATCACATTTTCCATCATAATTTTGCTAAAATGTGACCTGATTTGTATGAATTGGAGGCCACGAAACTGTTTCATTTTCTAATAAACACTTTTAAAACATAAAGAATGTACTGTGACATATTCAATTTTTAAAAACAAACGATTGTGATACTTTTTTAAGATATTATCTGTCCAACTTATAAAGGCAGACGATTTAATCTAATGTGATACTTTATTTAAGACATTACCTATTCTACTTTTAAAAGCAGACGATTTAAACTTAAAGTAAAACCTTTTTCAATATTCTTTATTAAGATATTTTTTTGGCAACACCAGAACATAGTTTTAATTTTAGATAATTTACTGGCAACGGATATAAAATTTACTATTGAGTTTGGTTCCAAGAGGTAAAGACGAACGTTGAAAAAGTGGTGCTAGTGTAAAATTGTGTCTTGAATTTATGTTTGAAAAGATGTGCGCAAATAAATGTGATGTCCGGAAAGCAAGTCATTTTTATTAATAGTCTTCAATACAGTATAGTACCTATAAGGTAACATTTTCATATACTTGTAATTATAAACAAGCTTCAGCTAAATTAAATCACCTTAAGGAGCCAAATTAAATCATTTATCTCCGAAGAAAGAAAAATCATTCATTTTTTTTTAATTTAAAAGATTTTTAAAAATGGAAAATCATGGATAATGTTACAATTCACAACTCATTCCATTAAATTTGCATTTTTAATTTCAATTTTTACAATATTTATGGGGTAAATAGCAGACCTTTGCTTGTCAAATTATAAAAAATTGAAAAACAAGAAATAAAATGTTTCGACCGTTAAAGGCTATTCTTTGTTTCAGTAATTATTTTCTTTCACGTTGAACATTTCAATCCTTTAATTTTTTTTTTCTTTCGAAAATTATTCTAACAAATGGTATCTATACACTGGTGTCCAAAAATTAAAAATTATTTATAACTTTATGAATAATGAAGGTAATTTGGCTGGAAATGGAAAGAAAAGTGATATGCGAGTATATTAAACGGTTATAAAAAGGAATTCATGCAAAAGAATGATATTGATCATTTTTTTATCCAAAGGATCAGTTTGAGGGGAAAAAACCTGAATGTAAGGGGAATTCACACTTTGGAATGAATGAATCAAATGAATTAAAAAGGCTATACATCAATTAAAGGAGATATGTGATCACCTCTAATTACAAAGCATGCTGCACAAACGTTTCCCTATGACATTGTGAATTAGTTAAAAGAGTTCCAAAAGTCACGAAGACCCTTCTTCAATACTGGAACGGAACATGGTGAGAGCGAAAATGCTTAAAATGTCTCCCTAGTATATCCTACACCTATTTAACAGGATTCACATAAGATAAATATGAAGGCTACATCATGTGTTGGTCATGTTTCGTATAAAGGAAGTCGTCAATCAGGCTTCCAAGGTGACAGCAACGTTATTATCCAAGAAGATTTGAAGGACTCCTCAAAAAAAGCTAACGAAAGGCTCAGTAACTTAATTCTAGTGTCTTTTAGTGGTTACAGACTCCACAATTCTCTCAAAGGGATTGTTTCTTTAGCCGTCTACTAAATGATGCCTCAAAGCACTTAAAATCAAATAAGTATATCAGTGGAAGGGAAAGGCCAGTAAAGAACCAGTAAAGGAAGATCGCACATAAAATTGAAATACACTAGAGTTCTAGGGTTAACAAAAGAAGATAGCAGATAGCTCGGTTATTTTCAAGCCGATAGTTAAGTTTTAGTATTGATAAAAGTATAAAGCTTACTCTAAGGCATAAAAAGAATTGTGGCAGGCAAAGTTTAACAGCAACACGATCTCGCAAAAAATTCAAGAATATTTGTTTATAAAATAGAGGAAAAGTGTAAAAGACTAATCCAATTGATTAAAAAAGCCGGATTTGCTTTCTTGAAAAGTATCTTCCAAAGGCAACTAGCAGAAGAAACATTGTTAGGGAATCCTTCTATAGAGAAACCTAAACTTACTAAGTCAATGGAAATAAAATATCTTGCTTGGATTCGACGGCTTCATGACATGACGGTTGAGGATTGAAATAAAATATTTAGATTATTGGTGTTTGTTTTTGCTTTCCTTTTTGATTAATAAATATTTTACTTCAAAAATCTCAATTGTGTTTCTCATATGAATCCATGTCTGCAATTTCGGCACAAATTAGTATTTTTATTAAGTACGTTCTGGGGAAGGTTATCATCCTGGTTCCATTATCGTAACAGTAAAGTATCCCTCAGAAGTTATAGTGTTGCTTATAATCAACTCCAAGAGTGCTGAGTGGATCCACATAGTATTAGGAACCATAGGGCAAGACTAATATAGAGAAGAATTATAACCTCGCCTGATGCATCAGCTTCCAGAAAGGTTCTCAAATGACAAATATTTTATTTTTATGCATAAATCAGCACTATTTTTCATAAATCAAGAAGAATATCAACATTCTTAGAAGTCAATGATATCCAAATTTTACATCTGCTAGTTAATTACCCAAATAAGAATAAGATCGAAAATTTGTAGGAATTCAGAAAACGTGAAATTGCCAAAGAAACGATAACGACAAAAGGACAATGAATAGAAAACCTGATAAATGCATAGCATCACATTCCCCAGGTAAAATAATACACAAAACAATGTATGGAAAGCATTATCATTACCAATAAGGCTTTGATAGTGCCTAAACAAAATAGATGAATTTTTTTTTTTCAATATTTCATTTGTTATATTCCCTAAGCAAAATATATCTTAGGCATAATTAAAATGAATTATGTAGAACTGATAAGTATTTTAGTAAAATTTATTACTAAAATATCAATTCTCAAATTTTTCCCTAGTATCTTCATTAATTTGAAAATCCACAGTAAATATTTTGTCTAACATAAAATAATTTAAAATTGAAGTTTAAAATAGAGAACACAAAATACAATTTAATAAAACTACATGTCCTCAGTAAAACCAAAGTTATGTAGGAACTTAAAAACATGATTAGAGAATTTCCCCAGCGAGGTCAATCAAAGATTGTGTATAAGATTTAGAATATTTAAAACGAACAGAGTTGAAGGAAGAACATTCAGTTTAGATACGTCTTACTGACAGAGGAAAAACATATTAATTACACTAAGGTGAAGTTTCTTGTTGAAAAAAGGCATCTATATGTTAATTTTGTGAGTCCGGTGCGTGGACGTGTGAAAATAACGTGTAAAAGAATGTCCTGTCTATTATATAAAAATGAATTTGAATGAAAAGTGTTGGGTTTCATATCATGGATTTCTATGATTATTTATTTCCAGATTCTATCGATCTTGCTAGTAATCAAAGATTTGGTGACTTAATATATTCTATAAAATTACAATATGGAAGGATTGAAGAGATTGTAATGGATTTAAATTTAGCTACCCTATCAACTATTTCGTTTATCTTGATACCCACTTACGATGGTATTCAACAGAAATTCAACTAGGTGTTTTTAGACTTTTGTTTATTAGTTAAGTTTATGAATAATTGATGGTTGAAATAAATTATGAGTGGAACAATGTGCTCATAGAAATCATAAATGAAAATACAATTATCCTTATATCTTCTTGACACACTATCAGGTGCTTCATAAATAGTGGATATCTCCGCTATAAAAACAGAAAATAAAAAGTAAAATTGAAAATTCTGAATTTAATTTTTAATAAAAATGAGCCACCAGCATGATTTGATGACTTAAAACCATCAGAATAGATCTGAATAAAATCAGGATATTCCTCTGCAAAGTTATTAAAAGTGTACTGTGTCCGATTTTTTAAAATACACAAAAACATTTTATAATCAAAACTCTGTTAGTACTAGGGTAAAAATTTTTCATTTGCTATCTTGACAGAGGTATTACATAACTCATGTTTTCAATTAAAAACTTCACTTTTCTGTGAAATGGAGGTATGGATATTTTTTGGAACCAATCGTATAAATTATAAATGTCACAGAAATTTCATTTCGTCTAACACATTTATTAAAATTTTGTTACAATACGTTTTTGCATCAAGTTGAATTTCCTTTGTCTATAGAAATTACTCAATTAGTATTTGACAAAGAGAAATGGATTTGTTTCATTTGTCCATTTTGAAGTTTTGTTTACAGCCTGATGAAGTTATCTCTCAATGATGTTTATTTATTTCCTCATTCATGAAATCTGCAAGTTATTAACATAAATAAAATGTTTAACATATTACGAGATAATTGAAAATAGGCTTTTAATGTTGATAGTAAATAGTGCAATATACTCAAAAGAAATCTCTTTCTAGAATAAAAGCATCAGATAAAATCTAGACTACTTTGACATCAAAATATCTGCTTTCTAAAATTTTGGGGGGGAAATAGGAGGGTCTTCTCTCAAGTCGTTAATTGTATAAATCTCTGAAAATTTCATACCTCCAAATACAAACATAGACCTTCTCAATGTCAAAAAAATAGGAACAAGATGTTTATTTTGAATGAAAGCATATTTTATCTGCGTTTCCAAAGAGACCAAGTTATCCACAGTCGATCTGTTTCGTTGAATCCTTTTTCAAATGGTGAAAAAATACATTTTGATCCTAAACATAATATGTCCGGTGCTGACTATTTTTTCTAAGACTTCATGCAGACAATTCGTACGGGCTATTGATAAATAACTTATTCGATCTGTTGCGTCTTCTCCCAATTTTAAAATTGGATGAATGAATAAATATTTACGTTTATGAGGAATAGCCAATTCTTTCCAGATTCTTTTATTAAACTTAAAATAGTTCTATAATTAAATATTGGATAAATGTTTTATTTGTTGATAGTATATCAAAGTTTGGAACAAGTACAAGAAATTGCTGCATATATGATTTATTCAAAATAGAAAATTGGAATATATTTGTCTATAAAGCACATTTTTCATCGCTATTTCTGAAAAAGAACCAGTCTAACTTCAAATATTTTTCTTTAATTTTAAAAACAATTTATAATTTGATTTATATTTTTCACAGATATTTTCCTTTAATTTCAATATGAATTTGTGATCATTCTCTGATTATGAATCTGGAAAAGCTGTTTACAAGTTTTAAACTTTTAAATATAAATAAAATGAGCGAAAAAATAGTTTTATTTTCTTTTGATAATGACTTCCTTATTTTTTTATATATTCTACTATTCCATTTCTTAGGAACACTCGAAAATTAGAATTTATTAATTAAGCATCACATTCTTAGTAGCCCTTTACTAAAATTATAGTAAATTGGATTCTACCAACTCTAATGAGATAATGTTTTATTGTACCTGAAATTTGTCAATATAGTTACAATAAAATCTGGAAAACAATCTGATTTTAACATGAATTTATGAATTGTATTATGGTATAGTTATAAGTGAAAAAATGAGAGAATAAAATAATTGGGTTAAATATAAAATCAGTTTTAAAAATAAATACTTTACTCAAACATTTTTTTTCGCTTAATATAAGCAACATAATTTCTGTAAGTCACATTAGCTTTAGGTATGATAATAGCATTTATTTATATAAATAATTCTAATTAAGATCCTTACATTCACTCCTACTAGTTTCCTTCTTCTCCATGCATCAAACAATTTATATTTATATTTGCAACAGTAAGACTTATAGAAAGCATAAAGAATAACTTCTTTAAAATTTCTTCTGTATTTAAAATAAACATTCCATATTATTGGTTCTATTCTTCTGGGAAGATTTCAGATTGCAAATTAAAAACCTAAAGAACAATTTTTAAATTTTTAAAACTTTTATCTAACGATACAAAGTAATGTAATATTGGTAAATTTAGTAAAACAGATATATGATTTTTTAAGAAAATACTTTAAAAATGGAGTCATGATTACAATGAATATTTGATACTATTTATATCTTTTGATTCCTTTTTTCCATTACTTTACATTTTGTCTTGAAGAATCATTTACAGATAGTCGAAAAATGATTTATTTTTCAAACAGACCAAATGATGTACATCAAATATCAACTAAATTATTTTCATACTTTTAAGAGTTTAATGTTGTTGAAATTTAAAAACAAAGCATAAGTATTTAATTAGTATTAACACAAAAATATATTGCCACCTTTGTATGGTGATGTACTACTAGTATAAGAACAAATGGTGTGCACATACATATAAAGTTAACATAAGTAAACTGGAAAATAAATAAGGTGTGGAAACAGAAAAAAATATTCAGTGACGTGGAAATTTATATATGTTTTAGTTTATTGCTAATGTGATTATAGATAAAGTGATTGTGATTTTCTTAATAATTTCCTTTTTAAATTCCTATGTATTGTACTGTATTGCAGACTATTAATAAAGATGAATTGTTTTCAGTACATTACATTTTTTTGCGCACATCTTTTCAAACATAAATCATGTATACAATTTTCACAAGCTCAATTTATCAACGTTTGTCTTTACATCTTTGAATCAAAATCAATTCTATTTTTATATTCGTTACCAGTAAATTTTCTAAAAAACAAAAATATGATCTGGTGTTGCCAAAAGCATAAATTTATTTCTTTGTAACAACTTTAAAACATTTAAAAAATATATATCTTAACCCGTTAACGCCCAACTTAATTTAAAATTGAAATTTTGTTAAA
>BMAW01127299.1:33230-72420 GCA_019974015.1 Nephila pilipes | reverse complement strand
GTGTGTGTGTGTGTGTGTGTGCGTGCGCGCGCGCGCGCGTTTGAAAAATTCAAGTTGACACTTTCTTTAGATATTTTTGATCAGTGTTTATTTCTCTTTCTCTCAACCATCTTAATAAAAGAAATTTAAATTTAAAAATACATTTGAGTTAAAAATTAAGGAAGAAAATTGGACATTACTAATGATAAATAAAAAAAATATACTTAAGTAAGTAAAATATCCACTATTATTAAATTAATATAAATTGAAGTCTTATTCTTTTGACATAAAAATATATTTATTGACTTACAACTTTTTAAAACATTAATTTCATTTTATATTTTAACATAGTAGCTTTGATTCCATTATAGTTAAGAGACTTTTGAGAAATTTTGAAATAAGGAAAAATAATTGCTTCATCAACTTTTTTAATTGAAATTAAATACTCAAACTTTACTTTAAACTGTGGTTTTATTTAAGATGCAAATATCATGAAGAATTCAGACTTTCTCATGTATTAATGACAAATGTACTACTGAATAGTTTCTTTTGTTTTAATTCATTTTCAATGAAACCATTTTGCACAGCACAACTATAAAGAAAATTGTATAAGCTTTGATCAAATATTCGGAAACATTCATTCATCTAACATTTTTATGATATTCTCAAACGCCAGACAAAAGATCCAACCACTTAGTCAGTTACACATTTTAGCCTTTCAAACCTATCAAGACAAATACATAAATATACTCCATCAAATCTCCTTTTACTCATTTGTTTCTCAACAAACGTGAGTCGAAGCTCATATCACAAATTGCAATGGGACATTGTTGATAGAAGTAGATTGAATAACGTACCAGATGCTTGAGTCGAAAGTGTACGACTCTCCAAACTATCACCACTCTATGTTATTGGATTCGTGAATATCCCTTGTGCGGGGAAAATGAAGAAAAAACACATTTATATAAAGGGGGAGTAAAGTGAATAATTCGATCAAAGCAGTGTGGCGTGATTTTTCTCCAAAACAATGCATTTGCTCATTCTACCAGTAAAAGGAACTTTCATCTGTAACAGATGCTAATGATTGTCTTTGTGGTTTGAATTACATTTACAAGAGTTTCCTTTTACTAGAAATCCTTTAAATACTTTGTCCATTACTTTAATTAAGAAAATTATCATCATGTTTGCTAGTAATATATGTTAATTAAAAACAAACAACGTTTTATTTTATTTCCCGTATAATATATTTCTGCAAAAAAAAAAAAACACATTCTAGAGAAATTACTTTCGAAGAAGCTTAAAATAAAAAAAATATCATTGATAATTATATATTAAATATTTTCAATCAAAATAAATTTCTCGACATTCTGTTATTTGATATTTTTTTGGTAAAACACTAATGTAGAATTAGAAATCATTTCCTTTATACATTTATATAAACATTACATACTTTCGTGTTTCAGAAAAATATAACGCATGAACAAAGTTAAGATTTACTACAAATAATGAAAATTTTTTATTACATTATAATGTATTCGAACTTCAAAATTCAAGGATTGTTGCATATATAATTTGTATAAAAAATTCAATATATGTACACTTGTTTCTTTTAATACGTCACTTAAAACAAATTTATAAAACAAATAAAAGATTACATTCCCATATATTACAAAATTATTCCTGTAAAGATGTATTAGAAAATATTCCACGAAGAATCAGAAGTAAGACGTTTTCCAGTTTTATCAAACATTTTAGTTATTGTAAATAATTTTAAGCTGTTGTTGATGTGAATTTTCTATTTTGGAAATAAAATATTTTGAATGTGTAAAATTATTTAACAATTTAATTCCATTCTGAAAACTAAATCCAGTCTTACATTTTTTGTCCTCTCTTAATTAGTTGATTTATTTAAAAAATATGCAAGAGCTGTAACAATGTAATATTTATTTTTTGGCATATCAGTTATAGTCAGAATACATTTTCCCTAAATATTGCTGAAAGTAATTTGCTAGAAATTTCCTGAGTATTTCTGCTAGTCAAAAAATTATACATTTCCATGAAAAATAGTTCTAATAATTTTGTATCGTATTTCTGTGATTGGTATGCTGAACTAATACAAATTATATATGCTGAAGTATCTGAAAGTTGCCTTTTAAAAGAGTAAATTTTAAAAGTATATATATATATATATATATGTGTGTGTGTGTGAGAGAGAGAGAGAGAGAGAGTGTATACGTAATAACTATTTAACGAAATTTAACAGTAAAATGGATATCTAACAAATCAAAATTTACAAATTAATTCTTGCAGTTTTCGAAGAATAAAATTGCATTTCTCTATAAATCAAGTTAGAATATATAATAGAATATTACATTTGAAAATGTAAAAAAATAATGAAGAATACATATAAAAAATTTGGTACGAACTAAAACGAAAGAAAGAAAACGAAAATCATGCTTCAGCATGGAATTTTAGTAAGGGTGAAGGTATCACACGTAAGTGGATGAGAAATGAAAAAACAATACTAAAAATGGTAAATATAATTAATATGATTTAAAAAGAATTAAAACTGATATCAGTAAATAGGTTATGAAAAATTTCCCTTTACTGCAATACTGCTAAATGATTATAAATTGTGCTTTCATTCATATTCATGAGAAATAATAGGTGGACGTAAACAGTGTAAAACTATGTTTAAGAAATGTTGGGTAAAAGCGTTCCGGTGCCTTAAAGAATCCAGAAATTCTTTTAATTTGGGAAATTTTCAGATCTTATCTAACAGATAATACGAAGAATTTGAAGGAATATATTGCTATTCTATATTGATTAATGCCATAAGTTCACCCTTTAGATGCGTATCGATAACCCATTCAATGGAAAATTAAAATGACAGGGAAATATGTAGATCATAAGAAGTGAAAATCAGTTATAAAAGGAAGCCTGATGTATCTTGTCAGTCTAGAAATAGTGTGTGAGTGGATAATAAAAACATGGAATAAAATTAAATCTGACGAAATTCAAAGGTCATTTAAAATATGTAATATATCGAACTGTATAGATGGAACGAAGGATGATTATTTATTTATGAATTAGAATAGCAGTGATGGTAAAAATGAAACAGAATTCGATACTGTGCCTGAAGATACAAAGGAAGCCGAATATGATTGTTTATTCATGTTATCCAGTAATCAAAATTTTTAAGTTCATCAGGTGTGTCATTTCTGTTAACTAAACATAATGCAGACAAAAGTAAAAATTTAACTTTTTTTATGCTCAAATTTCATTTATTTTTAAATCAATTATTTTCATAACTGGAATATAATGCGCACCAATTAATATTCATCTTATTTTTTGTTGTAAAACTGCACATTATATGCTGGAATATGAGATTTAAGGAATTCTCACATAAGGTCTTGGGATTTTTAACTGTTCCTCTCTCTCTTCGGTAAAATGTATCCCAAATCTGCTAGTGATAAAGATGGAATCAAATGCTATCTCATTTCTCGCTCAAGATATCCCAGAATTGTTCAAAAATGTTAAGTTCTTGTGATTCAGGGTACCAAGGCTTCTGTTTTGACATATATTCCTATTCATTAAGGCAACTTGTGATGAACCACAAGTATAAAATGAAGCATTAATATGTCTGGCATAAAGGAAATACACTAAGGTAGAATTGTCGTAGGTAGAACTACACTATTGGTTGTACTTGATTTTGTAAAATGTTCAAATAGATTAGAGTTGGTACCTGATCTTCAGAATGATTATTGGTCGTGAAGAATTTCAATGCATAGTTCCCAAAACAATGAAAGATCCACCTTCCTATTTTATTACTGAAACTAAACAAATAGGATATAATGATTTTAAGGGTTGTCAATAAATATAAGCTCTTCCTGTGGTTAGAAAAATAACAATATAAAACTATTCGTCAGAGCAAATTACGTCATTAAAGTTTCCAGGATGCCTGTTTCATGAGTGCATTTGGTTTGTGGTATTAAAGTTAGAAATATTTGGGTCTGTGTGTGTTTTATATACCATGAATATAATCTATGAAGTTCTCGACGAACTGATCCTTTTGAAATGGTATTTTATCCAACTGTATTTATATTTGCTGAAATTCATTCTGCTGTGGATTCTCATTTTTGACGATTCCTAAATTAATTACACTTTCCGCCCATAGTTACCACGTTTAGAAACGCCACATATTTCCTCTTTATACTTAATAATTATTTTACAAACATTGGAAAAACGGATATGAGTAAATTAATACTTTCACAGGTTTCAAACTGAAATGCATAGTTTTTCTGAATTAAAAGAAAAATTGTCCGACTAAGCATTTATTTTATAAAATCAGATAAGAAACAAAAGTATAATGAACAATGAAAAACGAAAAATATCAGAAAAAAGTGATACGAAACTATATATACTAATAATTATAACAATAAAACAGAAACGACTAAATTAAATTATTTAAAAAAAGATTATATGAAAAATGTAGAAACATTAAAATAACAGATTGCTCTAAAACGTATTACAACGTAAAAATCGTTAGAATTAATGGCGCCTTCATTGTCGTAGAATTAGGCTTAAGCGAACTGAGATTACAAAAAAATAGCAGAGACTCTATATTTTAACATTAGAATTAAAAATACATAATAAAAAAAATATTAAAACAAATGACTATTAAAAATATATAACAATATAAAATAGTTTAAACAATAATTAAAATTAAAGAGGCTAACATTATTAACAATAATAAAGATAAACTACAATAAATATATAGTAAAATTAATTTTAAATCAAAAACAAAGAAATTTTATAAGATAATTTCCTATAATATCAGAAAAATAATTTATTTCGCTTAGTAAAAATATGTGTTCGTCTGACTGACGGATAATTCTGATTACAGAGATGGTCACGATCGAAGATAACACAATTTACTTACATAAATGTTTCGTACAATAAGTAAATCAGGTAGCAATAATTTAAAGAGGCTTTGAAAGCCAAATATATATTGAAACAAAAACAACTTCATCTTGAATCTATCAGAACCTCCATCGCCGGCTAATTTTTTTTTCCTGTTCCATTTCCTCAACTCGTATCTCAGTCACGGTTTCAGAGTTTCCGGTGTCGCTTTAATTGGTGTTTGTTTCAGCTGCACAATGATATGCGAACTTTAGATATTTCCTCGTATCCTTACTCTTCCCCCTTAAGGGAAGCTTATCCGTCGCCTTAGGAGTGATGATGCTACCTAAATTAAGAATAAAAACACACACATAACAAACACTTACAAAGTATAGAATATTATATTCAAGAGCTCAGAATATTGTATGCAACTCTCTACAGTTTACAGTAATTACATGCAAGAAAAGAAATCATGGTTAAAAATGTGAATGACTCTTTGATTTCCTGTTTAAAAAAAATACACAACATAGTTATAAATAACAAGAGAAGAAAGACAGCCATACGAAGTGAAAAAAAGGTTCAAGCAACGGGCTTTGAATTCAGTCAACATAATCTATAACTAGCCCTGATAAGGCACTGCATTACCATACTTAGGGCCTTTTCGATATGATATGGTTTGATTATACAGTTGATATGCCAGTCACTTACCTTGATAATTTCGCTTCAAAAGGGACATTTTTAGTTAAATAGGCTAACGTTTCATGGTATGAAATGACCTTGAATTGCACCTCCAAATGTCTAAGTATTTAACTTTTTCATTGCTTCTAGGACACAAAATGTTTCTCTTTCATTTAGCCTGTACCGGCGTTAGCTTCTTACGAAAATGAGTAATCGTCATTTCCGTTTCTTCATCATCGCTTTGTGCCAAACCAGCTTCTATGGTTGTTGCTAATGCATCCGTATACATATAAAAGGGGCGACTCACATCCAGTTCATGTATGTCAGCATTATCACTAACTCATCTTTAAGTTTGTAAAATGCATTTTTCTGCTTCAGGTGGCCACGGTAAAATGTTTGGAACATTTTTTTTTTTGTCATATTCATTGAAGGCAGCATGATGTCAGAGAAGTTAAGGATGTAATCCTAATAGTAACTTGCTTGGTCCAGAAAACTTCTACTCTCTCTTTTTATAAAATACCTTGAGATGCATTTGATTGCTTTGGACTTTTCGGGGTCATGAGGTTGTTGCGCTGATCCAAAGATATTTACCAGGAATTTTACGTTGGTTCTCCTGAAAACCCATTTTTCCAGATTTACCGTGAAATTTTCTTCTCTCAATGTGTGAAGAAATTTATCTACGTGAAAAGACTGGTCGTTCCAACACTGTGAGTAGATCGAGGCGTCATATATATTTAAGAATGGTATTATTCTCCATGTGCAGCTAAAACATTGTCCATGTCTCGCTGAAAAATACTACCTGAGTTCTTCAGAACAAAAGGTTCCACTTCCACTGAAAAAGTTCGGAATGAGTCACAAACTCTGTGAAGGACTTAGCTTCTTCTTCAACGGGATTTGCCAGTACTTCTTAGTCAAGTCTAGGACAAGTGTGAAATTCGAATTCCTCACTTCACACAGCAAATCATTCGCAATTTTCATAGGATATGCATTGAATACTGTGTATAGCTGTTGAGCAGACGAAAATCAATGCATAGTCTAACGCTACCATTTTTCTTTGCCACACAATAGGATGCGCCCAATCGTTATCCCTTGGTTCAGTAAGTACTAAATAAAGAAATTCCTTGATTTCACGATCTATCTTTTTCTGAAGTGTTATTGGTACTCCGTACCAATGTACAAGAAATGTACAAGAAAATTAAAGGTCTCTCTCTTATTAATAACATTTCTTTAAATTTTACTATCAATATTTTTATATAAATATTCACGTTCATAAATATTTTAATTTATTTCTTATAATTTTAAATATGTTGGATAAATTATAAATAGTATTTTTCTCTCGGTTTATAATTATTTTAAAGAATTATAAGTTCAATAACGTATCTCAACAAAGTGATATTATTATTATCAAAACAATTATATTCTTAGAAATTATATATTAGCAAAACTATAACTAACAAGCCCACATGGGGTATGTATTTTATATTGTTACATTTTTGATTATTAAATACAATGTAATTTTCTTTTAGAAATAATTTAACTAAGTATATAAATTTTTTATGAGAATTAAATCTAATAATATTAAAGTTCTTAAAAATAACTTTTTGGGATCTTCAATACCTATAGAAATAAATATATCTTCAAAAACAATAATTTATTATTATATATACATATATAACTGAAAGTTACTGAAAGTGCTATTGTTATTACAAGTGATTTACGATCTATTTATTTTGCTAATTCATACAAGTGCTGTTTTTTCTTGTTCTAAATATAATTTGTATAATTTCTATAACCTGAACTTTAATTTTTTCTGAATACTTGTGAATATAATGAGCTGTTATCCATTATTTTTTTTCTTCGTCTATTTTCACCGTACACCCAGATGACGAGTTTTATAACACTTGTGTCAGAACTTTAGTTTAGGAGAAAATGCTATTAACTCGTCTTCAAAAATACATCCATGGAGGAGCTATTTGGCAATTTGATGGATGTAACTGAGGCCGGACAAGAAAAACATCTAAGTCAGACAAGCAGAGTTAAGTAAGGGAATTCAGTCATATCAAGAAGAAATGAAGAATAGAATGGAGCAAGTGCAGGAAAAATGAAAAGTCAAATATTACAAGATGTGAAATGAATGATTGAAGAAGTTAAGGCCAAAAATCAGAAGAAGGATATGGGAGCAGAGGAAAACTTTAAAATAAAATAGATTGAATAAAGTAGAAAGTTTTAAAAAAAAATGGTAGAAATGAAGGACGAAGTTTATGTAAAAATCAACGGTATTGAGAATAAACTTAACGATCTTGAGCGCAAACCATACAATTTCCCCTCAAGCTCAGAACTGATACATTACATGACGAACGTGAAACGTTTGATAATGGATGGTCATACAACAAGTGTTTTTTTTGAAGATTCAGTTTGATTTTGTGAGTTCTACAAATGAAAGGGACTTTTAGGAGGCCATCAACTTGTAGTACTTCTCCAGGGATCAGTGTGGAGATATTTGTATTCCAAATAATAAATTGACAGAACTAGCAACCCTCTTAAGGACTCCATAATCACCATTGGAGACGGTCATCTTACGAAGGTTTACAGAACTGAGTAAAAATAAGCCGGTTAAAGCCACAAGAAAGTCTTCAGGAATCTGCTGTCAATGTAACGAGACTAATAAACCTGAGTGCCTTCAGAAATTACGGGAATGATTAGCAACCCAAAACTTCATTCATTAACTATCAGAGACTAATATTTGCCACATTTAACGAGATTGATGGATGAATAGACACTAAAGCTAGTACAAATCGATATCACAATAGGGGAAAAGTCACGTTCATAATACTGTCACAACAAAAACAATAACAGTATTAGTACAAATTAGCAACACAAACAAATAGCTAATCAGTTGTGATAAAGGTAAAAGCCCTTTCAGTAAAGATTTGCTCTCTGTCGCCTTTTCAGCTAACCGATTACTAGTACGTCTATCGGACAAAGGTCCAAAATACTGAGTTGGACTTTAAATGAAGGGTTTTTCATCCATAGAACTCAGTGTATTTATAGCTGTGTCTCGAAACCTCTGTGAAGTCACAGGAAAAATTTCGGAAAAATCCATAACTTCTGTCCTAATACGGAAATCAGAAAATTCTTTTATTTACAAGAAAATCATTTTATCACCGAAGACTTTAAGTCTGCCATCGATTCAGCAAAATTGCAGCTAAATTTCACACTAAGCTCGTAAGAAATAATTCCTAAGTACTTCCGTTTTTGAAAAAAACCTTTATAAATATTTTATTTGGTCTTATACGTTAAAGTAACATTGCAAATAAGTTTTTTTTTTCAGTTGGATGCTAGTTTAGGAAATGGATGCTAGTTTATTGAAAACTTGTGAATGTTTGGATGTTAAAATGACAATATAAAAATGTAATGCATAATGAAGTAATCACTCTCATAATCTATTGTGTTTGTTGTTTTTATATGAATAGGATGCGGTTTGCAGACATGTATTATTCATTCTTATGCAAATCTATTTTATGATCTTTACAAACATTTTTCCCCCAGTTCTTGTTAGTTTTTCATTGCTGTTAAAAATTTGAAAATTTTCTACTGTATTAATATATAAATCTTCTATTAAATTAGAAGCAAGCCGAAAAAATATCAATAAACAATATTATTTCAATGGAAAAAGCAAAACTGAAAGAAAGATTATGCAGAATGTAACAACAATCTTTCCTACGGAAAGAATTATCGTTGGTCATTCTAATGATTTATAACTCAAAATGTTTCCTGTAAAGGATCTAATTCACCACTGTACAGTAAATATTCTCTCTCAAATGATATTTATTGGATTAATATGTTAAGTATTTCATAATCATATAATTTATGTCCACAATGTATTTTTTCCATCCGATGTAATTTAGTAACTCTTCATGAATTATGAATTTTATGGAAAGTCTTTGAGCTTACGAGTTTGAAGTAACATATTTAGTACTAAATAAATATTTTTTCCTCACAAGTGATGCTTACAAAAAGTATTTTCTTTTGTAGCTCAGTTCCATCAAGTCGTGGATGCAAATACGGTTTCCATCAGATTTATCGTCTATTGTGACCGATGCACATTAAATCAGTTAAAACTCAAATTCCTCTCAATGGCGCAGTGTAGATGTTTGGTGAGTGTTGTGCTAACTCACCTGTCGTTTTTGCCACTGGCACGGGATTCAAAATAATGGATATTTCGTCTCAGCCCTTCTGTTTTTACCAAAATGGAACCGTTAATAAATTATCAAAATATCAATCCGCAACTCAAAAGTGCGAGTTTCATTACATCACTCAAACTATTTCAACTAGTCGTTGCCTCCTTAAGAAATATTTTTTTGATCATTTCATTTCTTTGCTCTTTCGTTATTTATCGTTAATGGTTTTTCCTTAAAAATTTCATGCCTTTATAATAATGGAACTGCTACATATCAACTATCAAAAGTAGGAGCTTTTTGATCGAGTCTCTCCTTTATCCAGAACTATTTCGTGTATGAAAGCCAATTATATATATATATATATATGTGTGTGTGTGTGTGTGTGTGTGTGTGTGTGTGTGTGTAGTGTTGCATACATAAATAGATTTACAGATTTCTCTAATTTATTACACATGTAGCTATAAATATATGGATATGTGTTTGAATCTCTATTTACCTTTCAAGAACCCCCATACCATGTTATCACTGAATAAGCATTAATAAAAGCAATTGAAATAAATTTCTTCTGCAAATGTACATCGTATTTCATTTTCTAGAAATAATTTTCTTTGGAATATGATAAATTTCATTTAAAAAAATTTTAAAATCTAATATAATTTTAAAAGGAGATTTTTCTTTGCATTTTTATACGTTTTGAAACATATTCTTTAAAATAAATATATTTTATAAAATAATATTTTTTTTTTATGGGGGGAGTTATTAATCACAATAAATAGCAAAAGCAAATATTAGTGTGCACTCACAAGTGGCTACTGACTGACTCATTAGAGAATACTATCGTGCCTAATATTGTAAAAAAAATGTTACATAGATACAGTACATTAAGAATATTATATATTTGAATTTTAGAGTAAAGCATGTAATGGAAACATATTTAAGTGCTGGATTAATAATCCGTCAAAGAAACAAATAGATACTTTAATTAGAAAATGCTGTTGATAGAGATCAAAGATGTAATTCAAAATGAAGATTTTTTTTAATAGACTAAGGGAAAAAAGTTAAATGAATTTAAGTTTAAGTTTCTATTTTTTTAGTTTTGATTCCAACGGTATTATGAAGTTTATATTTGATCAAAACATATTTCCTTTCTTAGGAATTCGTGTGTAACGACTTCAACAAACTAAGATTGCTTAAAATGCATATAATTTTCATTTTTTACAAAAAAAACTGCAAGTGAATAAAATTCATAATTAATAATAATCTCTATTTAAAAAGCAAATTTAAACATGAAAGAGAGTGCTTTTATAATATATGCGTTTATTTTTAATAACTGAGCTAAAATTAACTTAGAAAAACAATGAGGTACACATAAATAAAATTTATAAATCCATAATATTTTGGATATTAGAACGATAATGATACGTTTGGTTTTTTCGGTGCTTAAATTTTTTTGACATTGCAAAAAATTTAAAAGCTTGATTATTAATTTTTTTTTTATTTCCTAATGTCTTTGCCATTAGAAACAAATCAAAAACTGCAAAATAATAACTGTAATTTAATATTAATATTTAAATTATATTCCATTTTGATTCGTTAGATTATGCTTATGAAGCAAATTATATATGAGCAATACATTAAACATGTGATGCTTCATGTTTTTCCCTTTAAATACCAATTATCATGATAATGAATTCTTATTTAAAATTCCTCAACCATGTGCCCTTGTGTTGCCTATTAGAACATAATGGTCTGAATGAATAAAAATAAGGACAGTTAAAAACAAGTGAAGATAAAATTTATCAACATAATTTAAACATATACTCCAGAAAATTAATTCTATAATTTTCTTTAAGAAACATGTAAAATAATTTTCTTTACAAAACCATGTAAAATAATTTTCTTTAATAAAACATATATTCAACTTTCTTTTAAATTAAAATTTCAAAATCTCGAGTTTCAAATAAAATAATGGTTTTTTTTTCTAAAATATTTATTTAAATTTCCGCGGTTTTGTAAAATTAGTTCAATATTTTGCATAATAATAAATTTAAATATGATAAACAATATTTTCTTTGAAAGCGTGATATTAATAATAGCACGGAATTTATTTCTTTAAACAGACTATTGGTTATCAATTGAATCCCTTAACTATTCGAAATAAAATTCATTTACAAAAATTTTTTTACTTATTTCCAAATTGGTAAGATTTTCTCCCATTTTTTTGAATGTCTTCATTTTGACTGAAGAAAATAAAAAAATAAAGCAAAAATAAATAATAAAACCTTTAGTGTAATATTTGCATTTGTAATGAATGGAAAAAGTTTTGTTGGACCGATGTTCAATTTTTGCATACTTCAAGAAAGCTCAGCTTTCATTTTATCATTTTATTTTTCTTATATATCTATTAATTTTTCGAGAGACGTGTTCTTAATATAAAAATGAGTAATCTTTCTATCTATAAGAGTACTGAGTTCTTTGACAGAAAAAAGTAGACAAAGAAAATTATCTACATACAAAATCAGTTGAGGAAGCAGAATTGAAGGAAGAAAATAACGATCCATAACTTTGATAGTGAAACAGATAATAATTTCATCATAAGAATATCATCGGGTATTTCATTAACCGATAGTTACAAGTTCTTCAATAAATCTAATACTGTGTTCCATTGGAAGACTGTTATCACAGAACACAATCTTTAGTTTCGTTACATTGTATTTCATTATCATATAAATCATTCCTACTTTATATTCCTTTCATGAAGATGTTCCCTTAATCTAAATATCAAATAAATGTGTTGGACTACATCCCTAACATAGCATTAGAGAAACTATAATGTATGTTATTTGTATAGTAACACACTGTTAGGGAAATGTTTTTTCCTTAATCATATAGTACATCTGTATCCCTTTATAACCAAAATGATATACAATATAATTTTTATCAGCAAAAGGGCCACTTTTTTGTTTTTACCCAGTGCTTCTAAACTTGAAATTTCTTTTCCTTCAAAAGTAATAGTAAGATCTTAATTACATTAACTAAAATTTAAAAAATCACTCTATCTGTTTTCCTATTTCAATCGAAATCATACTCTATTGAGAAAGAGAAATAAAAATTACAGTCTGTTGACATCACCACGGTTTCTTCCTGGAATCAGTTAAAATTTAAATAGTCTCTACTTGTTTAATGCATTCGAGATACCTAAGCAGTTAGTTTTATGTTTAAAAATATTAGAATTATTTTATTATACATACTAATTTCAGTAACCTTTACCTTTTTTTCACTATTATTGCACATTGTACCAAATAGAACTTAGTAATGAGGGAAAACTGCAAGCAATTCATTAAACAAAATACAAGCAATTTAATTCATCAAAAAATATTTTTACATTAACTATTACAAGTAATAAAATCTCTTTGAATTTTTTATTCCCGCATCTATGACAGAAAGAAATTAAATCCTTATCATGGAACCATCATTCGAAGCTTATTACAAATATTTTTTCTAAAATACGCGCTTGTGATAAGAAGTAATATTTTCTCTTCTAAAGATACTACACCAATGAACATGAATAAAATCGCAGTCTTCTTTGTAATTTGAAGGCAAAAAAGTAATTTAATGAAACAAAGACCTTTGCCTCCTAAATTGGTAAAAAAAAAGTCATATAAAACAGGTTCTTCACATTAAGAAATTATGTGTGCGCAGGGCAGATTTCTTCAATTTGCTCTAACTGTTCTAATATAAATTACCTAAGCAAATCTGAGGTTATATAATGAAAGTAAAAAAATTTAATTTGCTTCTATTTGCACTAAATGAGATGGAGACAGATTTCTTAATATCGTACACACACACACACACATATATATATATATATATATATATATATATATAAATTTAAGAAATCTGTCGCGATCTCATTTAGTGCAAAAAAGATGAGTGTGTGTGGGCGTGTTTAGGTGGGAAACGTGGGGGCCAGTATAGTCAGGCCATACATCTTACCACCTCTACTGGGCGTTGGTGAGTATCTCATCTTTTTTCAGGCTGTTCTTCCGGAAATGTTTAATGATGTTCTGCTATTTTTTTCAAAACGGAATGTGATTTAACTTCGATCCTCCCTTTTATTTCGCAATGTTCATATGATAGCATTTGGACTAGACATTTGGACAAAATTTGATTCGCCATAGCAGTTCTGATGCAAATCCCGATCCCCAGATTAATCTTCTCTTCATTATTTTCTCTGGAGTGCCGTAAAGAATATTCCTTACAGTCTTCCCACAAATTTTGAAACCTGGTGGGACTCATGTCCATCGTTGCTGCGGCAATTCGTTAAATGCCAGTATCTTCCTAAATGTTGTTCAATCAATGTCATATAGGTGTCATATTCACATTATTGTCAGTGGGAGAAATTTCGAACACTTCTTGTGATATTTGTAATTTACTCATGATGCTCACTTGTTGATTAATAAAGCATGTGTTCTTTATCATTTCAGTATCATGTTTCCCCCCATGCTTTCGTATATAATTATAATTCTTATCGATGTTCTCTACCTCACGTTTAAGTTTGTACCAGCAGTTCTAGGACACTATTTAAACTGGCTTTCAGCCTTACATCTATCTACATCTTATTTACATATCCGCATTGTTTCTCCTACATCTCTGGAGGATATTTTAACTCTGATAGACGTAAGTGTTCTGCTTCTTTACTTTGTGTCAGCTCAGTGGAGTGTTGAGCTTCTTAAATATCTTTGTGAGACTTCATTTAGTGAGATGAAGAGCTTTCGTTATATTCTTTGGAAACTTCTAATTCAACATCAACGAATAGTTTATATTTTCTCTTTTCGTCGTCATTCTTTCTTATTGCAGAATTATACTGTCACCCTCTATTCAGCCAATACTCTCATTTTTGTTTCTGATTAAGCATATCATAGTTATCACTTTCATGTAATCGCTCGAACCACTCAGTTCCACTTCCAAATTATCATTATTCATTGTGCCACTATCCTACTCTTCGGATCAGATTATTGTCTAATGTGGGGAATCATTAATAGACTAATTCTTAATACGAGATCTTCTTCACTATTATTTCCTGCTAAGGTACCCGTTTGACAAATATGTTCTTAAACGTTCATAAGCTTTCTAACGTTCATAAACGTTCATAACCAAATATAGTTTCATATAAAGTGCGATCTATTTCAGAGTTTTATGTTCTATTTTTCACACGTGAATTAATTACATTTTTTTATGTGCTGACCACTTGGTTGTATTGGTCGTTTACACTAAATGAATAACTTCTTTTCAAAATCTTGGTTTGCTCTTTCAACTGCCACGGGATTGACTATGTCTTGGAATTTTATAAGCAGTTTTGAATTCCTTCTAAATTCCGGAAACTTCTTCAATACTTTTATTGGCAAATTTTCATTCATTGTTAGATTTTAAGATGTGTAGCGCGAAAATGTATTATGAACACATCCAATAGACTGTGAGCAGCTTTCTTGGCTCGTTTTATTTTTAATACTTTTAATTGAATAAATTTTATTAAATGTTTTTTATAAACCATTATAAAATTTAAGTCTCAGTGCTCTTGTGATTGTATGTCAGTGAGGTCAACTAGAAACCTTGAATTTAATTCTGCTTTTAGTTGACTTAGAAATGAGTTTATCTTTTGTTAATTTCTTTTTCCTTTTTGAAAGACACAGTGTTCCAACTGTGAACAAGTCACACATTTTCAGATAAATCATTATCATTTCTTCTGTAATATTCTCATATTTTGCCTTTAATTGAAAATTCTATTCCTTACAAGTAAAATAAACGAATGAGTCTTTTACAATAGAAATTATGAATTTTTGAACATAATAAATTCTAATAATACCGTATTTTGATACACTTTTATAATCTTTGGCAAAAATTTCTCTTAGATTTTCTTAATTGACAAGTAATAAGTGCTGCTATATAAATTACACTTAACAGGAAATTGATTGCATGGTTCTGAATACGTCCGTTCTAAGAGAAAAGATAAAGTATAGCAATTATTGAGCATCTGATAATATATTGTTACTGTCAACACTAGGCTTAAACAAATCTGAAAATGTCAGCCACTCTTGGATATTACAACTGAAAGTAAGCAGTGCTACTTTTCGAAAGTGTTTACAGTTTTTGATGAGCTCATATTAACAGAAGTCTCTAAATTAAAAATTTTGTATTGAAATCTTGCAAATTACTTGTAGTGCAATTTCGACAACACTGTTGTGAATAGAATCATGTTTCTCGATGAATTTAACAACAACTTTCTCATAACATGTAGTATAAGTTTCGCAGTTTAGTAAATTAACTCTAGTTAAACAACATCGTAACTTGCACCAGTTTCTACAGTTTTATTTTTGAATTAAGTATGTTTCTTTTATAAAGTGCTTTTTTTGTATACACTTTGAGTAGCCATAATAAACAAATCAAGCAGAATAAAATAAAATAAACTTATTTTGTTATGATTTCTGATAACGTAAATAATCCATACCGTAAGAAGTAATCATAGGCCAAACACCAGAGACCGATATCTGTTTAGCGTGAAGCCTTCTCTTACAAATGCAGTTTTCTGCTTCTTGTTTCAGAAAACAAATTCATATACACGTAACCTTCTTTCGCATTAGAGCTATTTTTATTTCTCCGTAACAATAAGAAAGCGATGGATTATGAAATCTAATACATGAAATTTAAAAAAAAAAAAAACACAATTGAAATTTATAATTTATCGAGGAAATTGTACGGCAATGAATGTTTTTTTTCATGCATATGTTTTTTGTGTGATTTAAGCTTTTTCAAGATGGCCGATAAGATGTAGAAAATGATCCACCCCCATATAGCCTTTCCACGTAAGAAACATATAGCATTGCCGATCTGACCGTTGACTAAGTATTCGTATGATTGCTGAGACAATATGAATTGCCATAGAATTAGCATGGCAAATGTTTTCACCAAGACAATACAAGAAATTTATAATAATTAAATATGTATGAAATCAAAATAAATTATATATAGCGTCATTATCATTACATATTAGCTACACCTCGTATATTTTACACATATTTACAAACACTACTATCAAAAGTATTACATTAATAGCCGACTAATAATATATAAACGAGTCCAAATTTATTAAATTGTCCAAATTTCTTAGACAATTATTTAAAATAACCTTTCAAAGCGGAAAACCCTTGTAAATTGAATTGATTCACTTGACTTTTATTAAAAATAATCTATGTACATACATACATATATATATATATATACATATATGTATGTATGTGTGTTAGTATATATAATGACTGAAAATGCCTTTTTTACAAATGAATTTATCAAAAATTGCACAATGAATATTTAATATGAAAGTACATCACAAGAATCATATCTATATATTTCTTTTTTACACAAAACCTAAGAAACTCTGTCTAAAATATCGAAATAAAAATCAAATGGGAGGATAGGAAAGGAAAAATGATAGAAAATGCTGAAAAATTATAAAATAAGAACAAATAAAAATTAACATCAATTATTATTTGGCAATTTGTATCCTAATTTTATTATTATATTTCACACTTTTCAATAAATATTTAGAAAATATTCACGTAAAATATGTGAAAGAGAATTTAAATAAAAATTAATAATATTCCCAATAAACTGTTTTGCTTCTCCACTTTAGAATTTACTCAGTATAATAATTAAAATAATTTATATAATTACACGCAAAATTTTTCTGAATCATAACATAATTCTCGTGTTATAAAAGAGACTTCGAAAAATGGTATCACATTTAGGAAATAAATACTTTAACACAAGCAAAGGAGAAAAAAAAAATCCAAGATTGATTTTTTTCTCAAAACTAATAATGGAGAGGTTTTGTGTTTTTCCACTATCTCGAACAGATTTGCCATTTATCCTTCAAAACATTAATTCAGTTTCAATTTTTTTTTCCTTTGTGGTTGTCAGACCTTTACTTGTCAAATTAAGAGAAAGGTGACAAATAAAGGAGCAAAAAAAGTTTTTTGGTCACCTAAGGGCCTGTATTGTTTCCATACAGTTTTTTTCGCCTTTTGTAACATTTTGTAACGCTGCTGCTTTTAATCTTCTTTTTGTTAAATTAATGCAATAGAATGACAAACCTAATGACAGGTTAAAAGAATCAGTGAAGTTGAAGCAGAATTTATGAGCTTTTTTTTTCGATGGTACTCGCAATTTTTTACTTTTCAAAAGTTCAAGGAAAAAAAATTCTAGCATTTATCTAATTAAGAAACAAACAGAAGAATCTCAAGACTTTTTTCTTTATTTCAAAAACTTCTAGTAACAAATTTTTTAATGTATTTTAAATCTTAAAGTTTTCAGAAAAAAAACAACAAGAAGAGATACCATTCCATTTTTAACGCTTTTAACAAATTTCGATTAATGTAACTTATATTTCATGCACAATCAGTTTGCATAAATATGCCTTACATTTATTTCTGTATTTTCTCTAATAGCTGCATTTTTACCTTAATAGATTTGTAGTTGTTTTTACAAATTTGAAATCTCATATATAAAGGTTAAATATGTATTTACGTTACAAGATTTCACTACTGTAAACTATAAGAGCCAAGAATTACAGATTATTTAAACATATATTTAGTTTAGAAATATATATTTGTCTATGAATTTCAGTTTATTTTATTAAAGCAATCTTTACTTATGCAGTGTGGTGTGTGATATTATTATTTATCAGTATCACACTCAGGAAGAACATGGCGTCTATTGGTGACAGTCTTCGTAACTTTGAGTCTCGTTTAAGTGACGAAAAATCTCGCTCAAGTCTCGTTCAAGTGACACCTGAGCTACTCCTTCGCTCTCCATACTTCCACAACCCATCACGAGGGATCTCGACAAGATTTAACAAGCATCAGCCAATTATGCAGATTTTATTATAGTATTTTGATATTTTTATGCATTAAAAATTTATTTTCAACAAGAAGTATTCAACAACATTTATAGGAAGTTTATGTCATAGTATATGTTATGTGTGTACCATACATATACTATCTTCCCTCACGCAGATAGATAACTGGATTTTGTGAAAATTATAATAAACAGTTCTTTATTGTTCGAAATTAAAATAATCGATTAACTTAACTCAGCATGTTTTAGCATATGATGATAACGGAAAACACTAACATAACATTCATTAATCTACATAAAAAAAAGGAAAGGAAAATAGAAATGACTTACTGTTCTATTCTAAAATTGCTTGATTATTCGCAAATGTAAATGTGTAACAACTTACTTGTTTAAGCAATGCATTCATTATTCATCATTTAAATTTTTCGAGTACGGAAATCCTACTTCATTTTATTTAACATGTAAATTTAAATTTTGGATTTGATTTAATAGAATTAAATTTATAATCTTACAATTTATAAATTTAGCATTCTGAAATAATTTTGGAAATAGGTTGCTTCAGGTTTAAATAAAGTATAACATTCATGATTGCGTATGCTAATTTAGTGATACAATAAATTTAAGTATTAAACTAAATTTATCTCATAAATCTTCTTTCAATTGAAATAGTTAGCAAATATGGTCATTTCTTAGTGGAATATAAAATGATCTATATTTTGTATTTCTGTCTGTCTGGTAAGGTGAAAAACCACTTAATCCAAACAGAATTTAAAACAGTTTATGACGCGTGATTTACAAGCATCCATTCTCTACTAAGAATCAAATGAAATTTATAATTGAACATCTTAACTATTTGTGTGAAAACATTATTTTTAAATAGCTTATTAATGTCCTTCGTTTTATATTTTTTTCGGCGAATCGACATTTATATCCCGAAGACATTATTTTATGCAGTTTAGAGTAGAGAAATGTAAAATGTGTGTGCACCTGCCTTCTTTGTATATATATATATATATATATATATAACTATATATATATATGTGTGTGTGTGTGTGTGCTTGCGTGCATGTGTGTGTATAAACATCTCGCCCACCGCCATTGGGGCAGATGTAAATTTAACTTTAATATCTTCGTGAGTTTCTCAGTTTCCACTTCCTTTTCACCGAATGTGTGATAAACCATCATTAATTATGCAATTGTAGTGGACGTGGACTTTTTCATAACATTTCGCATAATATTGAAATGCAATTTTGTAAAGAGTGTGGCAAGGAACATAAGACTCAAGGAGTGAAAAGGATTTTTCCAAAACATATTTATAATTTCTATTTATATGTCGGTATGCAATTTTTGAAATGCGTTTTTCGTAAATATAAAGCATTTCAATATTAAACAAATAAAGTATATATATCTTCAATTTTGCAAATGTATTTCTTATCAATATTTAGAGTTCAAATAGTTTAAGATACATCTTTGGAACTATTCCTTCTTGAGCTATTTTAGAATAGACAATTTTGTTCGTTCAATTTTTTTCTTTGAAGCTATTTTAAAATTGTTTGTTTGGTAAGACTTTTTATTCTCAAGTTATTTGGATGAGTCATGGAGTCTGTCTTTCTGAAAAGTGTTCAGTTCATTTTTACAAATATTACAGAAATAAAAAAAAAGGATATTTATTTCCTTAATACTTCCAGAAAAATTAAATCAATAATTCTCCATTCCTAAATGGGATTACAAATGATATAAATGTTTCAAATATTTATATAAGTTCGTACATGATGTTCTAAAAAAGTATTTTTATATGCAGAGATTATCCGTTTTCAGAATGAAAAACCAATTTTTTCCATAATATTTCCAGAAAAACTTGAATCAGTATTTTTTATCATTAAAATGGATTACACATGTTGAAAAAAAAATGCCTCTAAATTATTTATAATAAGGATCCTTCCTTCAGGATACTTAAAAAAACGTTTTTTTTTTTTTTTTTCCTTTGCGGATATGTCACGTTTTCAAAATGAAACTGGTTTTCCGAAATATTAAGTTGAGATTCGCACTAGTGGAGATGCCCGTTTTCAAAATAAACCTTTATTAAATACACCTGAAAGCCTTTTAATGAAGGAAATATGTCCCATTTTAAAACTGAATACATGAGTCGATGTTAAAAGACAGATAAACCACGATAAGTTGAATGTAAGAAAAAAATGGGGATCCTTATTCAAAATGACCGATTCATGTGTAGAATAAATAACAAGCATATACTTATTTTTCCACCTCAAGGCTTCCAATTGCAAAGCATTAAATCCTAATTTCACCAAAGACTATAATGCGGGTAAGGTATAGTCATAATGAATTATACATCTTAAATAATATATGTCACGTGACGTAAAGGTTTCAAGGATAATCAATCAAATTTTTGATTGAATTATTGCTTATTAATGGCGCATTTCGACGGAACGCGAGGGTAATAGGTGACGAAACAGTAATATTATGCATCAGTCAATTGTCAAGGATGCAACCAGGTACTTCCCCTCCAAACGTCCCCATTACTCCAGATGAGGTCTTTGAAACTCTACAAATTATAGCACAAAACCAAATACCGGTATAACAAGTTGACCACCATTACTACCATTCAGAAATAATCTTATTTTTTCGAATCTTAACTGTATGAAACCTAATGGCAAGGTCATTCATTCTCTCACAATCAGTGACAGTGAATTTTGCAAATGAATCAGCATTTTAATCGTAATAATCTGCGACGTGAGCTTGAACCCAGTATAGATCATAAAAGTCAGAATAGGCGGCTAATTTTTCTTTAACAATATTGATAAAGGCCGATTCAGAGACACGGATCCCGTAATTTTGAGCCTCGGTGAAGTGACGAAGATTAAACCTGAGCTAGGACCACCTTCTCCAAAATTCCCCACCACGCCAACGGGAGGACTTTCAGCCACAACTGGTTAAGCGTGCATCAGCACCGGCTGCATGGCGGGTCTTTAATGGCATCAAGACTCGGAACTTTCACCTCGAATAAAACCACCGTCCTCAAGTCCACTCCCATAATCACTAGACTACCGCGACCACATCGCGTAAAAGAAAAACTAAGGTATCTAGAATTTAGTCTAGTTTGTAATATTCGGATAGTGAAAAGGACATCAGATGAGTTATAATTAGCATTTACCTGAGGATTAAATGGAAATATTTATTAATATTCTTCTCAGATAAACATATTTTCATTCAAAAAATTAAGTTATTAATAGGCTACACAAAAATTGGATATATTGAACAGTGAAATGTTTTTGTTATTCGATTAATAAATTAAAATAATTATTTGCAAATATCGCTAATAAAAGAGAATACGGGTTAACATTTCTAAGAAAAATTAATTTTACTCATGGTCGATAAAGCTACATTAAAGTTTATGCAGTAAAATATTACCACAGTACTCAAAACATGTATGTTATATTTTAAATCATTTTCTGATACATATATACTCGTATATAGTACACACTTTTACGCCTATATTTATATTTACATATTATTACATATATACATACTCTGACATATAAAAGTATGCCTTCTTATTCTTGTACATACAAATATGTTACAAGAGCTGTTCATTAAGTCCTTAAGAATGCCAAGACATGATGCTCTTAGCATCAAATATGGTTTGTTTTTATTAAGCATTATGACTTACAACATATCTAAGTAAGAGCTACTCATATTCGGGATCAAGACTCTTTCCGCATGTAAAAAATTATTCGTCATAATTTTTCCGGCCGATGTGACTGTCTTAGCCTTTGTTATAAAAGATTCACGGGAAACAACAGAACGTTTTGATTTTTGCTTTATTTCTGGAGCGTAATGATAAACCCAGGTTTCACCGACAGTGACAACTTGAATAAAAATGATGTCGATAACTCAACACAGCAATAAAATTTAATTTGGCAGCAAATTATTATGAATCAAAACTACTTATTGGATCGATGTCGTATTTTTTCGGCTGTTTTTAACAGATAGCAATGCCCTAATGTAACAACAATTTACCTTAATGATGCCATCTGTCTTCAAATAAAAGTAATTTTGAACCACCGTCGTAGCATATTTTAACATATAATTACATATAATGTATAGTGTATTTGATTTATGTAGATTTGAAATAATTTTATTCTTGTTTATGTTGTAACTGCATCGAATAACATAAGTAAGTTTTCTTTGTAGTATTTTCTGTTTCGACGGTCTCCTAAAGTATTCATTATCTTTCCACAGAAATTACCTCTATATTTTTTACTATAATAGCATGTAAATGTAAACAAATAATGATATTTCTAAGTTAAAATTATAATCAAAAAGAATTTATTTCATATTACTTATATTGAACTAAAAAAGAACAATCATGTGAATCTTTAATTCATTTAAAATATGTTTGCAATAGTCAATTCCTGCGTTACGGTTGGTTTTACTAAATCTCCACCAAAATTGACTGAGTACCATAAATGTCAGCCTTTTCTCATACATATAATCAATAAATTCAGACATATAATCGCCATCAGTTCTGCAAGAAAAATCAAGCAAAAGTTTCCTAGGATGAGTTCGAAAAGGAATCGCTTACACTGCAATAGATGCTTACAACATTAGTTTCCCGTATTCCAAAGAATTTTTCATAATTCAAATGTTTGTAAACTGAACAAAAATGTTTTCAAAATTAAAATATATGATTTTAGGTGCTTAAATAGATATAAATATTAAAATTATGTTAAAAAAAAACCTCTTTACTACTTCAAACTTGATTACTTCTTATGTTTACTTCTAAACTAAGGAAATTAAAGTTGAAAAGAATGCTTATCTTCTTAATGTGAACTGTGTGTATAAAATCTTACACAATGGGACTGAATTACTCAAATAAAATAAAGTATTATTATTTATTTGATTGAATACAAACAATACGTACGAAATGAAATTAAATATAACTCCTAAATCTATTACTTTCATCATTTGTAGAAGAGTGGTCATATTTCTAAATAGAATCAGATATATTTTTAAAAAAGTTTTAATGTGCATGCGTGTTTCAAAATAAAATATCTCAATTAAAATGTGATCGCTCAATATTTTTAATATGTTGTTTGTATCTAAGTGTCTGTTGTAGAGTATCTCAACTCTTACAACTGACTATACAAATAGTGTGTATTACTATTTCTTAAGTTTTGTAACTATTAAATATATATTTCATAAGAATTCAAAATTCAGTTAATGAATATAATTTATTCTGAAAAGAAAAAAAAATGTATATAGGGAGTTTTCTATCTACATTATAAGTCTCAAATTAATAGTATTTAAACAAAGTGAGATTCAGAATGGGTTAACTGACTGTAAATTGGATATAAGAGCTACAAGTTGAATTTATAATACTCATTGATCATAAAATTCGAACTGTTAAAGAAACATAGCCTTTTGTTCAGATAGGATGAAAACGGTTTTTGCTGATCCTAATGAATCACTAAATAACCTATCCATTAAAACACTATGTTTATAAAAAAATAAATTTTAAGAAAAATTATTTCTATGTAGGCTTAATTTTACATCTGATTTATAAGAATATTACTTTTGCTCAACTTTTGGAAAAAAAATTAAGAGGTGAGGTTTCAAGGATTATAGATTAAAGATATATAAAATGTTACATTAAAATTAAAATATAACTGATTTTATTCATACACATTCCTGTTCAGATTTCAATTTTTTTAAGAACAAAAATATCAGATTTTTTTATATTTTATTTTCCATTTTCTGAATGTATAAGTAGAAGCTGTGAAAGTGAACCTAGAATGAGGTGACTTGAAGTTTTGATATAAACTTACTCACTCGGAATTCTTACATTGAGCAACTCAGCAATTTCATCCTCATCACTATCCAAGAAGTTGTATGTACCATTTGATGAACTTTTTGATTGTTTTATTGATAATTATTTTAAGCCATTCGAATAGTCTGGCTATCGTTAACGTAAACTATACTTGAAAGTAAAAAGAATTCTACATATTCGAACTAAGCATGAGACGATTTGAAACATATAATAAATGTAAATATTAAGAACCAACAGATGAATATGATCCACAAATGTGCTTAGAATAAAGAAATGCACACGAAAATGTTCTACAGTAAAAGGTTTTCAATTAAAAACGTAGTTTACCACCGAAATGAATTTGTATTGCATATACAGATGAAGAATGCAATGATGAAAGATAGATCGGCTCACTAATTAAAATATATGGATATAAAGAAAGCCTTTCCTTTACTGTCACTAGTGCATAGTATTTTGCACACACTTACTAAGAAAAAAAAGGAAACTTCTGAAGAGAAAAAACAGGAAAACATGGAAAAGAAAAGAAAAATATAAAATACGATTGCTGTGCCCCACTCCATACTGTAAGCCATTTTTTTTAAAGGCGGTTGTCCATGACTGACAGAGGGCGTGATAGACAAAAGGTTAATTGAATAAGTTACTAATTCTCAACATAACAAAGTGTAAAAAAATAGTTTTCAATTTGAGAGGAACAGAAAATTAAATTAAAAAATTAGGGAAGGAAATGAATGTTACAATTTATTTTTTTCGAAAAATTGAAATTTGCTGATGTCCGGATTCGATATTTACTTTGTGAAATCCACCTAAATTGTATTGATAATTAGATATACTTTAAGTTGTATAAAAAAGTGAGTTAATTGATTCTCTCTATCACATTTAAGAACAAAATTATATAATGAATTACAAAACAATAATGTACATTTAATTTTCGTATAATTGTGTGAACTTTCTGAGAAATGAACGTGGATCTGTTTGATAATTATAATCAGAACAAATGGATAAATTCATACAAGAAGAAGGAACTAATAATGAATATTTGAAGATAAAAGTGATTTATATAGCTAGTACTTTTGATTGGAGATATCTTTAAACAATTTTTTTTTCCTCACACATTTTTCAGTTTCATCAGCAGAAGATATTTTTTACTTCCCTATAATAATGAATTTATTAAATAATTACAAATTATAATTACAAAAGTGTTATGAATGTTTCACATGTAGAACAATTGAATACTTAATTTCAGTGAAAAGAAAATTAAGTTTATGTTTTTTAATAAACATTTCCTAATATTCTTACTAGAATAGAATTATTTATATATAATTATATAAAGCTCTTTAATTTTTATTCAGAAAATAATTTTTTCCTTTTATTTGTAAAAGGTTTCTATTAAAAATGATCCACTCTTGATAACATCTCAAAAGCAGGATTCGATAACTCGAAAGCACTTTCGTAAATTTTTCGTACTACTTTCGTATGGAAGAAGCATCTTGTTTCCAATTCTTTGATATTGAAAAGACATATGACTGTACTTGCATTCTTCGTACATTATTTCCTTTTAATTTCAGAGGTAATTTGGCCACTTTCCTTACCGACTTTCTTTCTTATAGTTATTTTAAATTTCGAGCTGGAAAGCTTTTATTTCATACTTTTACTCAATTTAGGGGGGGTTCCTCAGAAAAGTATTATAAATCGGATACTTTTCTAACTACAACTTATCTATATGTTGACTATTTTCAGATTTCCTGAAAAGCATCTACAGTGAGTCTAATTGAGCGACAACATTAGACCGCAATTAATAGTTTTGAATGGTGCAACATGAATGGGAACTGTATCTCTGCTTGCAAGTGTTGTGTGCTTTTTGTAGGAAATGTGGCCTACACCTCATCCGTAATTCTTGAATACTTTTGCACCTTTTTTTTTTGTCCGCTATTTTGAGGCAAATGTCGACAGAAAACTCCCTTTTCTCCCACACATTTTGCATCTCATCCTTGAACATATTGAGTCTGTTGTCCAATTTCTTATGGAGAGAGGATCGAACATCATTGCTCCGAGTGTATCAGTAGGTAATTCTCTCTCGTATCGATTACAGGTATACGAATCTACCTATAACTGTACCTTGCTGAAACACGACCCTTTCCACTTACCTACTCTGAGAATCTGTCATGGTGCGTTTCACACATCACCGGTACAGAGTATGTATGTAGAATGCATCCAGTTACCATTAGCTCTGTGGCGTAGGGAGGTATCACTCCCCATTTAGCATTACATGATATCATCCTTACTTAATCACCTGTTGCATAACATAGTTACATTTTTGTGAATATTTAAGGAGATTATACAGTCTCCATCCCTTCTCTGATCTGATGAAATGTAACCTGAGTTCTATATGACTTAAGTGTCCAACAAAGTAGATTACTTGTATTCCCACCTAGAAATTACCCAAGGTTCAAATACCTAATTCATTTTGCTATATTCATCAAACCAACCATAAGTCTAACAGTCTTCAACACCTCTTTTGTATATCATCACTGTCAATTTTCGGAATTTATTCCCATTTATACAGACAGATTGAAGGAAACTGGATACGTTGGCTGTGGTGTCGTTTTTAAAGACATAA
The DNA here is from genome assembly GCA_019974015.1 of Nephila pilipes. Classification (NCBI taxonomy): domain Eukaryota; kingdom Metazoa; phylum Arthropoda; class Arachnida; order Araneae; family Nephilidae; genus Nephila; species Nephila pilipes. The sequence goes on along the minus strand of BMAW01127299.1, from coordinate 45,302 downwards.
GGCATAGTTACCTGTTAGACACTTCCTGCAGTATCGATACTTCCGAAAATGCTGTCATTTAATGTGATCTTCAGCTAGTTGAAAGATTCAGTTCCAGGATATTCGTTGTATTTACTGATACCTTTTTTTGGAAATATTAGAAAAGTTGAAGGCTGTTAGGTATCCTGTGGTTGCTGATGTGGCTGCTTTTATTTGCAACCTTTATAGCAAGCATTATAATATTTTAATTTATTAGATAAAAAGCCATATATGGCAATGAAAAAGGGGACTCATTTGCATGACCAAATCCAATTTAGCAAGAATCGTGGAATCTTCAGACCGTTAATAAATTACATTTGGTGAAGCCAATCATTGCGGAAAGATCTATCGTTTCAATAGTGTAGAGGGTACGTTTGATTGACTCATCTTTGAATTGGGCAAATCCATTTTAAACATACACATCTTTTGTTTGGAAAAAGTGCTCTTGAGTGTCCATCTAATCATGTTCCTTACATTGTTTATCTCATTCTAATAGAGTTCCCAGTGTCTGATCATGATCGTGAAATCTTTTTTAATTAATCTATTTTAAACTTGATTGACTAGGTGAGGAAACTCCATGTCCCATATTTTCATATCGTATTAGATTCGTAACTCAAATTTAGGAATTTAAACATTTTATAAAGTGTTAATTTTTTTTCCCGTTAAATACATTTATTTATTTTATCTAATCTTCATTTGATTTAAAAAAAATAAGGGTTTTACAGTAAATTTTTGGCACAGCATAGCCAGATTTGGCTCTAATGCCCTATAAACCTAAATTTGCTCACTTTACTTGAAGAAATTAATTATCTCGATAGCCTAGGGGGTCACGGTGAAGTATCTGCAGTCAGTGTTTTGTTTTGGTAGAACCGTGGGTTTCATGCTTAGTGATACTAATCCCTATGGTGTTGTGTGGCTGATACACATTAAATCTGGTAAAGGTGCCAAGATCTCTCGTTGACGCTTTGTTGAAGTTTGTACAAAGAGTTGCAAGCTCATTTGTCATCCTCGTCACTTGAGTAAATTTCAGAAAATAGATGGACAGAGCTCTAACGCCAATAACACTAGTACTGCTTCTCTGTGCGACGTCAATAAGCAATGACTCAGTCACTGAAAAAATGAAATTAATAAATTAAAACCTTACGTTCATTATACATTCTTGAACATATTTGCGGGCTAAATGTTTCTTTTTTAATATATATATATATATGATTTTACAGAAATCTTAAGATTTCTTTGAAAGGTTCAATTTTATATATTTCAGAATCATGACATTAATCATGAATACTCAACTACTATTTTATCATACATCAAACAGCATTTGTAAATAAACAACTACTTTAACATTTATCAAGTTAATTCTTTATTATCATAGATGAATTTCATATGGTTACACTGCAATATTCACTTACAAAATAAAAAAAAATGAAAGCATAACCTGAAGGGGAACTAAACAGATAAATTCGAATAATGCTTTGAAATATAAAAATATGGATTTTTATTTGCAGCAATATTTTAAGTGAATAACATAATCACTTGTACATATATTTTAAGTAAATAGCATTACCATCCTCGTATCTCTTTTTTGGCTATCCATAAAATGTCAAACTACTGTTTGAGATGAAGTAAAATAGTCCATATTAATATATTTTTCTGTACTGCGACAAATGTTAAGATATAACCACACCCAAATCGATTTATTACATAGAAACATTTACGCAGGAAAAGACACATTTGCTTGACTGACATTTCCTAAATGAACAGGATTTAATTTCAACGCCAACTCTAAAAATAGATTGAAATAGACACCCAACTAATGGCATATTTTCGTTTATTAATTTTCTCAATAATATTTGTTAGTTACTTTGAAGCATTTAAATGTATTGTGAATGGCTATTTAATGAGCAGGGAATTTTACTAATAAAATACCTCGATGTGATGCGGGAAAATAATAATTATGTAAAGAATGTCATCAAAATAAGCATAAAAAATATAATAAATCTTAAAAACAATGTATGTTACCAAATATATAATAGTAATGTGAAGAGAAAAGAACATGTTAATTTCTTTCTTTAATTAAAATATTTAATTTTACCCGCGCGAAATATAAATGCGTGCATATTTTCAAAGGTCACATGCATAGTTTTAAATACTCTCCTGATACGTAAATGTTATTGAAACATTGTGCAGCTATTTTATTATTTAAAAATAAATAAGAGTTATTGGACAAATATAAAGTATTTTATATTTAGAAACTATAAAATGACTGTATATCTCTTTTTTTTTTAAAAAAAATGAAATGTTAGGATTAATAAAGGAATATATTTTATATGGTATGTTGAATAACTTTATAAAAATATTTGATATATTTTTTATTTATTACTTAAAGTTTACATATATTCCTCTAACTTAAATTACAATTAGTTAAGAAAATAACTTCACCTAGAAAGGTAGAATTTGTTTGCAATAATGCTTTTCAAATAACATCCTGCAGATAAAGATACATATTTTTATACAAAAGAATATTCCAACTTTGGAAAGAAATTCATGCAAAACTGAAGAAGTTACAACTTTTTTTTGGATAAATTAAATTAAAATGACACCTAAAATTTTTCAAAATTATATATATTCTATATCATCAAACTCATCACCAGAAGTACGAACGATATCTGGTTGATAACGGAATTTATCCTACAATTTTTGCACCAAGTTCGATATACAGTTTCAATGACAGTAATTATTAGCTTTTTCAGTTCTTCAACTTACCTAGTGGCGTATAAAAATTTATAACTTTATAAAGAGTCAATGAAAAAAAATCACAAAGAATCAAATCAGGGTTTCTTGGGGACCGCTGATTATAAGATCAAGATCATCATCTGTTTCGCGATCAATTCGGCTTACTATACCACTGGAAATCATTTCTACTCGCTATCATATGGAACATTTACAAATTTAAAGTGTTTTTTTTTAATTTAATTTATCAAGAAAGGATATAACTTCTTCAGTTTTGTAATAGCAGCTCTGCAAATTTGGAATATTTTTGTTATTACCTTGCATTTTGGGATTGCTTCATATGTAATATCCACAATATATTTATTGCTTAAGCATGCCTATTAAACGGGTCACTTCATGCAGTCTAGTAAAAAAAACTAGATTTAACGAACATTTAAAAATAATGCACTGATCATGAAGTTTTCCTTTATTTTATTCATGTTTTTAATAAACAAAATCGTGAATAAAGTATCACAAAAAAGTTACAGGTTAAAATGTACCATTTTCATCCTTTTGAAATATTTTTCACTTGTTTCTCCATGTATGAATTTTTTTCATAAAATAATTAAAATTCGGAAATATTTCTCATTAAATGTTAAAAAAAATGAGATAAATATACATCTACAAATTGATGACTGTATGATCAAGAAATTTTTTTCGAAAAACAAAATTCCTTATACTTGGTCATTTTTTAACATTACGAATATATTGAAAATGCTACCTGAATAGATTTTCTTAAAGTTTTTATTGGTTATCCCCTAAAACTAGTTGATTCACATAATTGAATTCCTTTATCTTTCTCTTCATTTTAACTTTTAAGATATATTAATTCTTATTTGAATATTTTTTTTTATTCTTGCTTTTGAAAATACTTTAAAATTGATTGCAATTTGGACTTGCTATGTGATACTCCAATCTGTCGCCAATTGCATAATATTGATTAGATTTTTATAGTGAATCACGAGTATTGAGAAAAAGTCAGATTATTCTTAATATTGGCTATTATATTTTAAAAATGTTTATTGGTTATTTTTTTACCTATATATAGATACCTAAAACATTTAGAACTTTCGCGGTTATGCCTCTGACTCATACTACATAAATATTTATGACTTATATCGTTATTTTTTTAAATATTTTTTTATCTCGTATTGATTAAATAAACTTCAAAAAACATAAAAAAAAACATAATTATTATGGGTAAATGTGCTTACATTATTTTAAAAGAGTACTAGTATCGATAAAAGTCAATACGAGAAAAAATTATACATACATACATATATATATATATATATATATATATATATATATATATATTTCTAAGAATGTGAAACCAATGGGTGTTTGTCTTATTTAAAGATCACTTTAGTAGTGTTGAGTAAAATCACTAAATATCATTTTAGTAAGTATAGTAGTGATTACTGATGTAGACTCTTATTATTTTTTCTCAAGATAATAAAATATATAACTATATATTATTGCATGTAGTTAAAATGTTTGAAAGAACGTACAGACCAATAATTATTTAAAGAAGTCAAATATAACTCTTCATCTGAAATCATATTTAGTGTATCGAATGAATTGCAGTTTTATTTCAAGAAAATAGAAATAAAATCCTAATAGGACCAATTTTGAATAAAGGCAATTAATTTTTTGTGTGTTTTAAAATATTATTTTAACAGTAGATTATTAACAAGAAATGTTTCTAAAATTTCATTCTTTCTACCAGGATGAAATCTCTGATTATAATAATGCCTTTTTTACTGTACTTTTTTAATGAAATCATTTTAAATATTGATGATGAATCCAAAGACTACGAATGTTCAAATGAAAATATATAAGATATTTCTTTTTCATCTAAATTTATTTTTCACCATGTCAAAGCACTTGTACGTGAAAATGTATTGTAATAGTTAATAAAATATATAGGATATCGTATACACAAAAATAAGAATGGAATTAAAATCAAATTGAGTATTTAATAAAAATCATGAAATTGAGAAGCTATTTCTATTCACACAAAAAATAAGAAAATAATGAAAGAATAAAAAAAACCATAAAATTCCAAAATAATTACATTCCTAATACTAACTTTATACTTGCTCGTCAATTATTTTAATAACTAATGTCTATTATTTTTAAATTACGCACATTTTTAAACTGCTTTCTCTTAACATTTGATCTGAATTCACACAGTACATTTCCAAAATAATAATAAAAAAATAAAATTTCATATATTTTTAAAGAAATTATTTTTGTATAGAATTAGTATCGTAATTTATAACATCAATTTACACGTTTTGCTACTAAAAACTGTGCACAAAAATCAATTTCTTTTAACTTTTTCGCTCACACACGGAGATCTACACTTTAAAACAAAATCATTCTAGAAAGATCGATTGAATCAAAATTCCCTCCAGTGCAATATCAAATTCACTACCTCCCTTTTATCTCATGAAATAATTCATTAGTCCAGCCCTAGCCATCATTTAGCCCTTTTCTCTTACGCCCCTGCTCGAAGAAATATGAACGATGAATTCCCCTTTCCTACAGAAGCCGAGACGGTGGAATAAATTCTTTTCTAATCTAACCCCCGAACCAACCAATGAGGGCGCTCGTGTCATGAGTAAAACTGCACTCCTGCTCGTCTTGAGACTCTGTTCTCACCTGGCGACAGGCGACTCGACACTGCCTCAGGAAGACTGGCCACACCAGTCGTCAGGAGAGACCTGCCACTGTCCGTGTCAGCACGTTGCTCCAACTGTCAGCAAGTGTCATTGGTGGAGAAGGAGCAGTTGGAGTCCGGATGCTGATATGAGTGACAAGAGGTAGGAAAGTTTTAGATTTGTTTTTCTTCATGAGCTTCATTTATTAATAAGGTTATATTTTTTGAGTACAATACTTAACTCTTTTATTATATATCATCTATGTTATAGAATATTTTAAGTAATTTTTTCTCCTTTTTATATGTTATATTTATAATATCTTTAAATTTCTTTCAGAAATAAAATGACAATATATTGTTTTTCTAAAAAAATTTTCCTTTACCAATTTAGTAAGATAATACTCATTCCTGAGCATTTGAAATTCAATACCTTTTGCTCATTGCTTAAAATGAAGGAGAAATTTTTAGTTTGTAAATTCATGTTAAACAAATTACATATTCATACCAAATGGAAATAGTGGAATATTTTTAAGAAACAAGTTAAAGTAAAAATAGGATTAAATCTGTTTTTTTATTTCATTTAATGTACTTAATAAGAAAAAAAAGCTTAACTATTTTATGTTCTTAGACAATAATTGTTTCTGATAGCTATTATTTGAAAAGTATATCCGTTCTTATTTCTGTATTATAATTCCGTTGCTAAAATCATTGAATTATAATACTAAATTAATTTTAAAATAGCTCCTTCTAATTTATTACAAAATGTAAATTTAAAATATATATAATTAATTACCCCGTATTATGATTTTTGGAAGATTCATTTTCATTTATAAGGATTTTCTGACAAAAATTCTAAGTAAAGAGATAATTCAATTATGTGAATAAATAACTTTAAATAATTTTGTTTGTAGTGAATGCCAGCCATCTCAAAAGACTTACAATTACGAATAGAAAAAGTTATTTATCAGAAATAAATTAACTTAATATATGAAGACATTAATTTATTTTCTCTATTATTTCTTAGCCAAAGCCAAATTTTCGGCTTTACCGAGACGTCATTTAATGTAAGGAGTATGATACCAATTAAGTAATAAGTTTAAATAAGATTTGTGTAAATATTTATAAAAAAAATCATCGATTATGAGTTTATTAACAATACATAAAGTTGAAAATATTTTTGTGTTATTGTACTGAAAATTCTTGAATGATTAAAATTAAATATATCGTTTATTTCCACATATCTAAGCTTAGAATCCCAGAATTACGTTTTCCACAAAATTCCATACTTTTTGATCAAAGTAAAAATATTTGTTTGGGAGACTACAGATAAGAAAGATATAAAATACTAAAGTAATATATATCCAGGAAAGGATAATTGAATAATTTGTTTATGATTGAAAAAATAATTATAAAAAGTAACCGTTTCGATTTCCTCAACTTAAAACTCATTTTGTAACATTATAAAATGTTTCTAGTCAATTTTTTTTTATAAAATAATAAGAAGCACCAAAATAAATTTTAATTAAGTCTTTCAACATTCCAAAGTCGCTTTAAAAGTAATTTTTTTCCCAAATAGTAAAACGATACATATATTCTCAATGATTTAAAATGTTCTGCAGAATAAATATAATTAACACATTTTAATTAATTTGAGTGTTTTTTATTTAGATATTTAATCAGAAAAAGTAAAGAATTACCTTAAAAAATTCTTTCATATAAAGCATAAACAGTAAATTTTAAGAAAATGTGTATCGAAAATAAGAAGTAAATATTAAAGTATTGCAATACAGCTTCCCATGTTTTGTAAACTCTTTTCTTTTCGAAATGAATACTAAGCAAATATGTTCTAAAGGTAATATCCATGAAATACATATTTTAGCAAGAACTACTAACTCATATTAATCACATTAATTTACTGTTAAGACAACTTGGCTAGAAAAGGAAAATGTTTGCTTTGCACCACTTTTACCCGGACGTTCCAAATTCAACAGGTTAAGCTGTTAGAAGTGGTGTTGATTGTTTGAACATTTTAAAGTACATTCCTGAAATGTAACTATTCATTTATACAAAAGACAATCCAATTAAATACAGCTTCAAAAGAGTAATTCATTCATAATGAATTAAATAGGTTGTTATAAAATAACAAACACACTTTTAGTTTCTAAACGTAAGCTAAATGTGTAATGCTTAAACTGTTATCCAATTATTCTTTTGGCTATACAATAAATTTAATTTAAAGTTAATGAAATTTACTGAGAAATCATGTTTCATTTGTATGATAATATTTAACATCAGGCTTTAAAGCTCTCTCTATTGACGTTACTACTTTTATTAACACATAATACTATTGAATCAAAACATTATATCCTTATAACTATAAATATAGTATTATTCATTCCTAAATCTTGAAACAGGAATAATTTAATATTGTTCTTTGAGTACATTATATTTGTGATAAAGTGACTTCATTGTATAGAAGTGTAATTTTTCTAAGGTATAATTAGTAATTGAATACATTTAATTGTACTCAAAGCGAAGCGAAGAAGCAAAAATTATTATCTTGTTGTGATTAAAATTTAAATTCTTGTAAGACATAATAATTTATCATACTGAAAAATCATCATACAAGTATTAAAAAGCGTGATATGAAAGAAACGTAAAAAATAACAGAATAAGCTGATAAATCATGGTATAGAAATTATGACATAACCATTCGATAAATAAGTATGAAAGTCAAGTTTATGCTTTGTAGGATTGATGATTTCTTATCTTTAACAAGATGAAATATTTTAAATTTGATTCCTTGCAGCTAAAGTTCTTTTTACACACAACTTTCATCAAAATGTTTCAATATTTTCTCATTTAATAAAATTTTACCAAGAAATCAGTAACTCTCGGAAACCTGACAAAGTAGATTTTGTCTTAAATGTGTCAATATTTAACCAATTAGTTTGATTTTAATACCAGGTTTAGAAATTTTACAATCAAAATGATTTAATACCCTATTTTCTTAATTTTCGTACCTTTGTTTTGGTGTGATTTCTTTTATTAACATCGAATTGAAAAACAACAAGATGGCAATTCGTGATGGAACTAAAAACTTTGAACTTCGATGAAATGATGAGAAGATACCTCAACTGTGGTACTGCACTCTCAAAACCTCTACAATATCCCAACGTGAAAGCATTGGCCTTTAGTAAATTAAATTTGCGTAAGATCTGTATCATTGCGAATATTGTGGTGGCGGTAGCCTAGTGGTTAGAATCACGGACTCATAATCGACGTTGTTTTCGTGCCCTGACGCGTTTAAAGATCCCCGATGTAGCGGGGATGAGGTACATTAAGTCTGGTCGAAATTCAAAGTGTTCATGTTATTCTGATGTAGCAGTTTGGAACGGTCGTGGCCAGAAGAATGAGTTTCAAATTACGTTGTCCGTCACCAGTCGCCCTGTGCTACTTCTCAATGTGACGTTCATAAGCAATTATATCATATCGGATCTTAAATAGTACCACGACTCATATTCAAGACTTGATGAAAAACATACCTATCGCATAGATACTTCTGAGAACATTTCAAGAACACCACTTTCATGCGTTATTACACTTGTAAATTTTAAATATATGCAACTGAAGTTGTTATTTACGAATGCCCAATGTACCTAATTATTTACATGTGAATGAAATGCAGAAAATGTATCGAACTGTAAATAAATTAAAGTAAGAATGCAAAAATAAATTTTATATTGTACTGTTTTAAAATCATTTTATTTTTTCTTTAAAATATTATCTCCGGGGAAATTAGGAGTCTATAAGAAATTGAATTGCTCCGCTAGTGTTTGGAGATACAATTGAAAAGTCACCGTTTCTTTTATAATATTTCTAAAGCTTCTGTCAACCTAAGAAATTTTATTCATTCCAATATAAATTCACATATTAAATTTATTTTGTTTGTAGTTTTCTATTAGTTTAAATTTTTTCTGACTTTTCAAAAATAAATTTTACATAGAATTAGTGTTGAAAATCAATAATAAATATATCTAAAATACTCTTGCGATTTGCGAAACTCATTTTATAGATTTGATATAAATTTTTTCTATTAGTTTACCAAGCACGGATAAATTTAATTATAATAGTTATTTTGATTGAAGGCAGAGTCGATAAAAATAGAACATACCATTGGAATTTAAAAATCAAAGTATTTATTATCCAACCCGTTTGTGTATGCTTGAATAACCTTTTAATATAAGAGCTAATTTTATTTTTATAATAATACTTCATTTAAACTTAAGATTGTATTTGAAGTTGTATTTGAAAAAACGTCTTCGGAAAATTTAGTCTGCTGTTAAAAAAATATTTATTTTCTAAGAATTGCGGATAACTTATTTATCATTTCGGAAAGGGCAAATTAATTATGAGACTAATAGGAGAGGATCTTCTCTGTAAAGGGATCTGTGGTTGTTTAACTTATTATTCCTTCTAATCATTCAGACTGAAACTGAAATTAATAAGGCCAATTTTAAAGCTGTTTATATGTACTACCAATAATCAAACAGCGTAAGAAAAGAGAATTACTTACAAATATCGCCACCAAGTATTTTTACAATTTTTAAGCAAATTTATAAATTTTATATTTTTACTATAACAAAACGTGTTCCACATGAGGGCCATCATTTTCACCTACTATCTGAAGATGAAAGATGGCTTATTATAATGTTGACCAAAATGTGTGTTAGGAAATTCTGCCTTTAAGATCAGATAAAGCTCTTGGATTGTCAAGACATATTAAATGTTTCGAATGCTCTGAACGCCCAATCTTTCATTGTTTGAGTTCTGAAGATCTCTGCATAAATATGTCGTGTAGAGAGAACTAATACACATGAAATGTATTCCTCAAGCTTTGTAGAAGTGGAGTTCCCATACTTTCATAGTCTTCTTGATGACTAATTTCGTCTATAGGCTTTTTTATAGGTATTTTTCAGTTGTAGACACTTGTAAATCGATAGTTCAACATTTATTCGTCGCAGATTAAATGATACTGTGCAAATACTTGTTAAGTTTTCTAGTAGATAATAATTAAACATAATAACTAAGACAATTATTACAGCCCAACTGTAGTTACTGATTTGCATGCGTGAGAATGTAAGGATGTAGCATGGATTTTCCCCATGTTCCAAAGAAAGAGAGAACTAAAGCATGCGACCTATTGAGATTTCCAATAGGATATACGATCTCAAATAATTGCTTAATGTGCGACTGAATTAGAGCTTTATCTGTACCTTCAGAAAGTTGTGGAGTGTAGGTACTTTCGAAACACCCTCCTGTACAAATTGAATAGAAGAAAAGCTGATTTAACATTCCAGACGTGAGGATTTAAAATGCTGTATTTGAATATGCAAAAACTGATCGTTAGAGACAGATTGTCCTAACCTAAAATACATTTTAAGTTTACGCATATAAAAGATTACCAGCTAAAAAGGGGGGGAAATTAAAGCTTCCAATAATACTCCTCCCATTCTGAGGTTATGAAACACTTTTAATGTGAACTTTTTAATAAGGTTTCTGTTCAACCTTTATTGTTTTATTTATTTAGGGTTGTCTTAAAACTATTCTTATTTATATTCGACTTTGTTATATAATCTCGCGTTGGAGGTGTACTTACAAACTCAATAATATTCTGAATAATATGATCTGCTGCAATACAGTGGGATATGGGAAATCATGAATCCATGAAATTGGACAGAAAAGTACTTTTTTCTATATACAGGATAAGAAAAGAGAGCTAAGAAAAAGTGAATGTATCTTAAAAAAATTGTTTTCTTACTATGGACATATGCACCCATGTATACAGAAATATATTAAATCCCTATTGTAAAATCAAATACTATCTACTGTAAAATCTAATTCTATCTAAATATGTGTAAACGTACAAATTCATCACAGTTGCAAAGACAGTATACATAATCAGAGTTGCCTTGATTACAAATTTTAAAGTAATCATTATGAGATTGATAAACTGGAGCAATGTTCCTCACTATTAGACTCATTAGAGATAACTAAATTAAGTTTAAAAACAACAAAGAATTGTTATTGTTTTGTCTAATGTTTAATATTAGTTATAATTTCTATGTTGAATAGCATGATCTTAATATTAACGTGAATTAATATTTTCAGAAATGTTTAACAGTTTTAAGCATATATGTAACTTCAAAATAACATACATATACTCACATATTAAAATACTTATATTTTTATAAACCGTTATGGATATAATAAATATATTTCCACAATGTTAGTAATTTAATAAATACCGTGCAAAATATTTAATACGTAAGCGTTTGAGATGAAATATCGATTAACCCGAAATAACACTGCATCCCCTGCAAAGCACTCGCTCTATATAATTTCATATATCTTCTTTTGATATGCTTTATTTTAACTTGAAACAAAAATCTCTTAGATATAGGAGAGGTTGATATCTCACACCATATTTTTTATTGCACTGAACAAATTAAACAGAAGCTTTTACTATTACTACGATACCTCTTGTTTTTGGGTAGGTAGAATCACTGTCATATATATATATATATATATATATATATATATATATATATATATAT
>BMAW01127299.1:10323-31886 GCA_019974015.1 Nephila pilipes | reverse complement strand
GTACTCTAGAAAGACCTGGTTACTGGTTTACTACGAGCGCCATCTCTGGGTTAGTCTCGGAACTTATTGATCCATGTGTTATTATTATTTTTACTGTACATTTTTAATATTGATTACTATATTCAATTTTCATTTAGCTCTTCAATAGCTTGCTGAATAGTTTTGCTCTATTTTACATCATCATTTCATATTTGTGTTTGCAATTATTTCGCAAAGTTTTTTTTTTTTTTGATTTCATTAAATAATTTTAAGATCATGATAGTTTTTAGTATTTTGTGTTATTATTACTAACATTTTTTTTTCTTTAATTTACTTAATTGTAACATTGTGTTTTTACTATTCAGGGTGTTCTATTCTCGTTACTTTAATTTTGTATGATATCTGTACTTTTCTTCTGTCTTTCACTTACGATAATTTTTATATAGAGAGTATTATCAATTAAAGAAATAAATATTTTCAATATTTATAACTTAAACATTAATTTCAGTTTTGCGTATTTCATATGAACACGTTTGTTCAACTTATAAACTCAGTGATATTTTTATGTCATTCTTTATAATAGTATTTATTCAATGTTATAAATAACTATTTTAGCTATATTAGTTTTTGTTGTTATAGAATTATTTTTGTGTGCTTTGCTGCGTAATTTATAAATATTTTTATTAGGAATTTGGTTTTGCTTTTGATATCTTTTCAAACATAGCTTCAGTTTTTTAATCATTTTCTAATAATATTTTTGTTTATGGAGAGAGTTTGACCAATAATTCTAGAATAACTAAACCTAACAGTCTAAAACCTATTATAATATTAAATGTATTATAATGCGTTATTTTGATTTTCTTCCAATTATGGGTTTTTACATTTTATCAATATTTTTTTCTCTTTGTTGATAATTATAGAAATTTCAAATTAATTTTTCATCTAATTTACTTTTTTGTAATGTTCTATAGAATTTATAGTTTTTCTTTTATTCATTTTCATAGTTTGATCTTTCTTCTTATGTTTCCTTTAATGATTTTTTATTTCTTGTTTTAAAATTTAATTATTGATAATACTTACTAATTTATTTTTGATTTAAATATTTTCTTAATTACATATACATACATACATGTATAAATAAAGATAGATATATAATGTATATACTTAAGATTTTTGAATTAATATAATTTAATGACATAGAAAGCATCGATATTTCTTGCGCATCATTTAACACCTGATTATTTTAAAAGGAAAAATAATAATATTTCTAACATATCAAGCTCATTTTAAACGCTTTTGATTCAATTTTAAAGAATTTTTATTTCTTTATACGAACAATAAATACACTTTAAGCCAAATTTAAGTTCTAAAACATTCTTTTACCTTTCATTTTAACACGTTTATTGCTCACAACACCATATATAATTAGTAAATGTTGACTAAATAAATTATTTTTTGCAAATACATTTCTTTTGACTTAATAACAAACATCTCATTCAATTAAAATAATGCATTTAGAATTCGAGAAAATGAAATGTGAAATACATTTTAGTCAAATTTTTCATAATAAATAAACAATCATAATTAATCCCAAACTCTCAGGGCTTATTCAGCTGCTGTTTTCCCCTTGTGCAAGTGATTACAATCATTATTTAGAAAATCCTTTCAGAATATTTTTTTTCTTCGGAATTTTATACAATAGAAGCGAAGTCTTGAAATCACATGTTATTTATATTTATCTGACTACAACGATAAAGATATTAAATTGATTGTTTGAATAATTAAAAGACGGATTTTATAGACCATGTTAACATATATGTTGAATTAATTGTCCTTTTGAAAATTAAAAACACTGGAGTACATTTCGACATTTATAAGCCATTATAAAGTGATAAACAATTTCTATGCTAATGATACTTATTAACTGTTTATCACAATATATATAATTTAGGAAATTATATTAAGAAAATGTTTCTAATTTTTTTTAAAAAAAACTTTAATATTAATGAATTCCATCTCAGGTTTAAAGATGTTTATTAAAATTTAAACAAGTAATATAATAGACTATTTATATTACACCAAAGCGTCAGTGTGATTGTTTTTAATATCTTACTAAAAAGAAACACGAAGTTTATTGGTGATGGATCTCGTAATTTTGAGCCTTGATCAAATAACAAGATCGACACCTTAGATTGCCCACCCTCTCCAAGCATCTGCACCACGCTAACTGGAGGATTTGAGACCTCAACAGATTTAATGCACATCTTCCCTGCTTCGAGCCCTGATGCTACTAAACCGTATAATTTTTCGGTGATTTCTTATAATTTTTTTTTCTATGAAGTCCATCTGTATGACGCCCTTCACGCCAAGAAAAATTGTTGCCATAGATTTGGGGGCAAAGTGTCCATTTTTGACTTATGTGAAAACAATCAATTACAGGAAACAATTTCTTTTTTAAATGTCTCTTGGTTTGTGTAATGATGAATCCATATCTTATTATTGTTGATAACTCTACGCAAGATGACAATGACAATTTGTCACTGCAACACTCAAGTTTTAAATAGAGAGCGAATTTCTGACATATCAAAATTAACGTATGATTCAGTATCAAATTTATTTTCCAGCCATTTAACAGATGACAGCATATAAAGGTAGCCAAAAGTTTCGTTAACAATGCCGTTTCTCGTCGAAAAGAGGCACTTTCTTGACCACTCACATAATGAATTCATAAGAATCTTGATTACTCTTCTGCGTCAAAGTAAGGCAATTTGTACATTATGACGAATTTCCGAAATCCTATTACAGAGATTTTAATAAAATTCTATTGATTCGAGTATTGATTTCGTATAGTGGAGAAAACGATGTATCAATCACACAAAAAAAAACATTTTATATCCCAATGATTGTAGTATTGGTCATAGAGCAGGGATGTATAAATCTACATTTTGACATCGAACTGAAAGTGAGTCTTATATAGGGTATCATCCCCAGTCACTATCAGGCAGATAGGACAGCATGACGACCTACTAGATATCAGGCTGTTGAGGAGTCCCTGAAGCAGTCGATCCTGTAGCAAATTAGTTTTTAAATTCAGGATGTGAAATGCAATTTTTATCCCAAGATGATCCCATACCTGCTCTCTGGGCTCAAAAACAGGAGATCTGAATGATTTATTCATGTAATGAATATTTTCAATTTCTACATAACCATTGACCAACTGAGCTCCATGTGAACCAGAGTTGTCATCCAATAACAGGAACCTAGGACCAATCATATCCCTGAAAAATTTAACTCAGAAATCTAAGATTCCTTCTTTGCATCTCCTAGAAGTCAGGGAGCCTTTGTGAAATACATGCAGGGGTGTGCAAGCATCCAACATTATGCCTGCTTAAACAGTTACTCCACAAATCATTTCCCATCATTTCATTATCATTTTAACTGATGAGAGAGGAAAATTCCGAGATCAAAACAAATACCGATATGCGGATAATATATCGGTATTTGACTGATCTCATCTGTAAAAAGAATGGTACACCACTTTAGTCGCACATGTTGTTTGAATCATGCTAAACGCATTCTCTTTTGTTCTTAAATGGGTGGGACACAAACAACGGGATTAAGGCATTCGGCTATCTCTCACGAAGGAAATACAGTCAGTGAAACTCTCTCACGAAGGAAATACAGTCAGTGAAACTTTCTCACGAAGGAAATACAGTCAGTGAAACTCTCTCACGAAGGAAATACAGTCAGTGAAGTCGGGTTGCAGTGTCAGCATACTGCTCATTCTAAAGGGGTGAAGCTGTACGAATCATGTATGGCCTTATTAGGATCTTCTCAATATGGATTTTGTATCATAAAATATTTTCCACAAATTACAGATGCCACTGGGTATTATATTGGGCTATGCAGATATTAGCTTGTTTCCATTCTACCGAGAATTATCCATCTAAATTTGGCATCCATACATTCGTTGTTACTCATATTATCTGATACCGTATAAAAATAATTCAATTCTTGCGAGAAAGGAGATGAATGTTGAGCACACAAATCGCAGAAAACCATACGTGCACCTATATCGTTTCCACAGTCATACCTCAGTAGACACGATTGTGTACGCTTAGATATATGACTCTGAATATTTGCATAATTCATCGGCTACATAAGTAGAACCTTTTTTTTATATTTTCTGTTTAATAGGCATAATTCACAAATTCTCTTCATTTTGCATACGAATATAGTTAAATTTATCCATTAGCTTAATCTATCATAAACATTTTTATTTAAGTAAGCATTTAGGTAAATTTCAATAAGTAAATTGTTCAACTAAGCATCGGCTTTTAAAATATGTGTCAAGATAATCAGTATTTTAAAAGGCTATTTCGAAATGATTGGTTTTGAAATGAAAATGAATATTTGCTCCTGAAATGAAGTTGACTAAAATAAAATAAAACTAATAAAACATATTATTAGTTTTATTATGCACTTATATTAGCTATTATTTTTTATTACAATTGACTTTTTCCTTGAATCTGTATCAGATTTGTTATGTTTTATATGAAACTGTCCTTCGATAAGCATATTGATAAATTAATATATAGGATTTTAAAATATTTTTGTATCGACATGTAAGCATCATTGTTCTGTAGAACTCTGAAAACATTAGTTTTTATTCAAGTGATATGACAATGTTTGTCTTCAAGTGTTGATTCTCTTTTTTTCTAAAATTCTGTTAGAAGACACCTATCATTTATATATATATAGTTATATATATATATATATATTACATAACAGTTTGCTAGTTTCAACTTAAGGCTTATTTTAAATTGATTCTGTTTCATTTCAGTTTATTTTTTGATTAATTTTCTTCTACTCACATTGTACGTATGGTTAAAAATTTAAAAGCTTTTTTCTCAGATTTTAAAGCTCTGGATTGAGCTGAAATTTTCTATACATGATTTTTTTGGATGACAGTACAATAATTTAATTAAAATTAATTGATTAAAACAAATTATTCAAAAAATAAAATTTTACGCTAAGTTTCTCTCTTGGGCGCCAAATCCATCCCCAAGGCGAAAAGGTCATTGCTTAAACTTTATTTTTTGTTAATTATTATTTTATTGAAAAATTAAGGAAAAAAAAATTTAATCAATCTTTTTTCATTTTTTTATTGAAAAAAATTTGCATAAATTCAATTTGACTAAACGTTCCCAATGGCTGTTAAAATTCAAAGTAGAAAAAATGATGTTACGTAAAGTGTGAAGTTTGAAAGAAAACCTATGTTTAAAAAACTCGTTTTTTACTGGTGTTATTCAACTTTGAGTTACGAGTAATTGATTTTTCTTGGGATTGAAACCTTGTTCCGTATAGTTTATTGATTTTCATGTTTTCCTGTCTACTTACCTTGTTAAGGTACATCCGCGCGATTTTAGAATGTCTTTTTTTATAACGGGGCTGAGATCAGTACAACTACGTATCAGTTCCAATATCATTCTTGTCCTTTGTTGATGGTTCAAAAGCCGTCTGGAGGTCAACCATATATTGAATAGTCAATGAATGGATAGTCCAATATAATTCATATAGTTCAATATATAATGAATAAACCATATATCTATATTTATGATTCCAGCCATTAAGTACTTATAAGTTAGAAATTGTGAAATTGATACGGATCTGAAACATTTGTTAATTATAGTTATTTCAGTTATTTGGAAATTAATGGAATGCTGATACATTTATTTTTATAGAATGCTTTGAATTGTAAGATTAAACGTTAGAGCTAATAATTATTTTCAATTATATGTTCTTAAAAGAGCCTACATTTTTGGGAATTCCTTCATATTTGAAAGAGTTTAGTCAAATAGTTACTTACCAGTATTGACGAGGAATGTATGTTTGTGTGTGTGGAATATTAAAGGACTATTAATTTGAATCCCTGAAATATATAAATATTTTAATTATAGTTCCAGCTTATATTACAAAATGGAAATAATATATCTTGTCATTTAACATGCTGGTATTTTTTTTGTAAATATTTTTAAATTTATTTAATACGTTTATTTCATATTTATTTTAAGAATATTTGATGCTCATTACAGAAATATTTGTGATGCTAAAGTGGATATAGCCATTAACCTATTAACGATCCCAATATATTATTTTCTGGAAAAAATGAATAATTATTCAGTGATTTTAATATGAAACAATTCTTTTAATTGATCGAAGGAGCTCTCATTCTTTCCAGAAATTTCACTCAAATTGAACGTTTGTATATTTTAAATTTGTTATTTTAATTTTAAGATGTGATTCAATATTTCAACCAGTCTCTGTGCAAGAAAATGAATGCAATTAAACTGTTTAATTTCATAATTAGAATATTTTGGCTGTAATTTTGAAATTACATTATAAGAAATGGTGATTATATATTTAAAGCTGCATCAATAACTTAAAATGATTCAAATATATTTTCAAATTGCATGCATGACTCAATTTAATTACCTTTAGGATTTCGTGAATTTACAAAATTCCAAACGGATGCCAATATATTTATAAGATATATTTTCTTCAAATTATTTGTTGTAGGAAAATAATAAAAATTTAATAATATGCATGAGAGAAAGAATAGAATATGTAGAATATATATTTAACATTTAATCTGTAACTTCAAAATTTAAACTAATAATTAAGAAAAAATACGGTTAGTTAATATAAAATGTGTTACATGGTGATTTATCTCAAAATCTATTACTCTTAAGGAAATCGAACATTAATTTAACATGCGGATGATTATGGTCTTAAACATTCAAATATTTTTCATCTTCTTAAGTTTCAAGGTTCATCTAAAAATTAAAAGAAGTGCACATATGCCTCCGTAGAAATTAGAGATTTTTCATAGCATTAAATTTTCATAACAAGGGTACTCTTCTACCATGAAGCTAAAAATGTTCTCACAGTAATTCTTACAGCTACTTTCATTCAAATATTTTTTTTCTCTTGACAAAATTTTATGAAAGAAGTTAACTTTCCTTTCAAACTGTCTAGACTAAAGTAACTCAAAAATTTCGTTTTCTGCAGACATAAGCCATTTTTATGCACTGCATGCGAATAATTTGGTCTCCGCAAACTTTCAGAATACGCCTAGTTTAGTTTCTTCCGGTATATCAGTCCCCCCAAACTCCGACTATCATTATTTTATAACATTCTTCCGGGAAATTTTAAATTGTCTTGAGGCCGCTTTGTTACAGTTCCTTTCTATAGTTTATGCATAACATTTCGCTGCATTAACTTCGGCAAATATTTTCGTTGTGTATTTTATTGTGTATCTGATAACGCATTCACACATGAACGAACAATTCTAAATGGAATATCAAATTTTGTAAGCATCTACCTTTAAATTTTGTTTTCTAAAAAAGGATTTCCGAAGAAAGCTCTGTTCACTAAATTTGTACAAAATACGATGAAAATTAATATGGTGTGAAAAGGAGCTTCTAAACCAATAATCTATGTTTCTTAAGCTACTAAATATAAAACTACATCAGACTATCAATATATGAAAGTCATAATTTCATAAAATGCTCTTTCACATATAAAATAAATACGACAGAATGAAAACCAACATTGTTTTGGGTCTCCTGTCATTATAAAGCTATTCTTTATGTCAGGATGAGCAACCTTAATCCATTTTAAAAACGCTAATTCTATATTACCATTAATCAAATAAAAATAATTGTTCCATACATTCAACATTATTTTTTTTTTCAAATAGCAATGTAAATACTAAACCTAAAACAAATATAAAAACCAGAACAGATATAAGAAATTACAATAGTCATTGCCTTCAAAACTCTATAGCATGCCTATAACCCCCCTTTTCACATCGCCATGAAGTGATGCACAGTGACAGCGGTAGTATCTATTCATTGTATCTGCCGAATTACAGAGAGGTATTGAGTGTTCCGGTGCTGGCTCCAGTGCGATGAAGGTGCTCTGCCAGGAAGTCATGAACAGTAAAGAGAGGGAATTGAGCGATAGTTTGCCACCATTGACTTCCAGGAAAACTCAAGAGATCTTCAGCTCATCACCTTCTTACATTATCTGATATTGAATTAGTAATTTAGAACTTTTATATATTAATTGCTTTAAATGAGTCTCATAGAATGGAAGGAAAGTGCCAGGAAATTCCTTTAAAAAAGCTTCGAAAACCTTTTACAAAAGATAGCTGGCGTGTTTATTCCCTAATATACTACAATGGCCAGACAGTATAATTTAAATCCAAAATAATTATACTTTTACTTATAACACATTTGTTGTTACCAATGTAATCCAAAATGATTTAAACACAAATCTGAAAGCTGTAAAAACTATAGATTGATTAGTTAACAGTAAGTAAATAAATGTTTACTAATAAATATGATTTAAAATTTGTATAAAATTTAATAACACTAATTTTCTTAAGAATTCAAGAATAAAGTGAGAAGTTATTTCAAAAGTTAACATTACAAAAATATGTAAACTTCACAAACGAACTATTCAATTGCAAGTTCAAAAGTGAGTATTAATACATTTAACAAATTTAATTATATATATAAATTCCTAAGAAAGCTAATTAAATTAGAAAAATTAGAAAGTAAGTAGAAAATACACTAATAATAGACCAAAACCAAAATTATCACATAACTGGTATTATTCGAAAAATTGGTAGAAAAATTGAAAGTATCACACTTATTAAAGTATTACACTTATCAAACAGACTTTAGACAGTTAGGCTGGTTTTTTTCTAAAATTATTGGTCAAACTATCCCCATCAAAAATATGTTATTAAAATTGGTTATAAAACCAAAAATATATTTAACAGAATCTAAAAGCATATTCAAAATCATAAGAAATAAAATAATTACAAAAAAAAATTCATGCCGAAATAAACACTTAAAAACAAAAACTAAGAAATTATGAAGCAATAATTTTATTCAAAATACAAAAAAAAAAAAAAAAAATAACCAAAGAAGACCGTATTTTTGCATTGTACAACTCAACACTTGTACAAAAGCGACAAGCATGGTATACAAATGCCACACAAAACATTCACTTGAAAATTAACTTTCAAAAGTAGTTTAAATTTAGAAGAATTATTCACTTAATGTTGAAAACTAATTTTATGTCGCATTTCACATAAAGCCTTGAAAAAGCATAAAATATTAGTTAAAGAAGTAAACGAAGCTAAACATTATTTTCCGAGTTAAGATTAACTATTCAAGTAATGAAATATCCAATGCTCAAAACAAACTTACACGACAAATCTTGAATATTAACACATTAAAGGATTACAATTAAAAAACAAATAGAAAAATAAAAAATAGTTTAAAAATGAATGAAATCAAAAGATAGTAACAACATCTGCCAGTTATATCATAGCTAAATATAACTAGAAAAATTTATAAAAAAATTACATTAAAAATTTATATTGATAAAAATTATATACATTTAAAATTAAATTTCATCAATTAAGAAAAATATTTATTAAATTAAAAATTATAAATAAAAAAATTTACAATTAATCAAATTTATAATTTTTGTAGTTTAAATTTCTTAATAGTAAATTAGTTGGGCAATCACAAGTACGATAGAAATTATTTGAGTTATTTTGAATATCTTACGATATAACATATTAAATATTTTGATATTTCTAAGTAAGAAATTATATTAAAGACTTCAACTTATATTTAAACTTAAATTTCTATCAAAAATAGAAACTTTATTAATAGGGAAATAGTAACTATCTATTTTGTCATATGTGTTACTAATAATCATATTATACACAATTTTTAAAATAGCATCTAAAAATATGTTTCATAAGGATTTATATTACTACTAATCAAATTTAAACAAGAAAGATAAAAGGATAAATCTGGTAACACATATGGGTTACAGTTTTTTTAAAAAAAAATTGAGATCATCAATATATATATTTTAATTATTTAAAATGTATTATTTTTCTTAAAAAAACTATACTTTTGAAAATGTAAATATATATTAGCAAGACTTATTAGCAGGATAACTTGCGGTATGCCTTTAGTTTATAGTTTTTTTTCCCTTATAACCAATATAATTTTCTCTTAGAAAGGGAATATTTAGTAAGAAACAAAAATCATTTAATTCTCTAAAATCATTTAAATCTCTAAAATCAATTAATTCTCTAAAATCATTTAATTCTCTAATATATGTTTGATTGAAACCTCAATTAACTGAATTAATTAAATTTTCATAGGTAGAAATTTAAATATAGTAATTATCTTTATCTTTTATAAAACGAATAAATTCATATTCATTTTCGATGATGAATGTATAATCAAAACAATCAACAGAATTTTGTAATATCTTTTGTAAAATTATTTATTTTGTTTAGTTTCGTAGGTATTATAATCATTAGTAACAGTTCTAAATTTAATAGAAACTATTTGAAACTTAGGAGTAAAAATATATGAGGAAATTTTACAGTATACATAGTATAGCCTATTTTGTTTGTAAAACGCTATAAGAATTATTCTATCAGTTATTATTCTACTGTACTATTCTATTAGTTATGTCTCTATCACTATTATTAACATTATTATATTAACCATGTGTTTATTATTCATTTTAACATTATTCAATACATATATATTTATACACTTCTGCAAATAATGTTCAATACATAAGGTATGTCAATAAAAGAGGTGAATAACCTTTTCGGCTTGGATGTGAGGAAATGAAAAGGCTGGGGAAATTCTTGTACAAAATCTGTTAAATTACGTGTTAATAAATCTTAGAGATATCAAATGTAAAAATCTCTTTTGATAATGTAGTATATAAAGGTGAAGAAGAAACTGCTTCTTATTAAAAATGTAACAGGAAATGATTTTAATATCCTGTTTCAATCTTGGTAAGTCCACAAAACTCTTAGTCAGCCAAAAACGCTTACAAAAACGACACTGGAAATTTAAGGTGCATTTTGATTGGCTTTTGAACTTTCAGGATAGTCAAAATTCAATTGCACAGATGTTTCTCGAAGAGCTGAGTCTACAGTATATTTAGTTTCAAAAATTGAAACAGTTAAAGAAATGTTAAATGTGTTACCTTATTGTGCGACTTGATATTAAACATAAATGCATTCATTTTAAGCTCACAAGGAATTTGAAGAAGTGAAAAATTTGCTGTAAATTTTCGCACTCCAAAATTTAACAAAACTCGTATGTAGACTCATCTTAAATCCTGTACAGATCTTATCACTCCGACAATCAAGTCAGAAATATTTTCAATTACAAGATGACCGAAGATGAAAACTGTTTTCTCAAGGTGACTCTCAACCCAAAAAGCAAATCCTGAAATGTCTTAGTCCAAATTCCCCACGCGAGAAGTCGCTGGAAGTCAATATGTTTCCAGGATTAAATTAAGTAGATTTTGTTATTGTTCTCGGTATGAAAACAAGCGATTTGATGGCACACTTTTTTGCTTCATCAGATTGTGTTAGGGCTCTGGTCTACTATCCATTGTTTCAGAGTTTAAAAATATGTGAAACAAGTTGATGTACACGAAACGAAATAAACACCTTAAGAAAAGTCGGGCATCAATCTTCTTAAAGATCATCATGAATTTGATTTGTATAGTTTTGATTGTCTACAACGATAAAACACGAACACACATGATGATATCACATCACACATATTACATATATATGTGTTGTGTGTGTGTGTGTAGTGTTTATTGTTCATGATGTGAATTCAGTGTGAACAATGTGTGTGGTGAATGTGCGTGTGTGTGTGTGTGTGTGTGTGTGTGTGTGTGTGTGTGTGTGTGTGTGTGTGTGTGTGTGTGTGTTGTGTGTGTGTCTGACTATAGGAACCTCGAAATGTTATATTAGGGAAAATAAATGAGAATGAGGTTATTCACTGCAGTATTGTAAATTCATCCATGTTTCTTGTCCAGGGTAACCCAGTGGTCATGAGTAGCCTTGGATCTCGGTCGAGGTTTTCGAGACGGTGTAAAGTCTTGAGCCTTCTGATCAAAACAAAGACCCAACGTGTAGCCGGAGCGGATCCTCGTTAAATCTATTGAGACTAATAGTCCTGTAATTGGCTTGGTAGGTAAGTTAGAAGAGGGAGGAGCCAGCTGAGGTGTCCTCCTCTTCAGTTTATTGAGGTTAAAAATTACGAAGTCTATCACAAATAGCCCTCATGTTTCCTGTAGTGCGATGTTAATAAAAACCATCCGATTACATTTTTTTCTACGAATTGCATAAATAAGATTAACATAAAATATCGTCACCATAAGCTGTCAAACTGATGAGACAGTCTTCATCTTAGAAACAAATTCCCTTCAAGCAACTCATTATTTTGCTCGTCTCTTAGTTTCTGGTGCATAATATTGAATCTAGGTCGTGCTGAAGCTAGCAATTCAATTCAAGCAATGGAAGATTGCATTTGAGATCATGACTTTGATTCGAGTCTAATTCTTAAGAAGATTTTCTTTCACAAGAACAAAAACTGTTGTCAAACGAAAATTACCAGCTTTTTACATGATCTAAACGATCGTCACGATTAGAAACGCAGGATGGGTGAGAAAAGAGGCACAAATGCTACCATTTTGTATTGTTTCTACAAACAATTAAGTAACAAGGTAATTTTAATATCTTTCATGCAGAAGAATTTCATGATTTATTTGATTGTTTATTAACTTAGTGCTTTATAATAGCACGAATACCGTTGATGACGGATCTCATAATTTCGAGCCGCAACCGAATGACGAGCAAGGCACATAAGCTGTCCATCCTTTGTCTTCTACAACCCGCTAGAGGAAGGACTTGGAGTCTCAACAGATTCCACTCGTATCAGCTCCAGAAAATAGTATAAAAGCCTAATTCTAAAATGGAGACTTTCGATTCTAAAGTTATCAAGAAAAGAAAATAATTAAATTTATTTGTTTGGAAATACCACATCCCTAAAGGTCAGGGTTAGAAATAAAGTCTGGTTTTGTTCTCGTCGAGTCATAGGGTCAAGTCCTGATGCCACTAAACAGTCACCATGAGAAGGGGCTGATGTTTGTTATATGTGTTGAGGCTCGAAGACATAATGTGGAAATGGTGACTTAAAACATCATAATCAAGTTTCTTTTATATAGTAAATCACACAATGATTGCTAGCAATTGTTTTTATCTACAATAATCAATAACTTACTTAATAAGTTAAATACATATTCGACAGTTGAGGCTGCACATGTGTGACAAATGCCTAACGTTTCCAAAATTAAATGAAAAAGAGATTAGTGCTGTATCAACAATGAAAAACGTATAATATCGTTGATGGATGCAATCATTAAGAATATTTCTGCAGAAAATTATTTGTAAGATGTTTATGGAAACAGTTCGTCTATTTTCTTATTTTTTTCCCTTGCTCTCGCTTTAGTCAGTTCTGATGCCTGGTCAAAAGTACTTGAGGCATTACGTGTATCACATCGACAGCTGGAGCTATATGTGATCCTTCATTTGGTTGAAATATCAATTCTATCGAAGTTCCATCTTCTCACATCTGATAGCGTGAAAGTAGAAAGAACTACGCAATCAATCTCGTCATTTTCTCGAGCTCAAAATTATGAGGTCCTGGTACCCCTTGATTGTAGCTTCTAAGTGACTTGATAGAAAAAATATCCTCAGCGAATTCGAATCTAATTTTTTAAACTTTATAAAAAAATAATTGCTTATAATTGTAATGGTAACTACCAATTAAAGTAAATTAAAACATAAATTTTAAACTAATATCGGATATAATTATATATATATGTTATAAAAAAATAAATTCTCATAATTATATTTTCATGTAAAGCTATTTGTGACGTAATTAATAACATCTACAATCTTATGTGTTTTCGATAAAAATTATGCTAAATTTCAACATTTCGCTTTAAGTTGGTGCATGAACCGAAGTAAAGTTAATTGTATTTTGACAGGAGTATTGTAAAAATACAGTTACATACAAAATGTTTCTTTTACAAGATTTTCATATCCAAAAGCTTTGAAAGAATGATGTCAAAAATGTCACCTTTGTTGTTTCGTAAATGGAGTTCACGCACGCGATCGATAATCGAATTACTAACTCGGGAGGAAATTGATCTCACTGCAGACAAATAATCATCACAGTAGCTATCTCAATTACCATGGTGAATAAAATGTCCATTAGAAAATCTTCTGCAGTGAATTCATTCTAACGATCAATATAACACAGTGAATATAAACTAAAAAAAAATTTGAGAAGGATAGCTATCCTTTAAAAGCTTTAATATAATAGCATATCATTAAAGTAAGAATATTCTACCATAAATTTGTTTTTTTTTAATATTAGAAATTGAAATTCAAAAACTACATCTCTGATACCTAACAAAGTTCTTGGAAAAATAAGGATTTCACATATTAGTTTAAACTGTCCTTGGTTTTCCATTTAAATATAAATTTAACTGCAAAATTGAGATTTTTGTACTGAATACTAGAATGCATTTTTTGAAGGAAAAAATAACTTTTATATAAATACAAAATAGGCAAGCTGTTGGTGGGTGTATGATATTCTTGAACAGAAAATAGATGAGAAAAACTATTTATTCAATAAATAAGATTTGGTGAGAAATCATTACATAAAGAACAGGTTGAGAATAAATTCAGAAGGATTTCACCAGTGAAAATGAAAACTTGTTTCGTAGATCGAAAAAAGTGATTCTATTCAATAAAAATTTCAACAGTTGGGAAGTACTTTTTTCTTCGTTATTTATATATCTTCTAGAAACATCTTTAGCAAGTAAATAAATAAATCTTAATAGGTTAAGACACTTCATTTGAAGACATGTAAGAAAAAGGACAACAAATTTTATTTTTTATCAAATACCAAGCATGATCGTTATCTCTCGAACCCTCTTAATTCACTTTATCCTAATTTATCTTCATATAACAAATTTTAGTATACCAAGCTACTCATTTAATTCTGTCTACCTTATTCAGATTTGACCTCTATTATTCTGAGCCATTTCAATTACTTTCAATACAAATGATTAATTAAGGTGATTCCCCAATTGACATGCATATGAGCTTGACGTTATTCTTATATCCCTTTTCTACTTCCATTCAATTCCATTTCTTTATTTTATATCACCATTCTAATTCAATTCATTACACTTTTACCATCAACTAATATTTAATTAATTACGTTTCATATAGAGTTGTAAATATGCTAAATCATTTGTCAAAGTATCCCTGAGAATTAATGAAGAGAGAAATATGGTATAGTCCTGAATCGATGTATTTATACTTAAATATCATCATATATACTTAGCATTACTTATATATGTAGTATAGTGAAGACACACACACACATATATATATATATATTATGTGTGTGGTAATGTCATAATATAATCCCTACATATAATGTATTATTAATGATATGAGTATATTTACATATATTTTAAAAAAATTCTAAAAAAGATTGTACTCTGTAGCACGAAAATGTTTTGTTTTCAGAAAGAACACGACACTGACAGCTTAAGTCTCAGATACTCGCATTTGTAATCATGACGCCTTTCGCACCTCAAAAAAGTTCAGCGTTATAACTTTTCCGGACATCTTCCAATGATTTTTGTTTGAAAAAAGATTCACTTGACGTTGCCATAATTTTGATTTGTGCTTGATTTCTGTGCACACAAGTTGAATATCCTCAAAGGGATGACAACTCGACCGACATAAAGGACGTTGACAACGAGGACAGTTAATAAATTTTTTCATGACAGCCAATGATCATCAAATCAAAAGTTAACTGAACTAACAAACTTTGTTTCGCATCATTTGACAGTTATAGCATCCATTGGTACAACAATTTACTTAATGAGTACAGTTCCTTTAAATATAAGTACTTTTTGAACCAGCCTTGCATACAAGGTGGCTATAATTTTCTGTGAAGGAATGGATTGGTATTGTGTAATAAAATAATTTTTTATCGTTTGCTCTACACATCCATTAATTAACAAAATCAAATTTATTTTACTTCCAGCTGTCCGTGTAGGTTAAAACCAGGATATATATAATTTAACACCAGAAACGAGGCAAATATCTATAAGGAATAAGCTGCATTCGAAAATCTGCTCGTAAGAATGCAAAATGATCTCAAAAATTCTAAAACGACAGATAAAGAATGCATATATTGAATGTTCTTCTTTGTTCCAAGGCTTAATTAGTTCTACTATCCTTTATTCCTTTTACTAGTCATTTTATAAGATTTAAATATTATTCCCTTGTTGAAGAGAGTTTTACATGAAGCAGTAAACAAAGTTCAACACAATGACGTGAAACATTGTGTGTATGTAAGATCACCAAAAATCAATCTTAAACCTTTAATGCGAGAACAATACTGATAAAAATGATGAATCATTGATTTCATATATTTGAATAATAGCAAACCAGAACATTCTTCTATGAACTTTAAAACCAAACATTCCAGAGCTTAGATTATGTAAAAACATAAAATAATGTGATAAAATTAAAGTCTCTAAATTAAAAATATCTTTGTATAAAATCTCCTTAAAATTAAAATGATTTTGTATAAAGCATTAAATTAAAATATCTTTGTATAAGAAGTCTCCTTGATTATATGAACAACTAAAACGCAAATTTGTTAACATGTAATTAAAAATATACCTTATTGTTAGCAAGAAAAATACTAATTTATAATAGATTACAAAAAGTATAAGTTCATATAATAAGAATACCAATTCCTTACTTTCCTTTATATCGAATACAATTCAACTACCTATATATGTAATGAATATGCTCAAGTATTTGTCCTATTGTTCTAAGATTAATTGAGCATTAGTTAAAAGTAAGGGTTTCATGACAAGTATTCAGTTCAATGTTTCCGAATATCTAATAGGTAAAATTTAATGATAATCTTCCGTTATTTCTAATGACCTTAATTAAAGTTTTCCATCTCATCAACACAAAAGCCCAAATAAGCTTCCAGATAATTGCGAATTTGTTTCCTCGTATATATAATCTTTTCTTTTGAAATGTGCTCAGGTTCTCGAGATTTCTGTAAATAAAATTTGTATAAATTTACGAATCTATGAAATAGTTTAACACTATATTGTCAATCATAAATGACTCAACTCTATTGTTTGTATTTTGTTATTTCCGATGAGGACAAAATTAATGTTGTGAACAAATTAGTGTGAGTACATTTCTCAAATACATATTTTAAATCATTATTTTAAAAATGGTTCACGCATCGTTGTTTTAATACGCTCATTATAAGGTGTAGTGTAAAATAATTTTTTTCACAAGACATAATTTCTCCTTATTCTTAAAGTTTTAGGTAACCAATGTCTATTGTGTTCTTAGTAAAGTGTGTTTAAAGTTGCAAATAAATTTAAAGGCAATAATAATGCTAATGACTCTGATTTCTATTTAAATTTAGATTTTAAAAAGATCATGTTGTAAAATGGGGAAAAAGTAATAACACTATAAAACGATAGATTCATAATTTTCACTCACTACAATTTACTTCTGCATTTATGAAATTTCCAGACTCTTATTTTATAATCAGTCGGATGAGTTTCTTGTGTCAGTGCATTTTATGGCTTCAGTAATAACTGCTTTTTTTTGCATATATGGACATAAAATATTCGCAAATGAAGTTTTAAATGGTAACACTGATTATAAACAATCTTAGCTACAATTATTTAATTTCCGAGTGCGAAACTTTTGATTCAATTCAAAATGTGAAAAACAACTGATATATAAAAGGTATGTGATAAATTAAATTATATATATATATATATATATATATATATATATATATATATATGTATAATGATGTGTGTGTGTGTGTGTGTATATATATATATATAATTTAATTTATATGATAA
The DNA here is from genome assembly GCA_019974015.1 of Nephila pilipes. Classification (NCBI taxonomy): domain Eukaryota; kingdom Metazoa; phylum Arthropoda; class Arachnida; order Araneae; family Nephilidae; genus Nephila; species Nephila pilipes. The sequence continues at coordinate 13,979 of BMAW01127299.1, read as the reverse complement.
ATGAAAATGGTCCAATCAGGAAAATTAAGTAGATTGTGAGCATTTAATAACATATTTATAATTCAATAGTAAAATAAGGACAGCTATAACATCTAGATTTTTTAAATAAAATTTACCTATTTTAAGCTGATATTTTATTCTTTGAAGGTCTGTATTAATTTCAAATTTATTGTTATTTTTATTTCTATGAATTTCATTTGTCAATAGCTCTTCAGGATAGATATTATCTTTTAAAAAATTGTTACAATTCTTTGAAATACGTTCGGATTGTATTATTTCTTCGTAAAATACATTTTATAAACATTTTAAATCCTAAGATAGGATATGTTCTACACAATGTTATCAATCAATTTACTGTACATAGCCGTTAGGTTTTTCAAATTGCGTTTGTAATTAAAAGAAAAAAGTTGGGATGTAGATGAAACACAATGTTTGCATGAGCAGTAGCATCATGAATATCCCTCCTCCCATACAATTGATCTTCCCAGTCAACCAGTAACAGGCGTAAGCCTAGCTAAACAAAAAAACCCTAATAGGGTTCTTTATATATTGGAGAACTGAGTTAATAAAATGTCTTAGAAAAAATCAAGATATAATAATGATATTTATACACACATGCACATCTAACATTTTTTCCAAAAGTTAATCTTTAGAATGATATAGTATGTGTTTTAAATTACTGAAAGAATGCTTTTATTCAGAACTTCTAAAAAGTAATTGTTCGTTTTCATTTATTTTAAAGAGCAAAATAATTAAAATAATAGTTTCTCCGCTGGTATTTATTGACAGAATACGGTAATACTAAAATTACAAACATGATTCAAAAGACTTTCTATCTCTTCATTAATGTTTCCCAAGTGTCGATATTCATATATAAGGATTAATAATTAAGTAACTCCATCCCAAAGAATGTATGAATTTAACATGAAAGACGAATTCTATGTTAAGGTCCAGATATATATATATATATATTCGATCATGAAAGATTTTGTGCAAAAGAACTACACATACACTCCACTTGATCTATTCATACATTACATGATACATAAAGATTGAAACGAAACAGCATATATATCTCAATATATTTTGTACTCTCGAAGCAACAATATGGCTTCCAGTTAAAATTATTCAAATAATAGCATAATGAAAAAAAGGCTAAAAAAAACGTAGTTTAAGCGGAATTATAATTTCTAGATTTCTGTTCATTGGAGACTCGAGATCATATTCTTTGAGCAATTTTTTTCTTAATTTAAGATTAATCATCTAAACTATAACATAAACAGACTATGGCCTCTTTATTTTTAATTTAAAAATAAATATATATTTTTTTGATCTAGTCTATTTTAATGGACATTGGCCTTAATCTAGTAAATACATGACGATTAAAACATACATATTTACCATTATTCATCATCGAAAATTGTATATTACGTTACTTTATGTTCCAAAAAAATATATAAAAAATTATAATGATAATCTACAAACACTGGACGTACCTTTAATTGTTGATTTTCTTTCTCGGTCCATCATTTTTTAAATGCTTTAGAAACAAGTTTTTGTCAATATCACTGCTCAATCCGGCTACTGCCAATATGCCTGATTGAATAACGTTTTCGATGTAATTAGATCGTATCAGGGCCAGAGATATAAAATAATTACTATAATTTTTATTGATCTAGGGTTTCAATAACATCATTATTTGTTCAATTATGTGATTTTATCTAAAAACGCTCACGATTTACTGTACTTTTCTCTATGTGCTGCAGTTTTCCTTTTTTTCCGAATGTTTGCAACGAACTGTCAGTCTATTATGAAAAAAATAACTCATTTTACAATTCTATTAACAAAATAATAAATTTTTTTAGTTCCTTTTGAATGAAATCCATTCTTTATGGGATATTTGTTTTATCGTCCGATAGATAGCACTGAGTAGAATAAATATTTCTTGCTAGCAAATTTTTATGGGTGTACAAACTCATGTCATTTTATTCATAGATGGAAAGTTTCTACACTTGTGAACTTCTCCGCTTCTCCGGAACAACGTGCTTAGTTTTGTTACTGACGTGACACGAGATGTTTCTCTTTCTTTTTTCAAAATGCGAAGTACTTTCGTTTCGATACTAGCAAATTATGTTTGGGGATATAATAACCATCAGTTATTATTTTTACTTTTGAATACACTGATTTACTAATTAACCTTGGATTCAAGCATCTTAAAGATGAACATTTCAGATAATTTATTTTTGCTTTTCTCAAGTAAAAAGAGTTACAGAGTTTGCCCTTCCTAGCACGGAATAACTCATAAATCTTTTGAACATATATAAAATTATCAAATTCATGTTATAATATATTTTCTTTTTCATTTTATTTGTGATTTAAAGGTTAGTAACTTCATTTGTATTCTTTTTTACATTGCTCTATTACATTTATACGATAAAATATCTTGTTTAATAAACATTCAAATACATATGATATATTTGAACTGAACACTATATTTTGTTCTTCTATTATTAGCTGATGTTATTACTCAGTGTTTTAGCTATTATAATGCATTTTTTTGACTGTATGAGGTTAAAACTGTAGATTTTATTACAAAAGAATACGCACAGTTAGCATCTTCTTTCAATTAAACATTTTGATTATCTTTTTTTAAAATATTTTGATGTGCAAGATTTATGAACAATTATCGCAGAATAATGATCACTTTCAAATATTTGTACTAAATTGTTTTCAATTTTTCAGGAATTCGGAACGAATTCTAGAAAAAATGTTAGAATCATTTTTTATTTATTTTTTTTAGTTCAAAATAGCTGGAAATATCCATGATTATTATTTTTTGAATTACAAATTTAAAACTGCTTCAAAATGTATCTGAATAACCTACCGCAGATATAAACATGATCTCGAAATTATAAATTAAGAATTATTTTTGCTTTTTTTTTTTTAACTAATTGATAGTAATTTTACATAACGCATGTCTTTTTTTTAATAAATCATTCATTTTAAAACAACATTTTTTAAAAGACGTTCCACATTTATATAAATGATAGTTTTTTGGAAACATGGTAATTTTTTAAGTAGGTATATTTTTTGAAATTAATTTAACTCTTAAGTGAAAGGTGGTAAAAGTCAATTTCCATTTATTTATTTGCATAGTCTACAATTTGATTTTTATATCAGTACATGCTTTATTACAATTACTATCGTAAAACTTTTGCCTTGATCAAGCAAAATCTTTACATTATCAGTTCATTAATTTTAAATATGTGAAGTAGAATTGTTAATATACAAATTAATTATTAATAAGTTGATTTCTATGGGCACTTTGACAAATGTTTAAAATTATTAGAATTGTATCCTATTTAATTTTTGTCAGAGTCATAAACTATTAACTTTGTACATTGACTAACAATTATCCTGATACAAAATTGGCTGCTAATTACTAATATTTATATCTGAATCTAAAATATTTTAAAATAAGAATTAGATATAAGTTTTTCATACCAAAAGAATATCGAAAAAGTTATATCTTCATTCCATGTACGCTTTCAATAAAAAATATAATTCAATATTTCAACAAAACTTAAATTATATTTCTTATAAAAGTGTGATAAATTATGCTACGATAAGATTGAAATCACTTTCCTGTTTGTAAA
>BMAW01127289.1:112257-153074 GCA_019974015.1 Nephila pilipes | reverse complement strand
TCATAAACAGGGAATTTCTGGCCGTGCTGCCATTGAGAAGCCACTCATCAGTGATGCTAATGCCCGTAACAGGAAAAGGTGGTGTTTAAGTCATAAAGCCTGGACTATAGGGCAGTGGAAGCGTGTAATATGGTCTGACGAGTCTTTTTTCACATTGTTTCCCACTTCTGGCCGAGTTTACGTCTGGAGAACGCCATCTCAAGCCTATAATACAGACTGCTTGTTGCCAAGAGTGAAACATGGCGGGGGTTCTGTTATGGTTTGGGCAGCCATATCGTGGTTCTCTGCTGGCCCCATGATAACTGTGTCAGGGCACATGACTGCCAAGACTTATGTGAACATTTTGGCAGATCAAGTTCATCCCATGGTACAAACTTTGTTCCCCGATGGTGATGGTGTCTTCCAAGACGACAAAGCCCCTGTTCACACAGCTCACATTGTCCAGGACTGGTTTTCTGAGCACGAGGAGGATTTGTCCCATCTCCCCTGGCCACCACAGTCACCAGACCTGAATATTATCGAACCTTTGTGGTCTACATTGGAACGGAAAGTGCGTTCTCGTTATCCACCGCCAACATCGTTATCTGAACTTGCCACCGTTTTGCAGGAAGAATGGTATACTATTCCCTTGGCACACATACAGGAACTGTATTTATCCATTCCGAGAAGACTGCAAGCTGTTTTGGATGCCAACGGGTTTCCTACACCATATTAAGCAAAGAAACATGTTTTTTAAAAGGTGTTTCCATATTTTTGTCCAACCCCTGTATATATATATATATATATACAGTGTGTGTGTGTGTGTGTGTGTGCGTGCGTGCGTGTGTGTGTGTGTGTGTGTGTGTGTGTGTAAAGTCGGTAGAGAGTTGGTGGATGCTTGAGAGTGTTGCTTAACAATTGAGCATCGGCAGCTGATCAACTCTGAAGAAAGATGCTTTTTGGAGTATTCCCATATAGTAAGGACTTGGATTTTCTACTGTAACCCTTATCCTTAGAGATATTTCTCATTGAAAACTGAGTAAGTTGGTGAGAAAGAACTTCGATTATTATTCCAAATTATATTTCAGACTCGTTGAGTAAAAGCAGGCTTTGAGAGAGTAAAACTAAATAAATCTTTGTGAACTTGAAGATTAAGAACTAAATCGATCTAAAAGTTATCTGACGCTCCCTTCATCTGACAGTGAAATTGTTTATTATCCGCATAAGCTTAATAATGGCCCCTGAAGTAAGGAAAGAAAGGCGGCGTCACATAGTTACCAGGCACTTTTAGTTCAGTCAATGTAAGTTGCGATTTGCTGGAGAAAAAGTCATCTCATGAGGAATTAGTAATTTCACATGAGATAATAATGAATTTATTCTCCCCGAGTTTTCTTATCGAATCAATAGAGTAAAATGGGGCTAATTAAAGTTGATTTTAATGACTAATGATTAATAGATTTCCATTAACGTCATTCTAAAACAAACATGACTGACAGCGGAATTTGTAATTTTAAACCAAAGTGAAATAAAAAAAACTCTGAGCTAGTTCCTGTCTTTTCTAACAAAGTCACCATACCACAAGAGGACTATTTGAATTATGGTCCTATTTAACGTCGAGGGATTATTTCCTTCACTCCATCCTTCAACATAACTAGTCAATATTCAAGAAGTCATTGATTGTCAAACGAATTGAAAGTGAGACAATGGTGAAAACAAAATTATTGTATTCGGAATCATTGATATTCAACATACAATATCTAATTTATTAAAACTGTTGATGAAGTCCATACACACGGTTAATTTAAAATTAATATGATAAGTATATATTCAATTGTAACTGCTTTATCGCGTCCGAGGAGTACTAGTACTTGCGAGTTGGGTCTGACTCACTGACTGTATTCAGATTCTCTCTGACTTTCAATACGACAAATATCTTTCTTCTTAAAAGCACAAGCTTAAATCTATGCGTTTCGGACTAATCTTAAACCAGTAAATTCTTTTCTGTTATATAAATGCTGTCCAGTAAATCATATTCATTGTATTTCAGTATTTTTATATAATTTTCGTAAGTTACTGTACATTTACAAAAACAAAACGATCAAGTCAATTGTCGTCATTTTAAAGTCCAAAGTGATAGTTGAAGGGAAATAAATAAAGCAACTCTTTGTAACTAAACAACCACAGAGTACAAGCTCTGAATGTAATTTTATAATGTAAATTTTTCTTGTCAAATTATTTAGTCTATGAAGTTAATTTAATGGAGTCACAAGGTAAACAATATTAATATAGAATTTGATGCTCATATTGCTTTTGATTTCTCAAGCACATAAGTATGGCCTTGTTAGCCGAGTGGTCTTAACAGCGTGGTTAACGATTTGGTTTTCAACAAGTCTTGGTATCGAGTCCTGATGAAAATAAAGATCAGTTGGGGAGAGGAATGTTGAAAGTTAAATATGTCGAGGCTCATGATTCTTACTTTGGAGTGGTATGGAAGTTTGAAGGATGGATTCCAGCCAATTTGTCATCTAATCACTCAAATAAGGTTCTCAACTACAAGGGTTCACAATAGCCCTCGTGTTATTTCTGAGTGCGACGTTAATAAATATTCAAATATATACGTCACTATATAATTTTTTTAGTAACTTATATTTATTTTTAGTATAACATTTTTTGTTTTTTAACAAAGGCAATCAACAAAGAATTAATGGAAACTTTTATTATAATTTTTAAATCATAAACACCTTTACATTTGATCTGAATGTTCAAATCGAAAACCAATAAGAATTACAAATATTTCTTAACGATCTAGTAAGGGGATTTTAGATTACTCTAAAGGCTTTAAAATGTTTGTGATTCTACACCTCGCATATAGAATACATGCCTTAGATGGGTTTTTTTAAAATCTAATATATTATCTGAATACAGGTATAATTTGTTTGCTTCGTTTTCTTATTAGAATAACTTATCGATTTTTAAATTTTTTTTTCACTAAAAATTATTGAAAAATATCCAGTTTATTACATCTCAGTGATAAATTCTAATTAAGTAATTTCAAATTAAATTATTCATTTCAATTACAGGAAAACTTGCATATTACATTGCCTGTGTTTTGCACTTTTATTTATTTATTAAATTAAATTTCATTCCATTATAAAACACTTCAGCACTAAATGTTTGTTTGTGTAAAAGTAAAATAACTCTATTTCTTTTAAACCATATTTATTATTCATTTAATCACTTATGACTGCCGCACTTTTAATTTACTTATGTGAATGTATTAAACATTTTTTAAGAAATTTATTTAATTATATCAAAACTCACTATATTATTTTATTTTGTATTTATTTAATAAAACATATGGAAGGAGAGAAAAAGTGTACTAGGTTATATATATATATGTATACAATAAAATTTTTCTGCTGTAAATACACAATATTGTATTTTACAAAATGTTGCAAGTTGAGGATATTTTTAAAATGCTTTATAATTAAAATTAAATTTATTTGGGAAAAAAGATTTCGTAAAAGTAATTTCTCTAATTTCATGCCATTTAATTATTAAAGTTTACAAAAGGAAATAGATCTTATTTCTGGCGCAATAAATTAAATTGCTATGCAGAATGCTATTTGTAATTTATTGTTACTAATTTGAATTATTGCATTCAACATTTTAAATGGAAGAGAGAGTGATAAAGAAAAATGAAATAATACTTGAATAGTAGAGTTTATAATGTACAAAACTCTAGTGAATTCGATTGTATGTTTTCTATTATGATTTGATACTTATATAACATATTTATGTTGCTTACTTAATTTCTCAGCAAATACAATTTTAAAAAAAAGTCCTTAAATCTCATAAGGATTACGTTCATGCTTTTTTGGCCTCTGTCTGAAATTCAAATTTACTCAAAAAGTTTCTAATTCTTCGGTTTCTAAAAGAACTACCAGAACTATGTTTACAAAGGGAAGAAACTATATTTTTGAAAAACATTATTGAAATTTTATAATGAAAAACAATCTCTCATTTCCAAAAATAATATTAACGTTTTTTTTTAAAAAAAAAATTGCTTTGATACGTATATTTCTAAAGGCATATTAATTTCCTGCAAAATAATTTAAAATTAAGTGCAATGGTAAATCACATTATGTATCAACCGTATTTTTTAAATACCTAATTATAAGCAATTGTAAATTAATATTATCTGATTTAAATTGAAAATACATAAGAAATTTAAAAAGGAGTTATTTTTTGTTTTAAATCAAAAGAACTTATTAATAAATTGATTATAAAGATTAGCTTACAAAGATTCTGATAAATATAATAATTGATAAAGGATCTTAAAAATTTAAATATTCATGTTTTGCGGAAAGAATATATTATAATTATGTCAGAGCCAACTTACCCCAATTTCACGCTTTTTCTTAAATCATCTTTTCGGTATTTTTTTCAGCTTGGAAAAATGTTCGACTGAATCCAAAGCTTAAAAAAAAGAATTTATGAACTAAAGCATTAGCGAAAAAAAAATTTACGTACCCGGGTCATTATTTATTTTAAGAGACACAATCACTCAACAAATAATGAATGAAGATAATCTTTAACTAAATTTATTCTGATTTAAAATAATCAAAAATCAAATAGTTTTGCGATTGTAGACAGTTTATTTATTCGCGTCCTTAACCGTATGTCATAATTATGAATTCTGTTTTTCTTAATAACAAAAATTAATAGAGTTGTTAATATTGAATCAGAGTCTAAATAAAAATCTGAAGACTGAATCCTTAGAACTCTTAGAAAAGATCATACTTTCTCATATCTATATCAGTATTATATACTCATCAAACTCGCTACTTCTTCTTAACTCTTCAAATATATCTTTGCCTATGGATGATTTTGGACCCCATGGATGGGGAGGGAGTTGAACTTGGAGTGCTGTTGGCAGGAGAGTGGAGGGGAAGTTTTTCTGCCCCAAAGGATGAAAGAGAGTTGGTAACTTTGGGAGTGCTGGCAGCATTTCGAAAACTTACCCAGTTGTTCACAAGAAGAAGTTGACTGGTTGTTTCTTGCTGTATTCTTATCAACTAGGTTAAAAGAAATGTCCCTGTCGTATTAGTTATTAAGGTGTTTTAATTTCCGTTGTTGTTGTTTGAGAGAGCCTCATACACATTGCCTTCAATCGCTTCTCTTTTATTACCTTCAGTTATAATTCAAAGTATCATGTGGATACAGGTTATAAATGCTTAAATGCTTAAAGCTATATTTCCACTCTTATGTTTCCAACTGTTTTACTTTAAAAAATAAACGACGTCATATTAATATTTTTTAAAGCATTTGTATTTTTTGAGAAACTTTCAAATCAGTAGATTTCCTCTTTTGCTGCAAAACGTAAAGAATAAAAAAAAATTATTCTTCAAGTTTAAGTTAAGAGTATTTTCCTTTTCTGCGATCGTACTTTTTTTTTTATTGTATTACTGTTTATCCAGTATTTTGGTTTCCGGTATATGAATATGTTTTTTTTATCAATGTGCTACTTTTCATTTATTTATGAATTAATATTTCTTTACTTTTGATTTTAAGGAGAAATTAAGCATTTACTAAACAAAGTAAGCAAAAAGATAAAGGTAATCAAGCTAAAAATTTACTTTAACCCTGATATTGAGAACCAGGTAGAAATTTTCTATTTAAAATGCCTTTTAGAACCACATTGGACCTTCTAATTTCTCTTTTATTTATTTCAATGTATGAAATAATATTTTTTATTCATTATAGGATATTTATACTCAGAAATTTTACATTTATTAACTTAGCTTAATTATATATGTGTGTGTGCGCGTGTATGTGTGTGTATACATATGTGTGTGTAGAATATTATTAACATATATATTAGAATAAATCAATTAGGTTTGACATAAAATATTTCAACAATTTTCAAGTTAACACAAAAATAAAAATTTAGAACTTCCTTTTTTATGTATTTGACAATATCGAAGTTAGTTTCTTTATGATAATAATAAGTTATGGAGGAGAATTATTTTAAGATATTATCAGACTTTATATACACTGCTGGCCATTAAAATTACATCAGGTAGGATTGATTTGAAGAATGTCAAAATTACATGAAAGGAAGAAGAGATTTGGACATGTAAATGCTTAAGTATTTTAGTGCATTTTAACGACACTGGAGGAAGAAACGACATCTGAAGCACTGCATAAAAGAAAAGTTGTGTGTGGACGCGTCGGTATTAAATTAGACTGAAAGTATCAATACATCACTTTATTCTTCTCAAAACATAACTAACTATTTACAACTGTTGTCAACTGCATAATGGAAATATTTGATATAGTCTCGTTTCCTATATCCTCCCTACTCTGGTGAACCTCGAGAGGGATGACCAGAGATACCGGTAGGGTTACCTTTCAATTATTAATTCTCCATTTGCAATGTCTTATCTTCCCATCACGTCCCTTGTGTAGGTCCATCACTCTGGCCTTCTTCCACATGTGCCATGCTCGGACGTCTTCATGCAGAAGCACGATATCGCCAACTCGGACGTTAACAAGACAGTCCTGGTTACGATCTTGATGAAAAGATCGTAGTTGAAGTAAATATTTCTTTGACCATTATTTCCAAAAACAGTCAAGTAAGTCGTGCTGCAGCTTGTTGATTCTCTTAATCCTTGTATCATTATTCGGGCTGGATGGAATGGCAGTTAGTTTTTGTCCTGTCAAGAAATGAGCTGGTGTTAAAGCTGCGGTGCTGTCGTCATAATTGTTTCATGAAAGGTGAACTTCTGGCTTCCATGGTAATTTTACAACTCGTCTAAAATCGCTGATTTCAAAAGATTGATGAAAGTTTGTCAAGAGTTCAAGGTTACAGGTGCTTTTTCCCTCTTTTGAAATGGTTGTATTCTAATGCATTCTAAGCTCCAGAATTCGCGTACCACATCGTCCAATTCTTGAATTGAACTATCCACATTAATATTAAAAATTAATGGGACTAAGGTCAGAAAACCTTACAGCTTGACTGGAGGTCCAGAATTCATGACATTCTAATAAAACTATGCGTCGATTAAAATCTCAATTGATAAGTTCGACAGTGAATTATCCGGGTCTGCAAGCTTCAGTAGTTTGTTTTTCGCGAAGCGTGAAAAGTCTGTTTGTGAAAGCGTATGTGATGTATACTTGTTAATAATGTTGACTTTCGATTTGTCGCAAGTGCTTGATAATTGAAATTGAACTTGTCTTCGCGTTTGAGTAAAACTAGATGGAGATTCGAACGCTTGAAGTTCCAAAGGACTGGTTGAAATAACTGGAAAATTCAAACTGTTTACAAGATCAGAGGAGACAAAACTACATTGGCTTCCCCCATCTAAAAGGCAATGTGTAAGTTTTGTAATCCCAGTTGAACCCGTTATGAAAACTTGTGCAGTTTACAAATGAGCAAAATTGGACTTAAGTATATCCATTTTTTTTGTAGATGCAGTCACAGACTACTCTTCAGTTGGAGTTTTACATATTGATACATGGTGTTTTTTCTTGCATTTGGAACAGCAGTAATTGCCTTTACGATAGCAATTTTTTGGGACATGGCCACGGTTAGTGCACAGGAAACATCTGTTGGAAGCCTTCAATTTCTGTATGCGTGCCTTCTATGTCCGTTACAGAGTTGCAGTGCTTAGGCCTATGTTCGGCTGTTTCGCAGAAAGGGCAAAAGGGTGATTTTTTTTACCTTTAGTTACTGGTTTAGAACGCACATTGAAATTTTCTAAAAAGGATTTTATAGAATATTCTGAAACTATTAAGCCTTTAATATTATTTGCTGCAACTGCTCCCTCAACTTCCTCGTCTAAAAATTTCATCAATTTTGTAATGTGACCTTCAGCCAAGTTTTCACGTTTGGCGTATTCTACCCAATTGCGACATATATCATGTGGAAAAGCACGGAGTATTTTGGGAGCCAAAATTCTTCCGTATAATTGTGTGTTTTCGCCTAAAGCATCCAACGCCCGTAATCGTCTTTTACATTCAATATATAACTCATTTAATGCTGATGGAGATGGATTTTTAATAGGTGTTAGGTTTTCTAAATAATCGAGATGAGTTTGTATTATTTTATCCTTATTGCCATATTTCGATTTTATAATATCCTTTTTTGTTGTATATGTATCTGCAGTTACATTTATTCCATCAACTAGTCGTTTTTCTTCTCCATCTAAATATCCTCGTAAAAAACCATGTTTGACAATAAGAGATAAACGTTCATTTTTATCGATGCAGTTTTCAAAACGCTCCCCAAAACTGTGAAATTCTTCGATCTCACTGCAAAACGCAGTTATTTTTATTGTAGGTAGGTTTACTGTAATGTTTGAAGCCATAGATGCGTAATTTATACCGTCTACTATTGGCTGTAGCGTGTCAGATATTGGCGATCTTGGCGAGGAAAAATTCATGCTCGTATTCGCTTTCTTTTGATAAGTAAACATCGCTAAATGAGCCTTTTCTGTGTATTTTTCGCAACCTTTTTCATCTTCATTATATTCTTCATCACTTAGAAGCTCGTGGATTTTGTCGTCTGTCAAGGTTAGCTCGTTTATTTTGTCATGTAAGTGCTTAACGCTATATTCTACACTAGTTGGATCATTCACTTCCGTTGTCAGTTTCGTAATGGCAGCGCGAATTGTTGATCGTTTGCGTTTAAATTAATCAAGTTTCTCTTTAGCTATTGACATTATAACTCAGATTCGTATCGAAAGTTTAAACAAACAAGTTTATTATGATTTACCCGAGTATTTTTTCGGCACCAAAATGTGTGGATTCCTCGCTATTAAATTAGACTCAAAGTATCAACACGTCACTTTATTCTTCTTAAAACATAACTAACTATTTACAGCTGTTGCCAACGGCGCAACATAAATATTTTATATAGTCTCGTTTCCTACAAGTTGTGTAAATGATTTCTCATTCGGAAAGCGTTTTATGAGGTCGAAATTTGCTCAGAATATTGTGTTATGCCTCGAATAGGAAGAAATGCTTACCAGCAAGTGTCAGAATTCGATAGAGGCAGGATCGTTCTCTATCGAGAGTGTGAATTATCGCACCGGGATATTGTCCATCCCACTGGTCGAAATTCAACCACTGTCATACAAATATGGAATCAATAGGTTGCTGAGGGTCATACTGAACGGCCTGCAGCATTACCACTCCCTCCCATGAATAACTCCCGAGAGGATAGACGTATTCTGAGGTCGGTTCTAAAAAAAAACCTATAATATCATGGATACTCAATTAGGAAATGGGCATTTTTGCTGCACACCCAGTATCTACTCGCTCGGCGCGACGACGTTTTCAGCAGCGTGGACAGTCAGGACTGCGATAATTACTTCGGGTTCCCTTCTCAGTGCAGCATAGAGAGAGGAGGCGACTCTGGTGCTCCGAAAGACAAAGCTGAATACAGGAGTCTTTTCCGACGTTCCGGTTCTACGTGCAATATTTTGATGCCTATATATGTGTCTGGAGACGACGAGGAGACTGCATGTCTCCAGTTCGCATTCGATATCGGAATAAGTGCCCTGCATCTGGAGTGATTGTTTGGGTGGACATTAAACACATGACATGCACATCTCTTGTTCCGATCGATGATAATTTGAACTCAGATCGATACATTTCTGACATCATACATCCATTGGCTATGCCCTATCTTCGAGGCCTGCCAAACGCCATATTCTAACAAGATAATGCGAGACCACATGTTCCACGTCAGGTTCTGATCTTCCTCGATACACAGAGTATTCGACTGTAGCCTTGGACTGCACGATTTCCAGATCTGTCACCTATTGAAAACATTTGGTCATGGATTGCTGAGAGACTTGCCCATTATCCCTCTCCAACTAATACAGTTGAGGAAGTGTAACATAGACTTGAAGTAACATGGAATGTTTTATGTATCTGACATCCAAGCCCAGCTCGACTTCATACCTAACCGGAAAAGAGCCGTTTCAACTCCTAGGGGTGGCAACATTTTCTACTAATTTCGCATTCTAGTAAGCCCTCCAACTGCTTGCAAATTAAATCATTTTGTCTATATGTCATACTGTTTATGTACAATAAATATATTTATTCATATTTGCCAGCTCAGGTGTCATCCTCGTCACTTGACCGTGGTTCAAAATTACGAGGTCCGTCGTCAATAGCCCTCGTGTTGCTTCTAGTGCGACGTTAATAAAAACTAAACTAAACTGAACTAAATTCTTCATGGTCGTGCAATTTTAATGGCCACAGTGTATATATGGTTTAAATATTACGTATTCTGGTAAGAATGTGTTACAATGTATTAAGCAAAATAATTATAAAGTTTTTAATGTAATAATGAAAGAAAAAAATCATTTAGTAGAAAATAATAATATTTTAAGATTAAAGATAAAGGTAGAAATGGTGAAATAAAATTTATGAACATGCATGATATTAAGAAAAACAAATCTGGAGTTGAATGAGAAATTAAATAAAGAATATATTATCAAAAGTAATAAAAACTTATTAACTTGTATTAAATAAAGATAAATTCGTTTAATTGGACACTATCTTTGCATAGCAATAAATTTGAGAATTACATGTTCATTTAATTAAGGATATAAGTCAATAGGAATATAAGAACATAAACCATTAATGCAATTTTTAAAATTTTAAATTACAGCCTCAAAAAATATTGTACTAATACATTTATGAATAAATCTATTTATAAAATTAATTTTGATAATTTCTAAAAACAAAAAATTAACCCCCAATTTAAATTTTTATTAATTAAAATATTAAGATTAATTAAAATCGATCTAAATATTGAAATACTTTCAAATGTAATAAAAATGGAGAGTTATAGTTGTAGAGGAGGGGTGTATTTTGAAGGTTATAATAAGACAGGCAAATAAAATGTTTTATAGCGTCAGTGTCGTTATTTAATAGCTACACCTCGTAATGATTTATGTATGTGTAATGCTTATAAAGAGTTTATAAATTAGGAATATCACAACATTTTATTACAGGCAATTTAGATATAATAGAGGACAAAAAATTCAGAGCTGTAATGAATCATGGTACTAATATTAAGCTTAACATTTCAAAAAACAGTTTTTATATTTAAACAAATATCTTAAATATCGATAATTTTATTACTAAATTATCTATTATGCTCTTTCTTTGGAAACTTGTAAGGAATTTAAACATTGTACTAAAAATGATATTAAAAAATTGGTCTTGGAAAAAGATAGATATTAATAAGAATAAGAGAGGACAGTTATTTGAAAGATTTAAAAAAAAAAGTTATTATTAACCTTCAGGACAGATTTGTTATTCGTTATGTAGTCAAAGTACATAATTTTGCAATTAAAAGCAAAAAATAACTAATAAGCCTCTTGAAGATAATTCTTTTAAAGCGGTAAGCAAAAGTCAAAAAGAATATTTTAATAGAATTATCGCTGTATATAAAGACATTAGCGTTAGTACAAATGTGATTAAATTACCTGATATTCTTTTAACTCCAAATTTACATGAAATTCATGTTTCATTCAAAACAGTTTCTAATGGACCAAATACTTATATAATTTTTGCAGGTAAAGCATTAAAAATATACAAAATACCATAAATAATTTAAGTAGAACCAATATGATTAATAACAGTGCTGATACAGTTAAATAGGTTTCAAATAAACAGATTAGTACTGTATATAGTTAAGATATTAAATATATTTTTAATTAATTAGAAATAGATTATCTTATTAATGTTTTAAAAGAGAGAGAGATTTTTTTTTCATATTAATAAAGTTATTGCATTTTAAAGATATAATTACTTATTTCAGTTAATTTTAATATAAATTTGTATTATTTTTAATAATATAGCGCAATAACAGATTAAAAATATGTCTCAAAACTGGCCTAAAATAATTGTTTAGCTAATATTTATTTATATTATTAGGAATATAATTACATTAAATATAATAATTTTAATATGTTTAGATATATTCTTGATTAGTAATGTTTTCGATAAGAGGGATACATTTCCTTCAAGATTCATAAGTTACCCTTATGGAAAAGTTCCTTAAAAGTATTAGAATTTTCAGAAACAATTTCCATAGTTATATTTTACATAAAATTAGACTCGTGTTTGATATCCACGCTATATACAAAAATTTTGTAAATTTTTACACTTTGTCGGTGGGCCCCGTTTTTTCCCCTTGTATTTTATTATGAGTAATTTAAAATACAATAATTATAAAAAATAAAGTAAAAATACATAATTTGCGTTTTTTAAACTTTAGAGTTTCTTTAAAAAATATTTTATTTGATATTTTTTCTTTAAATTTATTTTTTCGTTTATCTTTGCATATAGCATTTCTCTGATGGATGGGACTGCTATCCATTTCTGTTTTTCTACTTATGTTTAGTTCTACTGATGGTTTTCCACGTTTTTCTGGTTATACCTAATTATCTTGTGTAAATATTTATTTTAATCTTTTTTAATATTTCGATTAATAATTTATAAATATATCTTACCATTCTTATGAATTTTATATTGTATATATCTCAGTGTTTCCTTCATATTATCTTTAAATTGTTACTTTTTCTTTTGTATCTTAGATATTTTGAAATTTTTTGATTATATAACATTTTTGTATGACATTTTTCTGTTTGGAGAAAGAATTTCTTGTAAAACTATTTTAACTAAGCAATTCACTGTTTTAACAGCCAGTTTCACAATATCAAAATATAGAATTTCCATTATTTCTGGTTTTTCTTGTTATTTATTTTTGTTTGTTTTTTCAATATTTAATTTTGTCTGCACATACTTTATTGTTTTCATTTTACTTTTCTTGACATTATATATAGATATAGTATTCATTTTTGCAAATTGATATTTTGTTAATTATTAATTTATTTTGTAATGCTTTGCCTATCTATTGGTGTATATGATACTAAGCATAAAAAAATAAGTTAGAAATTTTTCTTCTATTATTAATTTTAGTTCAATCCTATAAAAATAGTTTTGCAAAATATATCTAATTTTAATTTACATATATATATGAGTTCATTCAGGACGCCGCTTTTTTTTCACAGCTTCAACGACAGAAATTTTGCTCCTTTTAATGCAGATTTCACCTTAGAGAACAGGCAGAAGTCGCATGGCTCACGATCCAATGAATAAAGTCTAACACTGAGATACTGTATATGGCTATAAACCTCCTTACAGGCAAGGTGGAATGAGCCTGTGCATTTTATTGGCGGAAAAATTTGCCATAAAATTTCTCTGTCGATTTTTGTAGTCTCATCAATCGTATGAATATTTATCGGACTATCAGATCGAAACAGATTACCGATTTTTTCAATGTCGTTTCCCGTTTCCGATGTGGGAGGGCTCCCGGGGAGTGAATCATCTCTTCACAGTTATCTTGAAATCGCTTAAGCCACTCAAAACATGCGCACGCGATAAATATTCATTGCCATACATTTCTTTCAGTAAATTATAAATTTTAGTAGCAGTTTTTCCTAGTTTCACATGAAATTTCACTACAATTAGCTGCTCACTTATCATTTCTCCGGTGAAACAAATAATAATAATAACTCTAATGCGAACGAAGGCTACGGATAAGTAGATTCGTTTACAGAAACGACAGGTACTAAATTCGGTCGCTTGGTGTTCTACAGCGTGCATACCCCTTCTATAGCAGCATCGGTCTCACCATTTGATAGCCACACTTCGTATATATATATGTACACTGAAGGGCGCAAATTTACAATGAAAACAAGAAATCAAAGTCAAAATAAGAAGATAAAAAATCAAACTATAAAAATACAATTATTCAAAATAATGGAAATAAAATATTTTTTGTAGTGTGTTGTTCGTGACTCTAGAGAAATGTATGAATAGCCTTGTGACAAGCAGCCAACCATCCCAATTACCCTGATAACTTCTAAAACAAATAGTAAATATCAAATTCAAAACAAAAGTTTCCTTTCCAAAAATGTAATTAAACTAGAAATAATAAAAAAACAGTTTCAATTTGCCTTGTTAAAAAAATTATTTGACTTCAGATATACATTAATTAATAAGAAACCTATAAATACGTGTATAAAACCTTTACCAAACGTCTTTCCTTCATTTTTTTAAAAACCTGGAACTTCAAACATCGCATTTATTGACTAATCTACCTTGAGAACGTGATTGATTGCTTGATTTTGTAAATTAAAATCATGAAAATAAAAATTAAAATCCAATCAATATTACTAAGAAAAAGAAGCCTATATTACCGAAAACATATAATTAAAAATTCATAAATTATAAACTATTTTAAAGAGCTAATATTACTTTATTATGTAATAAAATTTAATCCGATACCTTAGAAATTTTTAACTCGAAGATATACAAATCTAAGATAGTGCCACCATCCATTGCCAAGGATTAGGGCAGCATAAATAAAAAAAATCTGATCAAAATTTTCTAAAATTGTGCTAAAATTATATTATATATATATATATAAAGTGTGTGTTTTAAATTTCTAGTTTCCAGTCAAGGTGTACTATTGGATTTTAGTGATATATTTTGATGCCTTTATCCACGTTAATATTTTTGGAAAAATACGAAAAAAAAAAACAAAAAAAAAAATTAAAAAAATATTTGAATGCTTCATTCAATATATTCAAGTGTTAAAAGTATTTTAGTAGAGAAAAAAAATTATTCTAAGCGAACGATTCCTCAATCAATTTTAAATATTAACAAAAATGCTATGGTAGTTTCCATTTCGTTGTCGAAGTAAGAACTAATTTCGAAGAATTTGTTGGCCAACGTTAAAAGTTCTGATTATAAACCCGATTATGTACAAGTATGCCGTAATTAAAAATTTGTGTTTGTTCTGCGAATTTCTCATAATTAATACTGAAAATTGAGATCAATTATTCAGTGACACCAGAACTAAAAGCAATTATGCATATTTAGAGAAATAATCCTTTCATTTCACTGCACTTAAAAGTTAGCTCTTCCAGAGTTTTATTTTACGAATAAACGCTACTTTTCATTTATTCATCGCTTTCTCGCTTAATTTAGCTTTATTACGTAAAAGGATTAAATCTAAGGAGCAAGCGAGTTGTTTTCTCTTCCGAAACGAGCAACTTGACATAAACTAAGTGGACAAACTATTAGGCAAATAATCCTCTATGCTCTTTTACGTTTATTTAGTTTGAAGAAAATGTAAGCGCATCTTTTTGTAATTGTGTTTGGAGAATAGCAAAAGCTCAATACCTTTTTCAATTAGCTTCAGTGAAACCTAAAAATTGATTACAATGGTCTAAACCGTAGAAAAGACAATTTCTCACGCAAATGAGATTGTTTCTGATCTCTTTATACTTTTGAACAAAGTCGTACTGCATCTCGTTTTTCTTGTCGTAGCATTACTTGATGTAATGACAAATAAATGTGAGTTCATGAGTTTGGTTTTTATATTTATTGCTTCATTATCTTGGATTTATGCTGTTCTTTCAATTGTTCTTTTTCCTCAAAACCCATGTTAATTTATCGAAGTTAGCTTATGCAAATTAGTTGAGAAATGTAGAGAATTGCATTTATCCTCTGGTTTTAGATAACTGAGATGCTATCGAAAAAATGATGCCAAATTTAAATGAATCTCACTTTCTTAAATTAAAAGAACTGGAATCAGTTTTATCATTGAAATATCTGTACATGTGTTAATCTATTTTTGCAAAGAAAATCACATATAATAACATAAATATTTATGTATTATCAATTAATATCAATAGATTGTGTTTACATGCGTTAGTTGTGTAGTTACATTTAGGTGCATAAAATCTACTACATTTGTAACTGGGAATTTGAGGATTACTTATAACATTATATACAATAAATATAATTGCATAATTTTATTTGGATTAAGTAAAATTTTAAGAAATTTTTACTCATAAAATTCAAATTTATTTAATTTTTATAGAAATATAGTGCTGCATCTAACTTGTAAGGGTTCATGAGAGAAAAATCATTCTGTTTACTGTGTAGGAAATATTCTTGCTTTTAACGTGAAAAATATCAGTACTGTGGATTATTTATATTTGGAAGAAAGGGTACCTAAAATAACATATTTTGAGCGAAACACAAATAAAAGGTATTGTTTGCTTACAATTTTATAATTCAGTTAACTTGCTTTCTCTTCATAAAATTCTCGTAAATAATGCATCTATAACATAAACATAGTAGTATATGGCTTAACTCAAAATGTGGGAATGATTTCCAACAATTTTAATGTCTCAGTTACCTTAATACATGAATATTTTTTCAGATGCAATCATAAAATAAAATTTAAAAAGAAAAAGGATAACGAGAGTTTATTCAAGGTATATCCAAATCAAAATACTTCAAGCGATTGGAACTGAGAGGCCTCAGTAAGGTAACTACATTTTCATTACAATTAGAGCGGTTTGCTTGCAATGAAAACCGAAAAGAGCATTTTAATTTCTCGTAATTGATGATAAATAATTTCGCTTGATTAATTTCGTGTGACGTCATGGCTCGCAAACATATTTTTTTTCTTTGTTACTTTATTCTTGGAAATATTATATACTCTACTTGATTGACGTCATTTCCCTTTGCAACAGCGAAAATTGTTACGCTGTTTGCCCAGACGCCAGACAGTTTCGAAGACGAGACGTTGTCCTTGGCGAGAGCAGAGCTCTGTAATTGAATGCTGTAGCATTCATATATGAGTCATATGAAGATGTTAATAATTGATTTTGTTATTAAAAATGGATGCCTCGAAATATTTTTTTTTTGCCACAATGCCACACTCGAGTTATCTTAGATTGTTTCCCTCTCTTAATTTTCAATTTATCGAATTGGATTGAGGCACAAGATCCAATTTATAACAGAGAAGCGTTACAAGATATTAAGAATTTGCACTTGTAATATACAAATTATTTATGTTATTTTGAAAATTATTAAGTAAATTAACTAACTTAACTATATATATGTGTATATATATATATATATATATATATATATATATATATATATATATATATGTGTGTGTGTGTGTAAGAGAGAGAGAGAGACAGAGAGAGACAGAGAGAGAGAGAGTGTGTGTGAATGTGCGGCAGAGGAATTTGATTTTTTATCTTCTTTTTAATTTTAGCTATCCTGACGGATATTCAAATTCTCACTTTAAGAACTACTACTACTTTCATCTCTTCAGTCTTGGGAAGTGAGTGATTCTCACCAGCTCCTTAAGAGAAATCAAGAAATATCTGCAATAAATTAAGGGGAAATTATATTTTACTCAGTATGTATTTTTACGAAACATAATTTAAAAAACTTTCCTGCGGTTACAAAGCAATGTTGGTGTTAAATTATTAGCGATCCAAAGACATTGAATAGTCAGTCTGTCTGAAACCATATACTTCTGGGTCAAATTTAATATGCTTGCTGCAGCATTTTCTCATGATTCGCATGTCGTTTTCCTTCTCTGCGTTAAGAAATACACTTTTGCGTTCTTCAGTAGGTTTGCTGATTAGTTTTTCATTAGGTATCTTCCACACACGCAAAACGCTCTGAGCGCTCTTTAAAATGAGCTGAACTTTGTTATTACTTCTGAACAAGAATATAGAAATAAATTGTGTTGATAGTTGAATCGATGAACTGAGACAATCTCATTGTAATGGGATACAATGCGATGATAACAGGGTACAAAACACTTATTTTGAAATGTTCTTTGGTACATTAATATACCATAAATTTTTAAATTTTGTTTCAGATGGCGCAACTCCACCGGACACATGTTGGTATCGGGAAAACATCCCGCTGGCCGAAGTTTGGGCATAGGTTATGTTTTATACTACAGACAAGAGATATTACGGCATTTCCTTAATCAATAGCCGTCAACGATTTTAAAAGGTACGTGTCAAGTCCGCGAATTAGATTTATAAATTCTGTGAACCTGTTTACTTGAAATATATGTTTAAATATTTTACATACGATTTTTATTGTACTGTCTAGTTGATTATTTGTCCCAGGAGGAGACGATTACTTTTGTTAAGCCTCTCAATATTGTAGTGCAATAAAATGAAATATTTAGTTCGTCTTGTACAGTTTATTTGAATTCTGAATATGTTTACATTTAACTCAAGAAACTGCTCGATTCCCTTTATGTCCAATGAAATGTTATTATTAATATTTAGAAGAATATAAATGGGAATACTTTTACA
Organism: Nephila pilipes; assembly: GCA_019974015.1. Classification (NCBI taxonomy): domain Eukaryota; kingdom Metazoa; phylum Arthropoda; class Arachnida; order Araneae; family Nephilidae; genus Nephila; species Nephila pilipes. Next base: position 134,850 of record BMAW01127289.1, on the reverse strand, counting down.
AAATACGAGTTTAAAAAATTGGAATTACGAATGGTTTAATTATTAAGGAAGAGCTTCATGTAATTTTAAAGTTTTTTATGATGATAGATATTTTAGTTTTTTGAGGATCGAATTTTCTATCTTTAATAAAAAAAAGTATTTTAAAAATGTGTATGCAAATATTTAGTATTATTATTATAATGCTTAAGTGTTTATTTTAATTAATACGTAACAGTTATAAAAAATTTTTATTTAATTTATGAAAAAAACAATTGAGTTTACAAATAAATTTAACTGTAATGTAGTTATAATATCCAAATATATTAAAATCATAGCTATAAATATTATTCATTTAATGACATAAATAGTTTGTAGAATTGCCTTCAGTCAATTAACTCTATTATCTTACATACATTTGAAATTTATTAACGAATTAGCTTAATTTTAATTCGCAAATATTGATTCATCATTAGACGTAGAGGCGTCATTTTTAATAATGGATGTTTCTCTCGTTGACAACATCCCGATTCCAAAAAAATGAATATTTTTTAATCGTTGTTGATAGATGGAGCCACGATCGAAAACTAGACATTCAAAGTTGGAACTTCGTACTGACATTCGCATCATTTCGCAAGCATCGCATGTTTCTCCTCAGCGATTTTTCAAATTATTCTCACTTTTATATGGAAGCGTCACTATTTAAATTTTCCAACAATAGATGAATTTTTCAATTTTTAACATTTTTAATTTTTAAACGAACAATGGCATTATGATAATTTATCAAATGCTTCTGGGATAAAGGCAATTGTACAGTTAATTTTCTGAAATAATTTTAATATATCCGAGAACAAATGAATTTCACGCTATATTAACGCACTGTTATCAGCAATATTTGCTTTAACAATAATGAAGGTACAAAGGCATAGGATAAAATAGAGATTCTAAGGAGGAGTTTGAAAAATCTGGAGCATCCAGAATATTTACCAAATATCGTTATTAAAATTTATTTACTTTATTTCCTTCATCAATTCATTTCCGAGAAAATAATACTTTGAAGGTCATCAGCTCAGACAAAAAGAGTAAACTTATAAACTTTTTGTATTTATAAGGAATCATCTCATTTAAAAGTATTATAATAGTCATATTGAAGCCAGGTTTGGCTTTCCATTTCTGATGTTAAAAGGAGCACCGAATCTTCCCAGGACTCCCAACATTACTCATAACTTAAACGTTTTTTCTGTTAATTTTGTGTTCATGTATTCACTTTATTTTACTTTTAAGCGGTTAATTTACTTTTATGAAAATAATTATTGATACTTATCTTTTTTCTTTATTATTGTTTTTAACATGCCTAACATGTTATTTTGAGGAAAATGAATCGACAAAAATATGCAGGCATAAAATAAAAGATCACTGTGTTAAGTTCAAGTGATTAACATTATAACACATAATGATTATAATAATTACATTTAGTTTGCTTGAGGTATATTTACATTGATAAGATATATTTATTTTCCTACTTTTTCGTCTGTTTTTATTTTAGTTACCGAAAAGAATATTAGTGCCTATTTTATTAATTTATTGTTTACTCTTATTTTTATATTCAATTTAATAATTGATTTTTATGACAAAATCGTCTGTTTTTATTCTTTTTGTTATTAACATTGGCAAAGTTTATGTAATTTAAAAAGTTTTGCTGGTGATAATAAAACTGTATTAGAGGAATTTGATGCCGGTATTTTCTTTTCTTGATAATAATTGCTTCTGAGGAGCCTGTTACTCGAAAGTACGCTTACTCTACGCTAACTAATATTCATTTTGAATGATTCTACTTTTTAGAGAAATTAACAGGGGGAAAAAAACACCTTATTACATGTTAAAATGATATGAGCAAACCCAATTTCCTTTTTTTTTTTTTTTTTTTTTTTTTTGCTATATTTGCAACACTCTTTGGCAACACTGAACTGTATTGTAAATTGCTTTAAGTTTTCGGCAGGAAAGATGCTTTTCCCACCACATTAGAGGAGGATGTAGATTGGCCTTCAAGACGGTTTCATTTCGAACCGTCGATCATTGGTTTCAAAGAAAGCTTTACCGGCTGTTTTTTTGCAGCGCATCAACTTGACCAAAAGGAATTTTATCAAGTTTCTCGCCTTGTTAAAAAAAAAGAAGTATTTATTCTGTAAAACAGTGGCTACCTGAAGTGTATGTATAGTTAGATTCTTCCAGTTCCAAAATATCACAGAACTGAAAAACCCTTAGTACTGGAAATTGACCACCATTAGTAAATTAATTGAACTCTAAATTATCTCTGATTATTTTAGGAAAGAGGATTTCGAATGGACCCACTATAAATTGTTAGAAAGAAAAATAAGTGAGCTAACTTGTATTAAAGTGAAAATAGTCGAGGTTTTCGTGTTGCACATGAAATCGGAATTTATACGATTTTACAAATATTATAATATACATTTTCTTATAATTTTATTTAAACAGAATAAAATATATTAGGTCCCTCGGGAAAAAGTCGAAGATTCTGTGAGATATATGTATCAGATATTCACGTGCTGTATACCCACTAAAATGAATAAACTTGTTATATATTCTTATTTCAAAATAGGCTTGAGCTCCCAAGTCATGATATTTCAAATTCTGATAAGGCAGAAATATAGTTTTTTCTGTCATTGAGTAAAACAAATAATTACAATTTGATGCATAATCCATCTTAAGAGGCTAAATAATCTTAAATACATTAAACGAACAATTTTTTTACATATTTTTTTTATCTCATGTTAAATTTTGTACGTAGAGAAAAATGAAAAAAACGAATTGAAAACTGAAAAATAATTGCACGCATTATAATGCTCGTGCGTATCGTTTTCAAAATGACCTTATGAGCATTTCTATAGCGTTGTTCGATACGAGAACCTCGATATGTGAATAATGTAACTTAACTATAATGTATATAAATTGAATTGTAGCGAATAAGAGGTGGGTTGCTGGAGAAATCATCAGTTGTAGTAACAAGAGGTTGAAAAAAGATCGTAGTAATAGAGAGAGAAAGATCGGAAGGTTTGGATAGCAAAATTGAACGTCTTTTTAAATTGAAAAGATGAGTTTTTCAATGTTTAATCCAGTTTTGCAATTTGTAAGACAAATAGAACTTTATAATCTTAATCTTTAGTCCATGATACGTGAATGGTTATGCTCCACGTTCGGAATACTAACATTGATTTGTGATTATTCTTAAGTCAAAATAAACTTAGTCTAAATATTCGACTGTCTGATTCTTTGGACTCATTACTTGGTGTCTATATAGCGAAGCAGGAGAGTGATATCACAAATTTTGATCTATTTTTTTTTCTAATATATACTTTAATTATATAATGTTAAATTTTGAAATATATATGAAAAATAAGAATGTATTTAAAACACACGAAATGTATAATAAACATATGAGTATTGTTTGTAATATGTGTTTTGATTGAAAAAATGCTTCTATAGAAATAACTCTGTATTTGTTTCCCGATGTTCACAATTCTTGTCACACCTGAAAACTAAACGTGTCCTCTGTATGATACCTTTGTTTACTTTATTCCCTATGTGTCGCCTATATGCTGAGAACTGAAGAAGTTAGAGAATCATATGGAAACGAGGTAGAAGAAGCATGGCGTTATTGCATCCGACCTGACACCATGAGAGTTTTACCTCTTCACAAAGAGGAATCAGCACTTTAAAAGTGCTAAGGCACTTGCCGCTCGTTTCAACGATCCTCTAGCATTCGTAGTTGATCTCCTGAGTGAATCTTAATTGGGAATCAAGTCACATTTCATCCCTTCGATCAATATTAAATGAGAATCAAGCCATTCGTACTCTCAATGAGTGACTCACAATCATATTTGATCCTCTTGGTCAATGTTAATTGCTCTCAAGCAGTTCGTGCAATCATTGATCCATAATCTCAACTGATCTTTACTGTCAAAGTTAACTGCGAATCCAACTATTCACAATCCCACTCAACGCTTGCAATCACAGCCTTTATCTCTTCGGTCAATCTTAAGTGGGAATTCATTTTGAACGACGGAAGATGGATCACCGTGAGCGACTTACGAACAACTCTTTGGACAGGTGTTCATCTGCCAGCTGAACCACAAGCTAGCTGCTGGACTCACAAGTGTAAACACACCTTACGGCACATCCCTTTTGATCAGACGACGAGATGAAAATGGCCATTTATGCCTGGTGACGACAACGGCTACTGCAATACTTCTCCTAGGGGTTTGATTGACCAGTCAAGCATTTGTACAAGTGTGTGGAAAGGGAATTTGACCATGTTGAGCAATAGATTACATAGATGGTGCATGTTGCTTTCGGGTAATATAAGAATTGTGAAAATAGGATTAGAAAAAATAACTTTATGGCCATGGATACATTACAATTCACTCAAGCCACTTTGTAGTTGCTGCATATTATTGGCTTAAATGTTCCACAATGAATTCAGCAGCTTCTTTCTTTTTATATTTATATTTAAATTAGGAATTAAAATTAGAAAAGGAATTAAAATGCCAAGTTATTAAAAAATACCTACTTACTAAATAAAGAGGAATGAAAATGAAGCGAAATCAAGAGTTTATGCAAATCTTAGGGACTAAAATTTACGCTACTTTTAAATTAAAAAGGCTTCCTCTTAATAGCTTCAACAGGGTCGCAGCATAGTAAGAACAACACAGACATGAGAAAACACTTTCGCACAACGGTACTTAAAAAGTATTATTCAAAGATGAGCGTGTCTCATAAGAGAATTTTAAAAAATACATTTTTCTTCGACATTTACTCAGAAAATTATGCAAGAAACAAATTAATTCAAGGAAACTCCTCTATGCTTCGTTTGCAAAAATTAAACAAGAATAATATTCATATTGAATAGTAAATTATACCTCAAACGTAGCATTCGTACAAAAGTAAGAATTGAGAAGAATGTGAAAAAAAAAGAAGAATTTAAAAACAAACTTGAAGAAGACTTGAAAGAACTTTCGGGAAAATAAACTAAATATACGAACATATTTCTGGCTTCCAAAAGTCGTGAGACGCAAAAATTGCGTTCTTTTATAATCGGTCTCCAAAGGAATCCAGATTGGGAAGTGCACTTCAGTAAGTGAAAATAAATAAAAATTATTTTTTCCCAACTGTGAGCACTTCTATTTAAGTTATTGAGATTCTTCGGTATCGAAGGAATGTATGCCTGGAACAATATATACGAAGTTTTCAATCGTTATTTACTATTGCCGATACATAAAAACGATGCACGATATTTTTATTAAATAAATAATATATCATTAATTGAGAAGTTATATTTGTATTAAAAATTATTATTATTATAAATTATTATTTTTATGAAAGAATAGTATATGATTCACTGAGAAATAATATTTCATAAAAATGTATTTCAGTTATCAGACATTTTACATCGAAAACTATAAAAGTTTATGAATGCTTAAGGTATCCGTACACCGTCAAAGAAAACTTTTTAAAATACACTGACATTTCCTATCAAAATATTTGTAATGATAAAATCTAACTTAAAACTATGTGAAAAACACATTTAATAATCTTCTTTCAATTAAAAAAAAATTTGGAGTGGAGAATATGGCGAAAATAGTACATAAATTGATTATCAGAATAACGCTGGTAACTCAAAAGTAAACAAAAATACCATTATTCTGTACATTTTGACTTATTTATCATAACATTGTTTCTGGCTGGCACTAATTTCAAGATGAAAATCATATTTCTACAATTTGTATCATGTATCGAGTAAAATAATAATGAAAAATAATAAAAAAAAAGTTATTACAATATATGATTTACAACTTTGTTACTAAAAACATATATCAATTTTACAACCATGAAAGTAGTAGGGGTTCTTAAAAACTGTATAAGGAAGATATTTGTAAAATTTAAATTAATTTAGTTCATAACCGTTTAAGATATCTACGTTGTCATATGTAAATATGTGGAGAAAATTCATTTGAGAAAAATCAAAAACAAACTTTCAAATGCTATTAAAAATTAGTTACCGAGTAAAATTCAAATCCCTGTAACTTAAGTTCTAATTAAGGTATAGGCAAAATTCAAATACTATTAGTAAGAAAATAGTTTATATTTTAAACATACTTTAAAATTTTAAGAAAATCGAAAATTTTGATAAAAACGACGTTTTAAAGGTTTATGGATACCTTAAGATATAAAACAAGTTTATATATTCGAAAATGGTTCAAATAATAAAACGGATTCTTCCACGTATTTCACTTTAACTAACTTTTAGGTCTATATTACGTTATTTGAATTGAGAACCTTGCTTTGTGAAAGGACCGTGACTTATGTAAATCGGCATTTTTCCATAAGTAACGTAGTGAATAAGACCAGAGAGATTGAGGGAAGGGTGTATTAGAGAGAGAAAATATGATAAAAAGGAATTAACGAGATTGGTATGCTCACAATATACGTAGGAGTGTCTTAAAGTTTTAATTATTACTAAGAATTAACTAAGATATAGGTATAAAATCAATCCTGCATATTTAATTATTCTTACGTACGTTATGTTGCTAATAATAATTATTGATATGGATTTATTTGTTTTCAAGAAGCCTTGCATTGAAATAACAGGCTGTATGGAGAAAACTAAAAACATTCTGCTGAGTTCTTAAATGACGGCATTCGATAGATCAAGAAACTTTGAGAGAAATGTATAATTCTGGAGAATGACTCTGTAGAGAAGTTTTAGCAATAATAAATAAAAATTAAGTCTTCTATTTGGATAATGTTTAGTTCTAATTAAAATTTTACGATACTCCGGGATAGTAATGAAAACCTCATGATAGTGCGGGTTACTTCAAACTACGTCTTCCTAAAACCAAACAAATCAACGACAATAAATGTAATTTGCTACATTTTGTACACGATAATCAAATAAAGTACGGGATAGATTTAACTAATATTTTAACTATTTCTTAGTAATAATTAAAACTTTACATCCCCTCTCAAAGGTGGAGGTGATGCTAGAAGGTAATGTTAGGTGATACCCATGAAGATAGTCCTGAATCGGATCTCGAAGCTAAATGTTTCTTGAAATCGGATCTAATTTTGCTTGCAAAGATAAAGTGAATCATTATTTTTGTTTAGAGATGAGATTAGGTGAACACTCTAATTAATTAATTTATTATACTGATATTATTTATTCCATATTGAATAATCGGTTTCAACATTTTTAAACTAATTTTCATTGAATGATTATACCTCAATATTAATAACGACTCTAGTTCGTTACGACAATTCATGCTTTTTCATGATAAATGACGTAGCTAGGGATAGTTATCAGCCACTCAAATGGTTATTGTTTTAGTTAACATAAAAATTACACCTTTTCAAAACCTGACCACTTAATTGAACATTTATCTTGTTTTAACGTACATTTTTGATCTTTGCTTTCACGAGTAATGAACTTACTTTTCAAAAATACGTCATAATAAATTTCTTCTGAATTTTTTACTGGATTGAAATAGAATGTATATAATATATGTCTTTTACCTGCTTACATCACGAATGAACTCATTTTTCAAAAATATCTCGTGATAAATTTCCCCTAATTTTTTATTGGATTGAAGTGAAACAAATATAAAGACTAAGTATTTTGTTTAGTTATCGATTTATGTATGACATTAAATCATATGTAAACTGGAATCAAGATATGACTGAAAATAAATAACATTGTTCAGAATTTTAAGACAGCTCTGAGGCAGCCTTTTTTTTAGCAATCTAATAAGCTATTGTTTTAGGTGGATCCTTTTTCAATTTTTTTTATCGTTTGCTTCAGTTTTAATTACACGTAGCTAATATAATATTCAATTCAATTAGTTATCGTTTACTATAACTTTAATTACATTTAATTTAAACATATTCAATTTCATAATCTATCGTTTGCTTCAATTTTAATATCGAAAAAGTTTACTATTGCCCATACCTCGATATTTCATCATTTACTTTAATTCTTATATTTAATTGAGTAATTTAATGGTAATTTAAAAAAAAAAGCGCAAATTATATTTTTAAATATGTTCTTTGAAAAACTTTGCATAGAACTTTTAAATTTTTTTTATCATTTTGTGCTGTCAATTGTTAAACGGCACCGATACAAAATTGGCACTGATTCATATCTTAGTTTATATTCGCAGCCATCAACTCCTGCATTAGAATTTGTCTGGGGAACGACTATTTCCCGTCAAGCAGATTTGCTTTGGTTGTCATCATCAGTGAAACCTGTATTCTTCATTAAACACCGGAAACCGATCAAAATAATAGGCTTCTTCCAGTGAATCTTCTCCAAAGAAGGTGAAGACGGTCTCATTGGCCAAAAATTTATGACTATCTTTCATGGGATCCAATAGATATCATATTAATGAGCTGCTTGCAGAAATTCTAACCGATCAATGAAAAATACTACTGTCATTTATCCTGTTTCTATTTCTCAGTTCTAATAATATATTTTCAAATGATCCCGAATCGCAGAAGAAAAAAAAAATCAAAAGCTAATTCTAAGGTAGAATTTTTAAAACTGTTTTATTCTTTTAATCATTTATATCCTTTTCCTTGCATAAAATGCAAGAGAATTGAAAAAAATTGGTTCTTTCAATTTTTTGAGTTCTGTTATATTTTTGATAATTAAACGCATTTCTATTTAAGTTATATTACTATGAAATATGAGTTATAATCATTGCGTAACTAAGCTGTAAATTATTTTGGTATTTACGAATGGAAAAAAGGAAAATTTTATTGATAAAATATTTGTGCGTGTCACGCTTTTGTTCAAAGTGAACATTTTGGCAGGGCTACTGAGTCTAATAATTAAATGTACACGAGACACACAAAAAAGTCAAATTTACGAAACAAAATTTGATTTAAACGGAGTTATAAGTACTATTTGGTGAAAAAAAACTTTAAACTGGACAACTGTTCAACTATGTAGAGCCTTTTGGGATTAAAGAAATTTATTTTTCTCAGTGATCTTTTATAGATTATATTCATTTTACTCAAAATTATTTCTTTTCCATTCAAAATTACCCTTTTTTTTTAAATGTTACTTGAATTGCATAAGATTTCAAAACTGATTCTTTCTTTACTTTTAATAAATTTAATCGAAAATTAGCTTTTGCTCGTGTCTTCGTAATTTACGTAAAATTTCACTCCTAAAAAGAGTGTGTATGCTTGGAATGATTTTTTTTTTTCAAAACAAAATCAACAACAAAGTTTAAAATATTTTTCATCTCTGTTGATAAATAAATTTAAAAATTGGTTTGCATCAAATTCTGTATTTTATGTTTTAATTTGTGTTGTAGGTTTATGGAAATGTGCTATAGAAATTTCAGACTTTTTTTTAAGTGATAAGGAGCAATTTAAAGACATTGGAAAAGCAACTAATATGTGAATGACTCAGAAAAACTCAAATTTTCCAAAATTATTTCATGTTTTATGTAAATCTGTATCAGAAATTATTAGTACTGAACTTCATGAAGTTCTAATGAAAATTAAGATATTTTTAGCTTTCTAATTCCGTATCACCATTAAACTACATTTCAAACATTACCAGCTAAGTAGCTCGAGGGCTACTTAGCTGGTAATGTTTGAGTCGTTTTTCCATTACGGAGTGGAATGATGATGGTTCTTTGACGTTAATTAGAACCTACCTAGATTATTCTTTTATGGTGTGAAAAACTAGCTCAGGTGTCGTGTCATTCCCATCAACAGGCCGCAGCTCAAAATTACGAGGTCTATCGTCAATAGCACTCGTGGATATCCAATTGATCGTTTATTAACATCATTCTTAGAAGTAAGAAGAAGGATATTAGCCTTGGACTTCATCATTATGAGTCATAATTAAGTGACGGAAACAAAATTTCAGCTGGTATTCTACTATCCTAACTTTCATAAAATGTCCACAGGAGGACTTTTAGCCTCAACAGATTTAACACGCATCAAACCCTCTACACGATGGGTATTAGACAGAATCGCAACTGAAACTCTCGACTTAACTGTACAAAGGTAGGCTATGTGCTGACAATTATGACCACTCGAGACTACCAGGGCTTTTACTTTTTAAGCCCGAATTCTCAACTCATAGTGTCCTCTTTATGAAATAATTAGATTGAGGTGGAATTGATATCTATTTTATTTATGTATTTTATTTTGACGAACCTGTTGTTAAAACTATATTTGTAATAAGATCCTTCCGAGATATTTAAATCTTAAAATAGTCTATAAAGGAGAGAACCAGTTTTTAAACAGTTTAAAACACGTGACTGCATTATATACAGTCAGATATTGCTTTACAATGAGCTACCTTTTACATGACTTCTCCCTCTCCCGACGAACCTTTAGACTATACCATAAGAAAGTCAACAAGCGATGCGACATTCTGCCAATAATAGAAATGTTTTTTCACCTTACAGTTTGGAAAAAAAATAAAAATTTCGGACCTCCCTTGTACAAAACAAAAAACAGTTGATTATTTTCAAGGGTATGGATTCTAGGTATAAAAACAAGTGCAAAAGGATACGATATGTTATTATATTTAAAAATTGACAACAAAGGAGTTCTAGCATTAACTATTATGGCCAAAGAGAATTCATTGTGAAACTTTCTGAACAGTATGGTGGATAATCGTTTCCAAGCAATAAAAAAAATATTGCATAAGGACCCACTATTTTTACGACTTAAGAATATAAAAATGAACACTTAAGAATTGGGAAACTTGTTAAGAATTCAAATTTATTTCAAAATTAACCATTGTTATAATTTTGCTGATGTGGGGACTGCCGTGCGTACACAAAAAGGCTAAGATTGTAGAACTCAGCTAAATGGCGTAATAAAAAACATTTGAGAATCAAGTGAAAACTATTTAGATTCATATATACAGGGGGTGGACAAAAATATGGAAACACCTTGTAAAATGCATGTTTGAAAAGAAAGATTGATTTTAATGAAATATGTAGGTGGCGCTGGCGTTTTTGACTACTAACGTCACCTATACAACTTCGTAAATGTTCTAAACAGTTCAGTTGTTGTCGGAGTACTGTTATGTGAGGTTGTCATTGCATTATGTCAGAGTTAACAGACTTCGAACGTGGGCAAATTGTTGGAGCACGTATGGTAGGTGCTTCCGTAAGCAAGGTAGCCGAGGTGTTTAGTGTTTCAAGAGGTACTGTATCGAAGATTTATTCCGCATATTTGAAAAGCGGAAAAACATCATCTGCTAAATCACAGCGCGGACGAAAGTGTGTGCTGAGTGATCGTGACAGACGATCATTAAGGGCAATTGTGACGAAAAATAAGAAGACCACAGCTGCAAAAGTTACTGCTGAAATGAATGTTGTGTTACAGAACCCTGTGAGTACCAAAACAATTAGAAGGGAGCATCATAAACAGGGAATTTCTGGCCGTGCTGCAATTGAGAAGCCACTCATCAGTGATGCTAATGCCCGTAACAGGAAAAGGTGGTGTTTAAGTCATAAAGCCTGGACTATAGGGCAGTGGAAGCGTGTAATATGGTCTGACGAGTCTTCTTTCACATTGTTTCCCACTTCTGGCCGAGTTTACGTCTGGAGAACGCCATCTCAAGCCTATAATACAGACTGCTTGTTGCCAAGAGTGAAACATGGCGGGAGTTCTGTTATGGTTTGGGCAGCCATATCGTGGTTCTCTGCTGGCCCCATGATAACTGTGTCAGGGCACATGACTGCCAAGACTTATGTGAACATTTTGGCAGATCAAGTTCATCCCATGGTACAAACTTTGTTCCCCGATGGTGATAGTGTCTTCCAAGACGACAAAGCCCCTGTTCACACAGCTCACATTGTCCAGGACTGGTTTTCTGAGCACGAGGAGGATTTGTCCCATCTCCCCTGGCCACCACAGTCACCAGACCTGAATATTATCGAACCTTTGTGGTCTACATTGGAACGGAAAGTGTGTTCTCGTTATCCACCGCCAACATCGTTATCTGAACTTGCCACCGTTTTGCAGGAAGAATGGTATAATATTCCCTTGGCACACATACAGAAACTGTATTTATCCATTCCGAGAAGACTGCAAGCTGTTTTGGATGCCAACGGGTTTCCTACACTATATTAAGCAAAGAAACATGTTTTTTAAAAGGTGTTTCCATATTTTTGTCCAACCCCTGTAGATGAATGTATGTGATGTTGAACAAGATTTATTTACAGATGAATTAAAAAGATATCAAATTATAAAGAAATAATATAATTTGAAATTATAAAGAAATAATGTAATTTGAAATTATAAAGAATAAAGACATAAAAGAAAAATACATAGAAGAAATTATAAAGAATAAATACATAGAAGAAATTATAAAGAATAAATACATAAAAGAAATTATAAAGAATAAATACATAAATTAATCTATATAAAGATTAATTTATGTGGAGTTGGTTAGATAAATTAATTTATCCTGATCCCCGTTTCCCTATTAATTTTTCTTACGGATCAGATATTTTTATTTTATTTCAATAAATTATCTGCAGTATACTTCTAGGACATATGCAATAGATCTATAATCAGGATTTTTTATTAAATAGTATTTGGAGCATGAAGATTACTTCAAAGGCCAACAATATTTTATGAGGGATTTTCATCATCCATTTTTTTAAGAATTCCGAGCACAGTTCAGAAAGAGTTTTGAAATCTGAAACACTATTTTCATCACCATCACTGAAATTTTCATCGTATGAAAAGAGCTGAATACTCATCAATATTCAGCTCTTTTCAGCGAGATATTGATAAAATATATGTCAGATACGCGCAATTGTCAATGGTTGAAATAATATTACTGACTCGCCTTTACCTACAATGACTTTACAAACAAGAGTATGTGTGAATGGGATTAAAAAAATGCAGGGTAGAGGAAACGAGAGTATACAACTAACAGATGTTGAAATCTCTATGGTAGTCTTTTTGACGGTTTTGTTCATTCTAGGTAGAACATTAATTCATACACTTATTATACAATACTGAAGAAAATGTGATGTCTTTAAAAGCCTCAATCATACATATGATACAATTTCAATGAGATGACATAAATGACTAAAGAATAATTGCTTATCTAAGTAGCTTTGCAGTCAAAATGAACAATCGAGTCATTCTATTGCTAAAACATTGATTTCAATCGATAGATTTCAATCATTTATTCAAATTCCGAGAAATTCTAAAAGCTTTTATTTCACTCAGAAATAAGCTCAGTCAAATTTATAGTCCTTTCAAAATAAACACAATAAAATCTCTTTGTATTATTTCCTATGAATATTCAAATTTCAACAGTTCGAAATATTTATTGTAGCCCATCCACACACAGACATTTCAATAGCAGGAAGTTCCACGAACTTTGTAATTCTTCGAAATTATGAAAACTTTTGACGTGACATTAAAACAATGGAATCAATCAGCTGTTATGTCCCCCTTCAAAGTTATTCTAAGCATGAAACTTTCACATTACAAAGTAACGTAAAGCTATTCCATCGACTCTTTCCTCATTCTGAAAAGTTCCCCAAGAATGTCATCTAGACTGTCTCCCCTTTCTTTCCGACTTGTGTATTCTCGACAATGCCACTGAGTTCCGATCTCTCCGAATTCTAAAAATGATTTTCTGTCTTCCGCAAACCAGATCACGTCTTGCCCATTGGAAACAGGGGCGCTGCTACGATTTATAGGAAAAAGGAAGAGGAAAGGAAGAAAAAAAGCGTTTAAATTACAGGTGGAAATGCGATTGACAGTTTTCTGCCCTGCTGGCGGTACAAACGCGCCGCCCCGCGCGAAGCGGCAATTATGTCCTTCGAGCGGAAAAAGTAGGCGGTTCGTTTAGATAGCAAAGGTACTATTTCCGTTTCTTTTCTTCAATTCGTTGTTTTTTGTATCGTTGTAAAAATGAAGGATGAGTCTCTTTTTTCATGTCATCGCCTTGACCTTCTTCGGTGGAAAGTCAATGACTCAGAATGATACTTTTTCTCCTTAAAAGTATCTTCTGCTTTTTGTCATTTTTCACTCGTGACGAAGAATTCAGTTTTTGTAAACTTACAGTTGAGTAAGAATGTCGATTGAGAGAAAGTTGTGCTAAAAAAAAGTTTACTGAAAACAGAAGATTGAACATCATTTTTACTTAACAGATCATATGTCACAAACTGATTTACTCGTGAAAAAGAATAGTTTTGTAAGCTTATGGTTGATTCGTAATGTTGATAGAGGGAATGAGGAGCAAAAAAAAATGTTTATTTAATGCCATAGTACAGAGTTTCCGAAAGATTAGAAGATCAAACATCATTTTTACTTAATACATGTCACGATCATGTGTCAAAAAAAATCTTGATTACTTGATTTTTATCAAGAAGTAAAAATAGATTAAAATCTATTTTTATTTCTTAAAAAATCTTGATTAAAAATCTATTTTGATTTTAAAAAACTTGATTTTATGAACTTTTTGATCTTGCAGAAGAGTGCAGTTTTTTAAACTTATGATTAATTCGTACAATACAATATACAATCCTAAATATTCTGAATACAATATTTTCGAAATTATTGAAAAGCTTTCAAAATTTCAAAATTATTGAACCACCATTTATACTTAGCACATGAAACGTCATGGAAATCTTGATCCATCAATAACATGAAAACACATCAAAATGTTATTCTATTTACCGTATTTTATGGGACAAATCAGCGAACTTCGTATTACAGAGTAAATATTTAGCACGAAAACATTTAACATGAAAAATAGGTTAACAAGAAATGATACTGCCGACAAAATGTTGTGTTATTTATGAGCAAAAATTGATTCACTCGAAAAGATTTATTTTTTCGGATATCTTTAGACCTGTTTTTATTCGAGGGACCGAACAAAGTAAAGAATATCTGCTATTGTTGCTAGGTTACCACTGTCTTTGGGTTAGAAAAAGTCTTTCCACTGTCAAAACATTTCAATGCTCGAGTCAAATAGTTTTTGAATTTTCAGTTGAATGTGCCGAACATGATGAACTTTTGCTAAAATCAGAGAGTCTTGCGTCACGAAATTAGAGAGAACTTATTTTTATTTAAAAAAAATTCAATAAATAATTTCTTACTTATTGCATTAAATATATATATATATATATATATATATATATACACGTTGGTCGTTCGCGGGGAACATTCCTTAGAAATTCGAAGAGAATGCTTCTAGTTAGTATCATGACTCACTAGAGAGCTGTCCAAGTCTCAGTTACTCGAATTAGTGATCATGACGCCTTCCAAACCTCAAAAGTTCTTCGTCACAAAATTTCCAGCCAATGAGACCATTTTCCCTTTTATTGGAAAAGATTCAGGAGTGGCAAGGCAACGTTTTGTTTTTGCTTGATTTTCGATGCGTAATGATAATTCTTGGTCTCACGACAGCGACCAGGAATTATCATTATGCATTACATCGAAATTATCATTATGCAGAAAAATGACATCGACAACTCAACGTGGCAGCAATTTACTACCAAATCAAAACTAACTTATGAATCAATATCAAATTTCTTTCGGCTCTTCTTAACAGATGGCAGCACCCTATGGAAAAAACAATTCACTTTAACGGTGCTATCTCTCTTCAAATAAATTAACTTTTTGAAGCATCCTCGTGTTTATAAATACACACACACAAACACAAACACACACACACACACACACACACACACATATATATATATATATATTAGTTTTATTTTTTATGATGCGAAATCCCTTGTACAGTAAAAGTGAAATAATTCTTCATATTAATGAAATTGCAGATACGAGCAGATTTCATTTAGTTCACACGATATAGGATTACTTTATTTTTGGAATCATAGCACTTACTTTTGCCGAGAAAAATCACGTATGCCTTTTAAACTAAAGACAAAATGTGTCATTTAAATTCATATTATGTAATGACATTTAAAAGGTCATAAATATTCTCATGTAAGTTTCACTTCTGTTTAGTTAGAACACTATCACCACTCTCAATAGCTGGAAATACCTATTAAAGATAAACTCTGACATGATCCCATGTGATTAGATTTAGAATGTTATCGTAATCTCCAAATTTTCTTATCAGGGTCCATGGAAGAGTTATTTATACGTTATGTTCACCAAATAATATTCTCCATTCTTCCATTCGCGGTTTTAAATGGAATCAGGTATTGAATTAGCAATCCTACAATTACTCAACCATAACTAAACTAACGTTCTATCCAAAACAGATAATAATTCGGTCTTTCGTTTGCAACTCAAATAAATCTACGTTTAATAATTACAATATAATTATGCATTATTAATAAGAATATTTCGCATACATCGACCTACAGCTCTGTATATAGTAAATAGTTGGTTTGCATTCAAACCGCAAAAGCTTTAATGATGTCCGAATATGGAGTAATCGGGTTTGAATTTCAATTTTGATGAATTTGCAGATGTTAATTTAGTTATATTATTGTGAACACGGTAACTTAGTGATCATGGTCTCAGACTTGTGGCCGAAAGCTTTCGTCAGGTCGTGATTTCGAGCCTTGATGCTACTAAAGCCACTCCTTGTAGCCGGAGCTGATGCGAATCAAATCTCTCGAGACTCAAATTCCTACTATTGCCAAATGTATAAAAGTTAGGAGAGGTAAATGGCCAGCTCATGTGTCATCCTCGTAACTTGACGGAGGTATAAAATTTTGAGGCCTGACACCAATAACCCTCGTGTTGCTTTAGAACGACATTAATAAACCCAATCAATCAGTTGGCTATATTTTCGTACTAAGTACGTGAATCTTTCAGCGTTAGATATTTTCGACCCAGTGGAGGGGGAGGATAATTGAACTTGGATTTTCAGCGGCCTTTCGAACAATGGTCCATTAGGTCCAATGAAATTTGACTAGTCGCTTTTTGCTGCACCTCTACCAACTAGACTAAAACAGACGTCTCTCTCTGGCTATTTATTAAGGAGTCTTAACATCTGTCATTGTTGTTGAAGAGAGCCACTGCATACTTCTACTCCAGTATCATCGTGAGGAATGAAGACAAACATTCTGAACAACAATTATAGGAAAGGTCGCTTTACTGCAATTGATGTACATGTTCTCTCTTAATTATTGAGCTTTACAATAAACAGTTACCATTTGACGTCATCGACTTTCTCGAGTTTAGTGTTGGGTCTGTTGATACATGCAAAGTATCTGGAATATCGCTGGTCGTGATTTATTTGCGATTGTCTTAATTATACAAGCAGAAGCAAATGTTTTTCGCCTTTGCCATATGCAACCAGTAATTATAGGATGTGCTGTCCTCTAGTGTTCAAATCCTATCGTGCACCACTCCGGCTTTAGCGGTGTTTTTCCCATCGTGGAGAAAATATTTATTTGACTTTCGTGCGCCACTGGGTCAACAGAATTGTTAATCTGACGTTTTCTATTTCGCTCGCACTATCTAGACCAAAAGTGACGTCCCAGTCGGGCTAGTTATAAGGCGTTTTGACTGTTGCGGTGTTGTTGAATACAGCTACCGCAATCTTTTATCTCAGTTTATCAGTGCAAGTTATGTTAAACTTATTGATACTACATACTAGACTAAAGTCAGGGTACACAGATAACGTATATTTCACAGTACATAGACGACAAAAAAACCTACTTGTTTGTGGGGGATACTGGAATGTTTAAAAAATTACCAGTATTAAGAATGGGAAGCAGTATAACTCAGTATAGTACATTATTTTGGTCATTTTACTTTTTTTTCTAAGAAGTCCATAGGTAAGACGCCCTTCATATCCCAAATCATATCTTCACCATTTCTTTTCGCTTCTTTTAAAGCAGATTCATTTATTATTTTTTTTCCCCAGTGTATAATGATGAATCCAAGTTTCACTGACAGTACAAATTTACACAAAGTGACCCCAAGAATTCGTCACGACAGCAATCAAATTTAACCTATGCATCAGTATCATAATAATTTTGGCACCATTTATCAAACGGTAGTCCAGAATGGTAATAAAAACATAACTTAGAAACGTTATCTGTTTTCAAAAACAGAGACTTTTTTAGTCACTTTCTCTTATTCCGTGTTTTTATTTAGAAAGGAAAAGAATTGGAACTTAACACAGTAGTTATTCTGATAATTTAAAGTTTCTAAAATTTTAATGAAGAATTTATTTGGATTTTTCAAAATATCTAGAATGATGTGTAATTAAAGCTTTCAATTCACTTTAAAGACAGTTGCAAGGAATCTTGGCTACGCGTTTAATGTAAATGTGTCTTTTAACATTATCTAATGGAGAATATTTGTAATTAATGAAATTTCAAGTAAAAATGGTTTCAAAATCAATATAAAAAATTATATAATAAAAAATATACATATACCAAGAAATTATTCACATATGTAATAAGAGGATAAAATATTAAAGTAATATAATGTATTAAAACGCATAAATTACACAGATACAATTATAAAAATAAAGAAAGTAGTTATTAATTATTATTAATTAAATATATATTTTCCATTTAATTCAAATTTCTCAGAAAGCTGTTTTTCACTCAAAATATCAACTTTTTTCTTCTTGTGACATTTTCAATGAATTAATTGTGTGTTTGTGTGTGTGTGATGCAAGTAATATCATTTAATACATAGATCAATTACCTTCTAAAAATTCGTGTTTATATTAGATGCCAAACATATTTTCTCTAGAACTTGTTTTTTCAAAAAGTTAGTTTACGTTTTTTTTTTTTTTTTTTTTTTTTTACAAAAATCTGCCTTCTAAAAATATTCCTCGAAAATTAATCTTCAAAGTTTTATGAAATTAAAAAAAATAAAAGCTTTCAAATACTAGAAAAGCTTTAATTTAATCTCTATAAACATTTTCAACACATACATGATGGGAGAAGAAACCTTTAAAGTATGCAAATCTAACAATGTCGACTTAGAATTTTTTTTTTCCACTTTTTTCCGTATCAGTAAAACCTTCTATATTTTTCTACCGAGTTTTTATGAAGCGATATTTGTGCTTATTTCTACTGAAATACGTCTCTCAAAAATGAATTTGATCCACTTTCATATTTTTTCCCTCTCTTCAGCGCTGCCGTAAATTTACTGGCAGACTCATTCTAATTCAGTTTTGAAAAGTGAAAATACAGAGCGAAAAGGTCCAAAGTGAATTTCCGAGATTTCATATATCCATTTTTCTCGAGAGTTACTTCATACTCTGGGAAAAGATAAAAATCCACGAAAGAAACCATAAAGTAGTCGGTTGGCTTTCTACTTCCGAATCAAACGGCAAGTTGTTTTTCGTTGTTTTAACTCTTTTGAACATATTTCACGAGTTTCGGTTTTATTTTTGTCGCATTTTAAGCTTTTCATTATTCTCCAGAAAAAAAAAAAAGTGCTTTTCCAGTTCTTTTGTTTATCAGACTCTACCCAAGCAATAATTCCTAAGCTCTTTCGACGCTGAAAAAGTGAAAATAAATTGTGAACGTTTGTTTAAAAATTCATTCACTGAAAGTAAACTCTAAGTTTGAATTTGAGTGTGAATGACATGCGAAAAAGAAAGAAAATATTGCTTCAAGTACTGAGTTTTCTTACGTTTATGTTCACCAAATATTGAATACAAGTGTTTTTCGATGCCTTTATTCAATTAATTCTTTTTATACATCTTGTACAAGAATACCTCGATTAGCAATTAGGCGGCATTTTCAAACGACAAACGCTTTATTGTAAAAATGTTTAAAAGTATTAATTCATAGTCAACAGGAATGGGGAACTTAAAAAAAATAGGGAAATAAATAAGGCACATACAGTATGGAGGGGAAGTATTAGGAACTTATAGTAAATAGGCAAAGTATTAGGGTGTATAACAGTACAAGAGGAAAGTAATAGGGAGCGCATATAGTAAATAGGGAGAGTAATAGAGAACACAAAGGAACTAGGGAAAGTAATAGGAAACACAATAAAATTTTTGAAAGTAATGAGAAGCACGAAGAAAATAGGGAAACTAATAGAAACGCATAGTAAGTAAGAAAAGTGATATAAGTGGAAAGTGATAAAGTGGAAACATATATTAAATAGAAACAGTAATAGGGAACATAGTCAACAAGGAAAGTAATAAAGAGCACAAAGAACATAGAGAAAATATGGGGAAACAGATAGTAAAATAGGAAATGTTTGACGTAACATATAATAAACAGTCCTTTAAAGCATAATAAATATAGAAGGAGGTATTCGCGACGAAAAATAAATTACTTTTATTTTTATCAGTCTTAAAAAAATTTATTTTAATTTTTAATTAGTTTTATATAGTAAGGAATATTTATAATGAACAAATATAATTTTTATTGATATTCTTTCACAATAATGTTGATTATTACAAATTCTAAATCGTTACCGTTATTCGCAGCACTTCAAATTGTACCAATTTTAAGATTAACTTCAATACTGCTCCAATATTGAAAAACACGATGCCCAAAAACATACGTTCCACGCATGCCCAAAGCGAATAGAGATTCCTTATATGCCTTCTAACCAAATTTACAAAATAAACACGTAGGAATATGTATATTTAGCATATTAAATACGTACACTACATACATATTTCTTTATTTAATGCTTCCCATTACAAATTAATGTAATTCAAAACAAAAAAAGAAACCTGAAGCGTGACAATAAATAAAAAAGGAAAATTTAATACAAACAAAATAAACGATTTATGTCGAATATATTTAAAACTGTGCATATTTTTCTGAATTTAGACACCAATTTAAAAAATCAAACCCTTCTTTAATTAAAAAAAAAATTAAGAAAGATAGTTTACATTGCACAGCTTTTTTTTGCAGGGAAAAAAATGCAAACATACAAAGATTACGTGCAGAAGCACCTGATGTGACAACCAAACGCAATACTATTACTAAATTTGAATAATGTCGTACTTCCGACTTAGAAAGGTAACCAATGAGCTTAAATTTTTGTGACCAATCTATTTATTTACAAATCCAACAGAAGTAGCGTTAATATAGGAAGCGTTAACAAAGATTTTAATGTACGTGAATAAGTGGTCTGCATGTAAGCACAAAAATTATATCTGAGTCAATACCATCACATGTGATCCTAAACGATCAAATATCGGCATAACACTGGTAAAAAAAACGACTTTTTTAATTATAGATTTTCTTTCAAACTTCACACTTAGCGTAACATAATTTTGATATTTTCAATTTAAGAGCAAAAGAGAACATTTACTTAAATTGAATTTATTCAATAAGTTTTATTAATGTATTTTATTATTTGACGTTTATTAAATTTATCATCTATAATTAACAAAAGAGAGTTTACGCCATGACTCCTTCACCTTGGCGACGGATTTCGCGACCATTTGAAGACTTGGCGAGGAACTTGGCTTAAAATTTAATTCCTTAAATAATTAGTTTTAATCAATTAATTTTCTCAAATTTCGTATAATCATCCAAGACAGACGTGTATCGAAAATTTCAGCCCAATTGAGTTCTTTAAAATGTGAGAAAAAAGCTTTTAAAATTTTCACCCAGACATACTATGTGAGTTGAAGAAAACCCATTAAAAAGATTTCATGAGAAAAATAATATAAGTAACGAATACTGAATTTAGACACCAATTAATTAGGCGTAATTCGCTGAAAGGTAACAGTTAAAATTTAAAATGTTCAATGTAAAATTTATGTCTCCGAAAGTAACAATTTTGTAAATAAATGTTTGGAACATAGATTTCTAAATATAGATCTGAAATTTCCTTCAGTCTCTTTGGGATATTTTCAGAAATATTAATATTCGAATAAAGTTCACTTTGTGTGTTTGAAAGTATTAGAAAAGTCCAGAAGTCATTAAGTCTTAAGTCGTGGTGTTACCTATAAGCTCATTCGCTTCTGGAAACTCAAGAGTTTTCTGTAAAAGCCATCCTTTGCTGCAGACTTTCTAAGAAACAATTTGTCTAAGTCAAAAGTGTGGGCAGTATTAGATGGCTTTTCTCAGCAATACTCGTACAGCGGAGTAGGATTAACATTACCAAGAATGGTAATATTTTTATTAATCGCAGAAATGTGATACTCTGTGACGTAAGTGTATAGGGACTTTAGGAGGCTCAGAATAGAAAACTGAATCAGCATTTTCAGAGTTTACACTTATTAAAGAGAGAGAAATAATAATCCTTCGTTAGTATATTTCACTTCAATATATATGATACTTCCAATATTCAAAAGATGAATTGCTAAAAAAGAATTGTTGTTGAAATAAAATTTAATTAAATTATTAATAAATGCTTTATGTGAATAAAAATATGAATCCGAAGTAAGAGATTAAGTCTTGTGTGTTCATAAACATAGCAATCATATTTTTATTTTGCATGAATATATGTGATGTTTCCCTGTTCAAAAGATAACAAATAATTGTTAATTAAATAAAAGAAGATTTAATGATCCATAAATATTTAAAATACATATGAGAATCATTCAATACGTTCTCAGGCTGCGTTTAATCAACGGCAGCACCCAACTGTAACAATAATTTA
>BMAW01127289.1:80502-112157 GCA_019974015.1 Nephila pilipes | reverse complement strand
TATATATATATATATATATATATATATATATATATATGCGTGTGTGTGTGAGAGAGAGAAAACCGGTTGAATAAGAATTTTGATGTTAATATTTATTTAGAATTAAAATTATTTTATTCCGGTTGGTTTATCTATCTTATAAGTAATCATATTAAAACAGAAGCAGAAAAAGGACCACTGAGCGAAGAGTATTATGTTGCTATAGACAGAGCTAAAAGAATGAGAAAGGGAGAACTGCCAGGATTACCTTATATACCCAGTAAAAAAGAAGAGGTATTGTCATTCTGATTAGAGGATTGGAATCGTAGCAACACGCTCACGATTTTGCAAAGCGATTTGCATATATATATATACTGAAAAAAATATGAAGAACATATTGAATAAATCTACTCTATATCTATTGAATTAATCAAATCTTTAAAGTCATAATGATATATTGAGTAAGAATCCTTATCACTAATATAATTAATAATTACATAACTATTTTAATTAATAACAGCCTTGTCAAAACCATCAATATTTTTTTTGTAAAATGTTATGTAATATTATACCAGCTTCAGTATTGTAAGCATTGAAACCGTTAGTCACAACTCTAAATTTAATAGGCACTTTATGAAATTTAGGAGCTAAAAATAAATGAGGAAATTTTACCATATCCATAGTAAATCAGTTTTCTTACATAAAACTTTAATTCTATGAGGGATTTCTCTATAACTATCATTAACCTTATAATAGTTATTGTTATTAATCATATTCTTAAAAGTCGTTTCAGCATAAAGGCTTTTTTTTCTTTCAAATAATAGTATAGTTTCCTTGAACCTTACCAATATAACAAATAATGAACTCATGTGGAACTTTTCGTATGATATTTTAGAACTCTAATCTTCGTGTTATCTTTTATTTTAAAACTCAGAAACTTAAACTCATTCTCAATGTAAAATTCATATACTTTAAGAGCTTCTACAGCTCAAATATATTTAATACTCAATTTAGTAAAATAATTATCGATGCCTTCATTATGTTTTCTTTAATGTAATAATTATTATTAGAAATTATTATTTTGAAAATTGAAATTTTGTGTTTGCAATTTTTCTAAGATTTTTATCTAATAATATTTAGATTACCTCCACAGGTTGGGTAGTATCTCTACATTTTATATGTTGACATTCTTCATTTATATATTCTTTACAGTCATTACAATTACAAACATTAGTATTCTGTAAATATTTGCTATTGTTATAGTTATATATCAAATATCCCATACATTTCTTAAATTCTCATAAATTTTTAATATTACTATTAATAGTAATTAAGTTTTTCAGAATGCTGTTAATATTTATACGAAATGATTTTTCATATATCTAATACTGCAATATTTATTTCGTAGAATACTATCATTTATCAAATTGAATTTATAACTGAACTAAATATAGAGATATATATAAGTATATATATATATATCCTTCATGAGGTAAACAAGTTCTACCTATTTTATTATAATATTAACAAAATCTATATATATATATTTATTTATTTATAATACTATTTTTCTAACTATTTATGACCCAAAAGTTTTCATTTAATTAACTGGCACCATTTTGTTTTTAAATAAAATTTAGACTTTAAAAAACTGACACACAATTTATATGTACTAAAAATAAAATCTTGTTTAAACTTTTTTAAGTGCTGATTCATTATTTTTCTTTGTATTAAAATTTGGATGTTAAGGATTGATACAAACTGCATTTATATAGGAAACAAAAGATGTGTATTTTTATTCAATGCTTCCCCTTTTTCAGTTTTAATTACTTTTGTACAGAAAACATGATTTACTTCTTTGATAAAAACCATACAATAAGGACCTTAATTTATTTTGTTATTCATATTGAAATTTAGATATAAAAATGATGCATAATTTGCATACATGGGAAAGGAGGTCAATATTTATTTTAATTCTATGCTTTCATTTGTCATTGTTTTTTAAATAGCTTTAGTATAAAGCCCCTTTTTTGATTTCTCGATAACAACAATTTAAAACGACGTAAAATGTCACAGGATATCAGACCTAAATAAAATAAAAATATTAGATTTCAGTATAAAAGTATTTTTAGTTTTTATAATATATAATAGCCAAAATGCGAGCTTACATTTGAATTTAAATGCATTTTTTTTAGTAAGCATGTCAATATATCTGTTGTAAATTATATATGTCATTCTAAAAGATAAATATGCTTATAAATAATGGAAAAAATATTTTTAGCAAAATATTTTCATTTCAAACTTAATCTGTAGGGAGATTTCATTAAAAGATGGGATTTGTTTTAATGCGTTTGGCTTTTTTTGTGATCGCAAAGGACTGATAATGAAACAAAATTATTTTTTGTATACATTTATAAAGATTATTTGCACAAGATATATACTTTCTAGAATCATTACGTCATAATATTGTTAACACAATGTGACCATGAACAAAGACCTTCATTTTTCAGCTATGATCATAATCTGAAAAAAACTAGAATGCCAACCTCTTTTTTCAGATGATTAATAAATGTCATAATGTTGAACATCTAATGGTTTGATAATATTAATGAAATTTTTTCAGTCTTTGGAAAGATACAATAATATTTCATTATGATTTACTTCCAGTTCGTTGATTCGATATAGCGTGGGTTTGTTTTTTAATTATCCATGGCACTCGTATCTTTAGACTCAGATTAAATCTAAAGATTCGTCGTGGCTTTTAGGTTTGTTATTAAATTAAAAATATCATTATTATTAATTTTGAAATCTTCGATATATTTTTAAAGTCTTGAAGTAACGAAATTTTAGATGAAAATTAATCTATTCTTTGTTACCGTCATTCTTTGTTACTAATTTACGTTGCTGTGTATTATCATTTTCACTTAACAATATTTAATCATTTGTTTCAATTAAGTTTTCTGATATGGACATTTTAATATTTTTTAATTATACTTGGTCTGTTGGTCTGTTTTTTTGTAAAAAAAGATATAAGGAACAGAATTCCGATTGAATTGTAAAGCAGATTAAAATTTTCATGTATTTCGAAAATAGAAATTTTTTTTTCTCATAATCAATTCTATTCTACTAGAATTGATTATGAGAAAAAAATCTTTTCTATTTCATGATAAATATTTATTATCTTAAATAAATTTTTTTCTGTACTTTTGTACTTTACAATATAATCTCGTCACTTATTAATATTAAAATCAGTTCAGATTTAAGCAATTAAGTGCTACAAGCATGACATTAAGACTGCTTTAGAATTATTTCAATGTTTGAAAACATTACACATGTAATGTAATGACAATTCTCTCATTGGTAGAATACGCTAAAATACACTCCACAAAAACAAAACAAAAAAAAATCGACGCACCAAGAAGAATCTGCCCGATTGTAATGAAATTTCGTATGGAAAGACATTTAGACCGAATATGCAAATGATTAAAATGTGGTGTCCAATGAATGAATGGCGGGAGCTACAGCGCATCGGAACTGCGCACACAGCAGGTGTGTATACGAAGCGATTCTCAATCTAATGATCAAATTTTCGGCTGCATTGCGATTCAGCATATCTTTCAACGACTGAAAAAATGCCACGCCACAGAATTCGAACTCATTACGAGTAACTGCCAGAGTTTGAAAGAGGTCGTATCATTGGATTAAAAGAGACAGTTTGGGCAAATCGGAGAATCGCTCGTCATATATGTGGAAGTGATGCGTCGAAAAGAAGATGCAGGCAAGAATGGCAGGACAGTGACAGATTTCAGCGTCATGATGATAGCGTTTGACTTAGGACCACAGCAGATCGGGAGGACAGAGTGATTGTCAGATCAGCTGTCACAGAGCCTGATTCACCGTTATCAAACATCAGATGTGCGACCCGCACACTAGTGTCTACCATGACCATAGACAGACGGCTGATGGAGCTAAATTGACGCTCGTATCGACTGCTACGGCACCTGTCAAGCACGACTGCACACTGTCGAGCCAAATTACAATGGTGCTTGACTCATTCAGATTGGAATGATGCTTACTGGGGACGTGTTCAGCGACGAATTCCGCTTCCAAATGTATCCTGACGATCATCGAAGACGTGTCTGGAGAAGTTCAGGGCAGCGTGTCGATCCTGCTTTCGCTATTGCTCGCCATATAGGCCTTCAACTAGGAGTTATGGTCTGGGGAGCATTTCCCTTGACATCCTGACCCCTTTGACCGCCATTAGAGGCACACTTACAGCACAGCAGTACGTCGATGTCATTGTGTGATCTATTTTGCTATCGTTCCTTTTGCAGTACCACTGCCTTATTTTTTAGCAAGATAATGCCAGACTACATACGGCACGTGTTGTTATGAACTATCTTACAGCTAGTCAAACACTTGCTTGGCCAGCCAGATCTCTCTCCAATCGTGCATGTCTGGGATAGGATGGGAAGGCGACTAAATCTACCAAGGAATGTTGATGACCTAGCCCGAAAATTGGAGCAAATTTGGCAAGAAGTAATGCAGGAGACCATCAAGACGCTTTATCACTCTATACCACGTCGTGTGGCTGCTTGCATCCAAGCTAGAGGTGGGTCAACATCTTATTGAGCTCGGTATTTTGTGACAGAGTTACTCTGAAATAAAGCATTCAATTTTTCTGAAATTTTAATCATTTTCTGTTCTGTACATAATCTTCGTATCCACCAATTTTTATCTCCATCGGACAACTGCTTCTATCTAGGTGAACTGTTTTTTTTTTTTTTTTTTTTTTTTTTATAGAATGTTTTTACAAATCAAATTTTTTCGATTTCATTGAGTTTATCACAAGTGAATAACCTTATAATCTATCTTTTTTCAACAGATGTAATGTACTGTAACTTCTTAAAATAGCTGCATTTTAAAAAAAAATGTATTTTTAATAAGTACCTTTTCCTCAATGTTTTTATTGCCCCTTCTTTTAAATTTTGAAACCAATTTTTGGTCACTGTTTAACACTTTATTGTGGATTTTAGCATTTTTAAAATATATACTGTAATATCTTCGGTAGTGTACGTGATATTTTAAGCTTTTGAATTTCTTACTTACTGATTGTCTTTATCTAGTTTTTTTTTTTTTTGCTTGAATATTTTCATTCGTTACAGTTATGGAGAGGACTTGCACTTTAATGTAATGTTTCCAAGTGCTTTACTCCCATAATTTTAATGTCCAATTTTATTTATTTATTTTTTTAATTTTGGAGTTATTTTCCACTAACTGTTTTAATCTTAATTGTATATTATATATTTTAACTATTTTTTTCGGATATCTTTCAAAATATATTTTAAAATTCTTGAATTGGGATTTAAATGAACTCTCTTCATCACTTATTTACTAGCATTATCTAAAATGTTTATAATCAAAAGCTTTTCGATTATATAATTACGGGTAGGTTTAACGCTTTAATCTAATGCTTTTAAAATTCATGTTTTTTTTTTTTTTTTTTTTTTTTTTTTTTTTGTTACCTTTAGTCCATTCGACAAGTTTTATAAACATCTTAGTAGCTCAATTTCAGGAAAATTTAGATCTGAAAAATTGGAGAGTCTTATTTACATAATACTTACTTTAAAAATAAAATGGTCAAAAATGTTTGCTTATTTCGAAATAATGCCAACGGGAAGAAAAGCTACGGGTGTAAAATTTGTTTGTTAGAGGAAAGAATACGTGTTCTTAAGTCATTGACTGATCGCTTATTGTCGCAGTTAGAAGAGGATTATTCTCGACAAACCTCATAATTTTTAACCAGATCAGGTGACCTGAACTAGCATCACCTTTCCAAACTTCTGCACTACACTATTTTAAGGCCAAGGAACCTCGACAGATTTAACGTGCATCAGCCCAGTTAAAAGACGGGCTTTTAGTGTCATCGCGACTCGAACCCATGACTCACCGAAAACAATGCCAGTCACGTACTACGCACCATAACCACTCTGCTACCACATCACCACACTTTAAACAGTGGCATGGTATAAGCAACAACATGGATGGTACTGAGGGTGACGAAATGTACAATGAAAGTGAATCCTATGATGATAATCATTGTTATTCTATGGTCGTTATGATAATAATTTTTGTTATTCTTAAGTCGTTATGATAATATTTATTGTTATTCTTAAGATGTTAATCTTAAATTGATAACGATGAATCATATGAGGAGGAGGAGGAGAATTTAATGGTTTCGATGATGAATTTTTAAACAAAATCATACTTATATCTTAAAATTAAAAAAAAAAAAATTGATGATAACTTTATTTTTAAATTTAGAACACAAGAGCTCATGAGAATCCTCATAGGTATTAAAATACACAATTGTTACTGCATTATTTAAATTAGATACAACTTTATCTAAAATACACATAAGTTTACTTATAGTGATAACGCAATTCAAATTAATTGCACTATTATTGGAAATAGTTACACTATTATTAATTATAAAATTTTAAATTACAATTTAAAAACTTGTAATGGTCTTACATGCATTTTACACTTCAATTAACCTTTATGAAATTATTTCAATTGAAAACCTCACATTTTGTTTTCACCGTGACTTATGCAAATTGACTATAATTAATTATGCATTTTGAATCATGTTATTATATAAAAAGTACAGCGAATAATAAATGATGAGACAAAGAGACTGGATCAGTTAGCGTACGGTTCTCTTTTCAGGTACAACGTCAGAAATTTGAACGCCTTACTAACTAGTCCGACTGGAACGTTTCTTTTGGTCTAGATCAGTGTTTCCCAAACTTTTAACAAATGTGTACCCCTTCTATAGTTTTAGTAAAGCTAAGTATCCCTCATCAAAAGAAAAAAAATGGATGAATTTTAATAACAATCAAAATATATTTATTATTTCTTTTTTCTTTTTTTTTTGTGATATACACAAAATAATAAGAGAAGAGAAATAAAATTATTCATAATAAAATATAAATTAAAGTTATGTTATATATAACATTTATTTAGATCAATAAGAAGGATAAATTTGTTTGTGCTGAGATGACAGATCGTCATAATTTGGTTCCCTGGTTCTTAATTTTAATCTGATATGTGATTCCTAGTCCAATAGTCTGCTTCTTTTTTTTTTTTTTTTTTTTTTTTTTTTTTTTTGACTTAATATCTACAAATGCTGATAAGCAACTTCACATAAATATGAAGTTGGAAAAGGCAAGTTATGCATTTCAGAACTTTTTCTGTTAAACCCGGATACACATGTTGCATTTGTAAACAGAATGATTTTAAAGTAATCTCCTTATGTTTATTTTTCAAGAACCCACATGAAGCCAATTACAACAATTAATCTTCTTCCGTTTGAGACAAATCTTCTGGCATGAATGTTGTGTTAATGTAAAACGTATATCTTATCCATTCAATATTTTTGTTAAAATCACGGAAATAGTTTTGCAAGCCCAATTGCAAACACTCCAAATGCTATGTTACGCATTTTAGAGTATCAGCATCAATTTTAGTAGTCGAACTTGTTATAAACTCACGAAGAGAGGGAAACGAGTCTACTTCTCCATTACCAACTCTCTTTTGCTATAAATTTAGATTTGCGGTGGCAGGGTTCACTTTATCTTGAACGTGAAACAATGGAATTTCTTTGCCTTATAACAATAAGTTGAGGCAATGTTAAGAAGAGAATATATCTGCTAAATATGCTATTTTACAAAGCCATTTCTAGTCATGTAAACAATTTCTCAACTCAAATCTATCATTAAGAAAACATTGAAGTTCATGTATAAATTCAAACAATCGATTTAGAAGTTTCACTCGAGATAGCCAACAAACATCGGTATGAAAAAAAAAAGCTGGGTTTGACTACTTCCCATTTCTTCTCATATTTGAGAAAAAAATCAAACATTCTAAGGACGGTTTTAAACGTAGTTAACGATTTGTACGCTTTCATCCAGAATTTTCTGTAGATAAGCATGCATCTTACGTGTTGCCAAAGCCTCTCTATGTATCAAAAATGTGTGGATATGACATTTAAGGTAACATTTTGAATTCTTGCAACGAGTCCTTTATTAATTCCGACCATACTATTTGCTCCATCTGTGATTATTCCAACACATCTATTCCAATCAATTTTGTTCTTATGGATAAATTTATTCATAACATTAAAGACTAATAAAGGCTGGCAAAATAAAAAGTCATCATGAATTTCTTGATTTCTTTCGAATCTAACTAGTACCATAAGATTTGCAAAATTCGCAATATTAGTGGACCCATTGACTTGCGATGCATAATAACGACTTTGAAAAATATCAGATAATAACATCTGTTTTACATTATTTGACATATCAACGATTCATCCATGAACTGTATTATTTGAGAAAGAAACGTGGTCAAAAGTTAGTTTCGCTCTATCTCCTATCAATACTTCTGCCATTATCTTGTGCTACAGGATTTATTAAAATTTCGCCAATGGTTTCCACTGCACTGCATTTCGCAATTAAAAGCGACACACGATACGGAGTTTCTAGTATTTCTTTACTATCCTACAATTGAAGTTGATTCGTCGTTAATTTTTTTATTTTCTGTTATTTGACTGCTACTATAATAATTACTTTCTTTCGGTGTAGTAGTTCCAAATTTCAACCAGCGATCCATAATCTCTATGCTAGGGATGAAAATTATATTTCATAAAAATAATCACTTAACAAAAATAAGCACATAACAAAAGCACATGTCTTTGTAACGAAGTGTGGTATATTCCCCCGTGTCACACCGAACCAACTCACGCCTCACAAGACTGTCTTGACTTGCTTCATGAGAACGTAGAATTTATCGCAGCTGAGCACGGTGCAGTGCATATAACCACCAAAACCTGGTGCAATGCGTACCCCCCTCCAAAAATATCTTCCTCTACAGCTGGGGGTACGCGTACCACACTTTGGGAAACACTGGTCTAGATGAAAAGAGGTGCAGCAAAAAACGGCCGACAACTTTTTTTCTTCAGACCCAGTGGTGGAGGGTTCCATATACAGCTGACACATCAAGGCCAACCGTTCTGAAAGGGTAGAAAAATATCTTCCGCCGTAAGCGTGATTACCGATAGGAAGAGGTATACAACACAAGAGTGCACACATTATTGATGCGAGAAAGTGTTAAGTGATCATCTGAGGGAGCTGATAATTAAATCGATCCAGTTTATAAGGTATTTATTCCTGATTTCCTATCATATTTCGTAATTTGTATGATAAGTAAAATTTTCAGTTATAATCTTTGGTTGAACACACGAAAACTTCCCATTAATAATACTAGGGGATTTTTGGATCATTCCATGGATTAAATGAAATTCAGATAATTTTTCTTTTGACTATTTCTAAACCAATTACATATTGAATAATCATGGCTCAAAATCTTAGTAGTGAAACGGGATAGTTACAAACAGATCACTAAAATGACTATTAGAAATGTTTCGAAGCTTGTTTTTAGCACTTTAGAAGTGTTTCGAAGTTTGCTTCAATTTTCGTTGAAAAGAAGTGGTGCAATATAGATTTGAGTGACTGACGATTGTTTTTAAATGTCGCTCTGAGAAGCAACATGAAGGTTATATAGACGACAGACCTCGTAATTTTGAACACCCGTCAAGCGATTAGGATGGCATCTGACTTAGCTCCACCTTTCTCTAAGCTTTCTCACCACACGAACAGGAGGACTTGGACCTCCATAAGAATTAATGTGCATCAGCCCCGCTTTACGGCGGATCTTTTGAGGCATCAAGGCTCAAACCCACGACTCTATAAAAACCATGTTTGTAGTAAAACCGCGATCAAGACCACTAGACTACCACAACCATGGAGATTCGTGGGAAAACTTTTTAATTTAAATAATTGAAATAACGACCGTTATGATGATGCCTAATTTACTCGCCTGCTACGTTAGGGTTTAAAGTTAATGTGATAAAGTATTCTGTAAATTTCGAGGGAATTAAGACTGCAATTTATTACTCAACTCAAATGCACCCAATCACGGACTATCGTCTTCCCATGGTTTTTAGAAAAGCCTTTGCAATAATTTAACTAGATGATCCAGAAGTTTTCTGATTTTATTCGTCTTGTTTAAAAATGAGGGAACCCAGCTACTTCGAAAGCGTTCTTTTCTTTCTTACATCAGGACTAAATATACATTTTCCTTAATCGTTTAGGAAAATCGGGTCGGAAGGTAAACGAATAAAAATAGCAACAGCTTTTTCACGACTCCCTAATGAAATTAAAATACATATTAATTAACTGAAGTAATTGACTATTCAGAAGTTTGGAACTGAAGAATAATAATAAATTACATTACTGAAAGCTTCGCGAAATGTACATTTTTCAACGTGTCTAATTTGAGACTGATAAGCGGACTTATTAAATTACTGATGTTAACGAAACTTTATTAATTAGATTAATAGAACTTCATACGACATTCCAAAATAAAAGAAAGGTTGTCTTCTTCCTAACAAGAACTTAAGCTGATATACTATGTATAACGCTTGGTTTCTTTCACATTTTACGAAAAATCAACAAAGCAATGTATTTTGGTTAAGCTTTTAACGTAACATACGATTTTCTTATTTTCCTCAATGCACTTAGAGACAGATAGAAACGTTTCGACTTTTTTTAAAAAAATGTTATTCTCTTTTATTATTTCAGCTAAAACGTTTAAATTAAATATATATTATCCCTGTCCGTCCCGGGACTTAAGATACAGTGAAAAACAACGCGTTTTCGCTCTCCATTTATCACGCTTTAGAAATTGTTAACATTAACCATTAAATCCCAGCTAATGCAGTTAACCAGTTCTGCAACGGAGGTTAATCTAATAAGCGTAAACACCCAGTTACACTTCCTTTCCTCTTTGGCATGTTATATTAATGACTTTCAAAAACTGTTGCGATATCAAGGAAATACAAGCAAAGGCCGAATAACATTTCCGAACAGCATTAAGAATATTAAGCATCTTTGGAGAATAAAAATAATCTCTTCGTTTTCTACAAGAAAAAAAAATGTATATACGTATTTCTAAATTGCCCCATAGTTTCACCGCACGGAATAATGCCTTGAAAGCTAAACTACTCTTTTATGAAAGTTGATGTTCCGTGTAACATTTTACACTCTCTGATTAATGACTCTCTGTACGAAATTTGAAAGAAAAGCAAGCGAGAAGATGAGCTTTTAGCCGTAGAAGCTTCCTTTTCTTGAGGTTGAGAAGCTTCCTTACGAGAGGTTTCGCACAAGTGGTGTGAGTCTAATAACTCATTGCGACTAAGAGTTGAGGAGCTTCATTTACTACGTGAGTGTGAGATAAATTCGTTAAGCCTTAATAAAAGCTTCTAGGAAATGCCGACATGTTATTAAAAAGAATCTCTGAAAATTATTCAAGTACAGGAGAGAAATCTGTTTAGAATGCAAATTGCGAACAATATAAAATGTCAAAAAGTAAGCAGAAAAATAATAATGCTATTAAATTCAAATTTGTTAAAAGTATTCTAAAGCTGATAATTTTTCAAAACACTTTCTACGTTCTGTTGTTATCTGCTAGAATATAACTTCCACGCAATCGTTTATTATTAAGATTTAAAGAATGCAGAATTAAAATGTAGACATAAACTATACATACAAATATAATTCGATATTTATCATATATGTGTGTCATTATAATATTATTAGAATAATTGTAAGTGAATAGAAAGACTATCAAATAATTATGAATAATTATGAAAAGAAGATTGTTTTAATCTAAATAAATAGTAAGCACATCTTAATAGGGTAGTTTCACTTAAATATTGGGAAACCGTGTATTTTTAAATATCTAGGATCTTATATCATTGCATTATTCAAACCACAATGTCTTATAGTATATAGTTTCTTAAAGTCCTACAATCCTGTCCTTTTTAATTTAATATAAATTACCGATTAAATATTAAAGTAGTAAAAGAAAATATACTGCGCTTTAAAATATTATTTTTCAGTAAATTTTATGATTCTCAGAATTATATATGGGATTCCATTTCAAGTTATTACCGACAATGTACGAAAATCCAGATAGAAGATTCAAGAAACAAACTTCCAAATAGTAAGAGATTTAATTGCATTAAATTTGGCTTCGCTTTTAAGTAACATAAAAAATAACACATTTCAAACTATTTAGTAAATTTCATCTCATCAATAGAATAAGTTTAGTATAAAATACATTTTAAAAATTCAAAAATTCTCTAAAAAATCAACAATTTCATAAAATTACGATTTTATTTAATGTTCTGGTTTGTTCAGGAAATGTTAGACGAATGTTCATCAAATAAGTGATTTTCTTTTTGGTGAAATGATCTGTTCCTTACAGAAGCTTCTCGAATTTTACCCAAAAAAGAGTATTAATATTTCCCTATACATAGACTTGTAATTTAAAAAACAGAATTGGATTTAGCTGAAATATTACAAGACATACCAAAATATCTGAGTAAGAACTTGTGAATAGAAAACGGCGTTGAACAATTCTTCTAAGCAAGTATGTATTGGTCCGTGAAGCATAATCTTTTGATTAGTTGATTGTTTATTACTATCACACTTAGAAGCAAAGCGAGAGCTATAATAACATACCTCGTAATTTTGAGCTTCGGTCAAATGACAAGGACGACGTCTGAGCTAACTCACAGTACAAGGATGACATTTGAAATACTTCTCTCCAAACTTTCACACCACCCCTACTTGAGGAATGGATAGTCAATGAATTTAATGTGCATCAACTGTACTAAACGGTAGATTTTCATTAGTACCAAAGCTAGAAACAACAACTCCATGGAAAGAACTCCAATTGTGATTTTTCAACCTTGGAGATCCCCAAGGCGATATTTTTGCATTTGTAATTAGATGATACAGTAAAATTACATATTTTTATTTGTGGCGAGTAAGCTTAATATGCTCGTTAGATGTCTTCTTTACATCCAGACAAGATCCTCATTAAAGACATCTGGACTCGTGTGAAAGGTCATGCAACATTTCTGTTTCCCATGAATTTTACGGTCTGATCTTTACCTTATAACTATTTGCAACAATATTTTTAATGATAAAGCATGACGCCATTTTTTCAATGTTATTGATAATATTGCAAGCCGGGAATTTCAAAATGGCAATGGTAAATACTTTTGCAATAATGTATTATGTACGATATTATGAGATAATGTATTTTATAGTAATACAAGATAATATTATTTATTGTATTACAAAACGATATTTTATGTTAAAATTACTTGAAAGGTATTATGATTTTTACAATGATACAAAATGCTGATTTAAGCAATAATATTTTTGGTGTTGTTCATAGATATCTTTAATAGGATAATTTGTCGTCTTTTTTTGTCGTCTTGAATTTCAAAATAATCGCTTTGCATGTTGTACCATTTGGAACTCTGCATTTGCCTTGTAAGTCGGATTCATTGTGTTCAGGTTAAAGGACACTCACTCGCTAAAGTAAAATATTCTAACTTTCCCTTAGAATTTAATGTCTTTAAAACAAATTCAAATGATATTATAGTACTTGAGTGTGACATAATAAGTGATTCATCATACAAGTGTCATCTTATGGGCAAATTTCTACTTCATAAACTTTTCTTCGGATAATAATTTTTTCAAAGGAGGAAGGAGTTGTATCATTTCCATCTCTACGTTTTCTCTTATAAATTGGATTCCTTGTATCTAAGTTCCGACATATCGACATTGACACTAATGATGTTTTCATGTGGTCCTCTCTCTTTCTCTCTCTCTTTCCTCGTAAAAATTCCAATTTTGTTGTCACAGGACTCATAAATAATTAAGTGCTCTTTTCATCTGATACCGTATTTTCACTGTCCATATTATGTAAATTTCTACTCTCTTAACAGTTCTCTCAGTAAATCTGAAATAGTTCAGCATTACTTTGGTGAGATAAAAGGAAACACCGATCGAAATGGGACCTCAAACAGTTCTACAGAACTCAGGCGGACACCCTTGAACAGAATTCAGACGAGACGGTCGTCTCCGAAACTTCTGGTCTCAAAACTGATCTGTTCATGATTTTTGCGCGTAGCTGTAGTAATTAAATGCTTAGTAGCACCTAAAATCTATACTTTTCTTAAAGTTTTATTTTACTACATTTAATTCTTCTTCAAAACCGCACAACATTGTTATTCAGCCGAGATGTCTGTTCCCTACAAAGGCTCTCTAATGAAATAAAAGAAACATTTACAAAGATTTCATCAATGATCCAGGGAAAAATTAAGTAATGACCTCTTAACTTTGGTAATGGATTTGGCGGTCTTTTTGGTGAGTTGGTAAGAAACCTGGAGAATTTGGCAAAACAGGATATTTCTAAGAAGTGCTTGAATCTAGTCAATATCTCAGCTGGGAAGAAAGATACGGACTTCTCCTGAATTATTCCTGTGACGTCACGCTAATCTGGTGTGGGTATATAAGGAAGATATTGGAAACTGGTAGTGATCGATCAGGATATTCATGTAAGTTAGAAGGTGTTAGGTAAGTGGATTTGTCAATGAACTATCAGGAGTTCAGCCGAATGAATTTGCAGAAATAATTTGTTCTTATGCTGGTAACTGTTGAAGTTTGTTTGGAAATGCAGGGTATTAAAGCAGAGATTTGTCCGTAGAGCGAGCTAATAAGCAACTGAGCTGAACGTTGATGATACAACTGTGACTGTCATTACAAGTGCTGTTTTTGAATTTATATCTGTGTCGACAAACTGTAAAGCTTTTGTGTACTTGTCTATACTGTTATTGTCCCAAATGTGCTATTTGAGTGTCATCGTATCCTGAATATTTGTAATTAAAGCATCATTTGCCATTAGCCTCCATGTTGGACTTGATTTCCCTCGGTATATACGCATAAGATTGAGTTTTGTCACAATATAGAGATTCGATGAGATATTGGTTTGAAGTGCGAACTCGGTTAATGTCTTCACTTGGTCATTTTTTAATTTTATAAATGCATGTGGCCAGTAGTTCTATGTATCATGCTTTGACGGAAATAAAATAAAAAAAAATAGTTGAAAATTTTCAGCGACATAAAAATATAAATATCTTAAAAAGAACTTCGAGATACTGAATTATATTCAATTTTATGTATGTTCAATTTAAAAATCTTACATGAGTGTAATTTTATTGATACAGAATACGCTCTATTTTTCTGTATGCCAGAAATATTTTGCAATTATTTACTATTACATAACCTTCAAGAAATTTGTTAGCACATAGCAATCTTGCATTTTTTGATACTAACTCAATCAAAAAAAAAAGTTTTTCCATGAATGTAACAACATTTATTTTTACATGTAATTTTTGTTTTCTTTACAAAGTACATCATCTATCCAGTCGATTTTCAGATCTGGTCCCCATTTCTGTGTTATGACTTTAGAAATGTAGTACTGTCGTTTATAAAAGAATGTTTCAGCCGTTGAGAATTCGATTTCATGGAGAGCCTTCGATCAGTCGATGACCTTCGTGGCTTGGAAATGTTTCGAATTCTTCACCACTATGTCCAAAGAAAAGTTTTACCTGATGCTTACTAATGCGCTCTTATTAACTGGACTAAAACAGACGTCTCAGTCTGGCTAATTATTAAGGAGTTCTCAACTTCTGGCGTTGGTGAAGAGAGTTGCCGTAAACTCCCTCTCCAGTATCGTCATGATTATTCGAAAAGATTGGTTTTCAGTCCCAACAGAAATTGTTTTTATCCTCTCTCCATTGTAATGAGTTTTGCTTGAAACCGTTTTCATTGGTCGTCACTAGTTGTCTCTAATTGATTGGCGAATCTTGTCGACACGTGAGCTCACTAGTTGTGATTTATGGGCGATTGACTTCGTTAGACACACATATTCAAGTATTTCGGTTCTGGGACATATGCAACCAGTTGCTGTAGGTAATGCTGTCTTCTAGTGTTCAAGACCCGAGTCACCATTTCAGCTGCTAATGTTTTTGGTCCCGGGTAGGGGGAGTTCAGTTGATGATCTTTGTGGCTGGCTGGCGTTTCGAGACACAGAGGAAAGTGGCACAGAGGCCGGCAGTCGCTTCGAGTCCTTTCTTCTCTGGATCCGAAGGAAGGGAGGAATCGGTCGCTTTTTGCTACGCTCTTAGCAGCTAGGCAAAAAAGAGACGCCTCATTCGGTTATTAAGATGTTTTTAACTTCTGGCGTTGTTAAAGAGGTCCGCCGTAATGTCTTAGGTAAAAAAGAAATGTAAGAGTCTCCTTCAGAAAGGTTGCAGAAAAAAAAACGAGTTTCTAAAATTGTTTGAATGATTTTGATGATTCTTTAAATTCTTCTTAGAATAACAATAATTTTCTTAGGGAAACTAATAAATATCGAAAACTGTTTGAACTTACTTTTAAAAGCAGTTTAATTCTTCTTTCACAATAATTTATCGCGGAAGTCTTAAATTAATTTTATTTAAATAAGTTTTTTGAAGAATATTTTTTAAAATGCCAATTTCACAAACTATGCACAAATGCAAGCCTTATATAACTTAATAGATCCCTTCATTACTGTCAGAGAAAAAAATTAATTTTTCAATAAAAAATGTCTTCCATATATAAGAAATTTAAAAATATACCGCTTTTATAACAATCGCAAAAAAATAAACTTCATACAATTGTTGTATTTAAATAAAACCCACACTTTTGAGAGTCCCATTCTTATTATCAGCTTTGAAAAGATACAACTATTTTTAGTTCAGATGATAACGATCACAATTTTCGTAACATTTTGTTGCTGTGGTTGCAATAATTCACAAAATCAAAAGTTCAGCAAAAATAAATGTCGGAGTTAGCCTGTCTGATGCCTGTAATAAATATTTCTATTATTCCAAGGAAAATGCTTCTTTTGCAAACTTTGTATGGAAAAGTCAATGAAGTATGTTTTTATGTTGTTACATTTATCAATACGAAGTGTATAAGTTTAAAAAGTAAAATATTTTAAAAACCGAAATCGCATCTGTATACCACATGGTAGGCTTCGTGGTAGTGCTTTTTACTTTCCTTCAAGATACTGCAATGAAGGTATTAAACATATTTTCCCTAATTTAGGGTCGACTGGACATTAAAAAGCTGCGTAAAAAGATGATACGTAAGTAAATGTTAAGAGTGTATGTCTATTATATGAAATAAAGAAATACTGTTTTTGATTACTTTCGCAGAGAGCTTTCACTGAAACAGAAAACTCAAAATAAAAGCGGAAACTTCCAAACGAAAGAAAAGAACAGAATCGTTTCAAGAAAACAACACTAAGAATGGTTTGAAAGGAAACAGCAATAATTACATCGGTAAAAAATGAGTTTCTTAAACATGGATTTTCTTTTAAACTTTGTACTTTTATACTAAAAATTTTAAGAAACATTCGCCAGTCTTGAAGATGGAGATCAATATTACGAACATGAGTTTACGCTTCCCAGCAACTCAAATAAAGGAAAAGTATTTTCTCTTATAAAGGAAAAGATGGATTTACATAGATGTCGCCAGTTAACAAAAGAGAGTTTAAGCAATGACCTCTTCACCTTGTTGACGGATTTGGCGACTTATGTTAGCGAGAAACTTCATGTGAAATGTAATTCTTTTAATAATTAGTTTTAATAAATTTTTATTAATTATAATTAAATTATCGTATTGTCATCCAAAACAATCATGCATAGAAAATTTTAGCACAATTGCGTGCTTTAAAATGTGAGAAAAAAGCTTTTAAAATTTTGACCCAGACATAGTTACAATATGAGTAGGAAAAAACCCATTGAAAAAGTAACTTGAATTAAACAATGAAACAAAATCGCTTGAAGGAAACAGGAAAAAATACTTGAAGGAAATATCAGAGCAGAATAGCTTCAAAGAAACAGGTCAGAATCATGTGAAAGAAACAGGAGAATAAAATTGCTGGCTGAAAACGATAGAAATAATCGCTTAAAGGAAAGGTAGAAGAAAATCGCTTGAATGAAATAGAGGAACAGAATCACTTGAATGATGCAATAGAACAAAATCGTTTGCGAAATAAAAACATAAGATAAAATCAATTGAAGGAAATAGCGGAACATAATCGGGAGAGAGAATTAATGATACAGAAAAGCTTGAAGGAAAGCTGTGAAACAGAGTTTCTTGAAGGAAACACTCCTACAGCGTCGCTTTTACTGTGAAAAGAAAGATTGAATTATTTGATGAAAACAACAGAACTGAGAAACGCTTTCAGTATCAATTATTTTGATAACATCTATATAATACACTAATATAATCAGAGTATAATATTTTTTATACGGGTGGGGGGATCCTGTACATTTGCTTAAATTTTCCCTCTTATTTAGTACTTTTACGCAGATATGGTTGAGAGTCATAACGAAGAGTAATAATTCTGTTAAGTAAACGAATAATTAGTTATTTACTGAAAAAAAAGGAAAAGAAAAATTTATTCTAGATTCATACGCGTACTTCCTATAGATACATAAGTACATCGCATTTGCAACATGTTTTTTTAAAACTTGGCTGCATTTTTTTTTTTTTTTTTGCAAGTGTACTCGATATCTGTGAAATATTGTTGATATTGAAATTGAATCTAGTGTCCAAATTTGTAGGTACGCAAGTCATTGAACAAGTCAGTAGAAAATACAAAAGATTGCACTCGTAGCATTGAAAGTATTTTGTTTTTAGTAAGTATCATTACTCACTAGACAGCTGTCTGAGTCTCAGTTATTTCCATCACACAGTTTCATTTTTATTCTTGATTGAAGCATGAAGCTGGAAATTATTTAGAAAAATGGAAAGAAGTGACTTTTGAGTGAGAATTAAACATTTATATTTAAAAGGCTTAACACCGAAAGAGATCAAAGCTGTGTTGAATGAAAGTCATGGCATATCTACTCCTGTGTTTGCAACAGCTTACAATTAGGTTAATGAGTTTAAACTTGGCGTACGTATACAACAGCTAAATATCGTTCTGGACATCTAGTTGAAGTCACTACTCTCGGATTGATTGAGAAAAATTCACGATATGCTTTTGAGTGATGGACGAATCAAAGTGCCCGAAATAGTTGAGACCACTAACTTATTGCAAGATATATTGTTTTGAATTTTGCGCAAAAAATTAGGTGTGAAAAAAATATCGGCAACCTGGGTGCCGCGTTTGCTCTCAGCAAAAAATGAACGCAATCATGTGGTCAATTTTGAGACTGTTTTAGCGCTTTACATTCCACTCTGGATGAGTTTTTGTTCACATTACCGTTCACGAAACGTGGATACACTACTACTCTCTCTAAAGGCAGTCAAAATAGAAGGTTCTTGAAGGAAACTGGCTCCGAAAGATGGTGAAATCGGCTGGCAAGGTGGTGATCACGGAAAATGTCAACAAAGTAGAACATTACCAAATAGTAAAATATTTTTTAATCAAAAATAAGATGAAAGAGTATCAGATTATTTGATACTAAACTTGAATACATCCATATTCCTTTACCAACCGCTTATAAATATCAATCGAAAAATATATGGAAAATAACACATCATGAAATCTAAGAAGCCAAAGAAAAGAAAACATTATAATCCATTCCAATACTTACATCTTACCGGAGATAAAGATTTAAAAGGAACTTCAACTGCATATCCCGCCTTATTACTTATTACACGTCTTTAACTTTGAATCCCAGGAAAGTCAATTTATCATAGTTCCAAAGAGTTTTGACAACTGTTTTTGTACAAGGGAATTACTGCAAGAGCACGGCAGTCTGTTTTGCTGAACAAGGGGTTGATGTCTGTAATTAGAAGATGCTCCTAGTGATGATAAAATATACCGTTTGTACGATATGCCCTTGAATGTTTACCGTAATCGTTGTTTAATGTCTATTGCTTTCGTTTATAAGCATTCTCATACTCCCATCATTTTCAAACTTTTTTTTATTAACATACGTTTATCAAAACTCTGTAATCACAGGAAAAAAGGGGGAAATAACTTGCGTTCAGATGGGAATGTAATCTTTAAGGTTATAGGGTTTTATTTCCTGTGAACTAGTTTTCGACAAAAACTTTATATTGTGATTGATGACATAATAATGTGCTACCATCGCTAATGCGAATTGTATTATATGTTCCTTCCTTTACCTGCTCAAATACTGCGTGTATCGATGAATTTATAGGAATTATCTTCCAAGTAGAAAAATAGGTATGTTTTGGTTGTTTAAAAATATTCATTTAAAAAAAATGAGGTCACTTGATCACTTTTACAATTGGCACTGTCTTAAGCGGGAGAAGTCGTTTTAAGAAGGATATATGTCTAACATTCGTTTGTTACTGTTAGAATTCGGATATTCTCGTAATTAGATAAATTCGGCATGCATTTTTTCTCCTAAGTAATTTTGAAAAATAAGAATATCTTTTCTAGTTTTCAAATTTTCTGATGGATTGAATGTAATTTAGGTGAATTTCATAAGGAATTTAAAAAGTATTAATTGAATAACACTAGGACTTACGAGGTGTGGTAATTAATTAAGGAGACTGATGGTGCTACAAAAGCAGTACGCATGCGCCAAACGCCATAGACCAACAGTTGAAGCGTGAAATCTTCTCTTTCGAATACAGTGTCTCTCGCTTCTATAAGCAAATCTATACAGCCGTTGTCTTCGTTCGTGTTAGTGTTTTTTTTTTTTTTTTGTTTCTACGGAAAAAATAAAGTGTAACAATAGATCAAAGATTTGTTGTGAAATTTCACATGTATATGAAGCTTGGAGAAACGGCCACTGAAACTCATAATAAAAAAAGTGTATGGCAATGAATGTTCATTGAGTACTCGTGTTTTGAGAGATTTAAGTGTTTTCAAGATGGCCGAAATGACGTTGAAGAGGATTCACATCCAGTTCATCCTTTCTCGTCAAAAACGTTAATATCGAAAAAAAGTCTGTAATCTGGTTTGATCTGGCCATCAGTTAAGTATTAATGCGAATGCTGAAAATGTAGAAATAGACAAAGAATCTGTACGGTAAATTCCATATATCAATTTTAACATGCAAAAAATGTGTGCCAAAATAGTGCTTAATATTCTCACGTTTGAACAACAAGAATCTCGCAAAACTGATTGCACTGACACTTTAAATATCATTGAAAATGACCCAGACTAAAGGATAATAACATATGGAAAGGACAATAACATGTAGTGAATCATTGTTTTTTACTTATGATCCTGAAACGAAGCGCCAATCTATCTTTACCAAGAACCAAATGAACACGAACGAGCAAATCAAATTTCATTGCAATGATGATTGGTTTTTTTTTCAGTATTCATGGCATTCTGCAGCTTCACTGCGTTCCTGAAGGTCAAACTATTAGTCAGCATTACTAATTATATTCTCGTTCTTGTTGTTCTCCGTGAAAGAATAAGGAAAATGCGACCCGAATAGAGGAAGGACACATCATTCCAAATTATCTGTCCAGAGCTTTCTAGGTCAAATTCCGCATCTTAGTGTTAGATTATCCCACTTTATTTGCCATATCTTGCACCATGCTACTTCTATTTGTTTCCTAAATTAAAATCTGCATTAAAAGGAACAAGATTTCCGTCCTTTTAAACTGTGAA
The DNA here is from genome assembly GCA_019974015.1 of Nephila pilipes. Taxonomy (NCBI): domain Eukaryota; kingdom Metazoa; phylum Arthropoda; class Arachnida; order Araneae; family Nephilidae; genus Nephila; species Nephila pilipes. The sequence goes on along the minus strand of BMAW01127289.1, from coordinate 90,551 downwards.
AGAGAAAGCTATTCTTGTTCTGGAGGAGCTGGCAGAAGAAGACGAGAGAGAGAGAGAAAGATTGTGTTTTAAAGATATTAGAATACCTTCAATTCAATTTATCTTCTTCAATACCTTCTGAAACAGAATTAAGAAATTTCTAGTTAAATCATCTTTTCTTTAAGTATCTCATGGTTTTTGATAAATTACCTTTTCATGCACTTTTGGTAATTGCGTCTGAAACAAATCAACATTACCACAATTATTATACTTGAATAAAAATAATTTCCTCTTTGTTTATTAAGATGTAATATTTTTAAACCTGAATGATTGATATCAATTATGTGTACAATATTATTCTTTCCTCTTCGTGAAATAAATGGATAACTTTCCTCTACAAAATACATAATTTATTGCAATAGTTAATTGTAAAGAAATTAATTTTCCAATATTTTTCTTAAATTATTTAATCATCCTGTTTTACAGTGTACAATAGAGCTCTCAAAACTGTTTCTGAAAGAATAGAGTAATTAGTATGAGGTGTAAAAGATTATTACTTTATTGTAATAGTGTGATATGACTTTTTTAACACTTAAGTTGTTCTTTAATCCAATTAAATATATGATTCAAATATTAATTATAAATGAAAATAAGGACTTAATCACTAACATTTTACAAGCTACAAAAATAAGAATATTTTCAAAAATTCTAGTTCCTTTTAATAAAGAAGTGTATTGAAAGTTGCACAAAATTATTCATGTTTAAATCAAACATGAATTAGTTAATAGCAAATGAATTTAAAAACAGAGGATATCATTAATTGAGTTTTAAATAGTGTTCAAAAGCACGAGAATAAATATGCAAACATTCAAATATTTTCCAGAGCTTAATAAACCAAACAAAAGGTGAATTAAGAAAATAACAAATTCTCAAACTATGTTTAAAACTATTGTTACTTTTACACTTCAGACATACATTTTCACAAGATTAAAGTGGTATTTCACTGCAGTCGAAAATAAAGCAATTTGGAGAATCACTTTTAATAAGTAGCTTCATAGACAGAGGTTTAATTATATTGCTTTTGTTAAGTATATGTCTCTATACATTATTTTTGATTATAATTACACAAGTATCAAATATTAATGAAAGGAATATTCAGAAGCTTTTAAATTTATTTTATTTTTCAGAACAGTTCAGCTTATTTTGTTTAAATTTAAACTTTACTTTACTTAAGTACTCTTAATTTATGATGGAATACTAGTCATCGAAAATTTCTTTTACAACCCTCTCTCTCCCTATATATACCGGGTGTCTATAATTAAACGATCCTACTTCAAAATTGTGTACAGACGAAACTATTGTTCAAAAAGTTGTAAAATTCTGTGTACGACATAAAGAATGGATGGGAATTTGTTTGAGCGAATAAAAAAAGTAGTTCAAAATTTCGCCACTAGAGGGCGTTTTTAATGGAGATCATACTTAGCATACATTAATACTTAGCATACATTTATAACAGTTTACAAATTTTTTTAAAATTTTGTTTGTTTTGTTTTTTTGTTGGATTGTGATCAGGCGATCGGGGAGGCCACATATGACGAAATTGGCGACTGATCTCACGTTCTTCTGTGAAGTGATGTTTGAGAACGTCCTTAACACAACGTGTAATGTGTGGAGGAGCTCCATCTTGCATAAAAATTATGCGTGAAAGGCACTGGCGTGCTTGCAGATCCGCAATAATTTTATTCCGTAATAACGATGCATATCGCTGTCCAGTGATAGAACATGTTACTGGACCTCCAGCACCTAATTCCTCGAAAAAATATGGGCCAAGAATAAAAGATGCGGAAAACCCACACCACACCGTTACTTTTGGTGAGTGTAGAGGAATTTGTAAGGTGGAATGCGGATTGTCTGTTTCCCAAATTCGGCAGTTGTGAGTATTCACCGAACCGTCCAAATGAAAGTGTACTTTGTCTGTCCAGAGGATATTCCAAGGCTATTCTGGATCACCTTCCAAACGAGCAAGAAACTGCAGTGAGAACAGATGTCGAGTCTCGAAATCATGTGGAAGCAATTCCTGCACAAGTTGAAGCTTGTATGGATAGTAACGGAGGATGTTTCGCATGATCTTCTGGACAGTTGAACGAGGCAGATCCAATACTTCTGCCACACGGCAAACACTTGTACTAGCCTTCACGTTGGATGCTTTGTCCTCTTCCACCTGAAGTGCAACTTTCTCTACTGCTTCCGCAGAAACAGGTTTTCTTCCTCTTCCAGAACGAACATTCAACAATCCTGTTCCTTCAAATTTGGTTACCATTAATCGAAGATTTATAGCAGTCAATTCACCTTTTCGCAATCCCCTTTAAAGTCTGAAATTTCCGTTGAGCAACTATTGCGGAATTATCGTTTTGATAGAATAACTTTACTAACAACGCTCGATCTGGTAAACGTAATGACATTCTTATTAGCAATTCCGAGCACACTGAAAATGAACTAATCTCCCGTGAAAGTTTATTGCTTTTATAACAGTTGCTGTGTGACGTCGAAAATATTTGCATATTTTCGTCTTCCTTCGTGTAAATCCTTTGAAAATTAATCATCGAAGTTTAATTATAATTTGCAGTTCATTTTAGAGATTGTGTTTTTTTAATGAGTATCAGTTATTGTGTTATCGTGTGCTGTGGATAAAAAAGCGATAAAATACAAATAGAAAACCGGTAATAAATGTGGCCTTCATTCAAAAGCGCCTCTAGTTGCGAATTTTTGAACTAATTTTTTTTACTCGCTCAAACAAATTCCCATCCCTTTCTTATGTTGTACACAGAATTTTACAACTGTCTGAACAATAGTATCGTCTGTAGATAATTTTGAAGTAGGATCGTTTAATTATGGACATCCGGTATATAATGATGGACAGTTGCTAAAGATGGATCAAAAAAGGACCGTAAAAAATGTAGAGATGCTAGAAGCCCACCACTATAAAATATAATTGCCACATTTTTTAGATATTAGAATAAATAAGGTTTAATGTTCTGAAAAATACAGAAGGTTATGAAACACCTTAAAGGGAAAAAAATTATTTTGATGTTGTGAGCGAAACAATGGGAAAATATGTCTATGCGATAAGCAGGGACATTTAAAAAAGGTTTCGATTCAGAAGATGTCAACCGCGAAGCGCGATACAATATTCTAACACATCGATCAATAACTCCCGAGTCTAACATTGAAAACAACATTTTTTTTGCAAAATTTTTTTTTATTCATCAACATAACACCTTTTGTTAATCACCTTTTAGGGTGATACAATCGTTCCAACGCTTTTCCAAATCTTTTTTTTCCCCCCAATTTTTTTTTTCCTTTTTTTTTTTTTTTTTTCGCAAGAAATCTTTTTTGTTGCGAGTAAATAGCGGTAAACAGCTTTCTGAATCATCGACTCGTTGCTGTTTTTGTTCCATCGAAAGGAATCGCGGCACCCACTTGGAAAAAACCTTTTTCACTTCACTTCAAAAAACCTTTTTCCTGGTCCGATTGACTTAAATTTTTGACACGTTTCAAGCAAAGGTTAGTACTCTAGAAAGACCTGGTTACTGGTTTACTACGAGCGCCTTCTCTGGGTTAGTCTCGGGAGTTATTGATCGATGTGTTACACGTCCTATTATGCCTTGCAAAACATTATTTAGCAGCTACTAAGATAAATAATCCTCCTCCTCTGCTAGACTTCGGATGAGGATGTTCTGGTTTCGTGAAGGATATTTTTAACAAACAGGTCACTTACCCTAAGAGTTCCAAACATGTTCAATGGGTTTTCATCTGGAGAACATACTGATCATACCAAACGTGTTTTAGTTCCCTAGATATTTCAAAACAGTGATTGATACAGGTACGTTGTCGTCCATGGAAACAAATTTCTCACCAGTAAAACCACTGAAAAGATAAACATAAAGCAATAGGCATCAGTGTATTTTTGGCTGTTCATATTTCTAGAAGCGAGCATATGTGGAGACGTTCAGCTATTGATCCTGATATTGACCCACAAAAAACATTTCACGTCTAATCCAGAATATTTTCTGGTTATGTACATGCAGTGGCACTCTTACGTCATATCAGTTGACGTCTACAATCGATCGCAGACTGAACCTATTCTCATCTGAGAGTAGTATGCATGCCCAAACCTGGTTGTACAAATTTCGATGCTTATGACATCCTTGAAACCAGGCACTATGTATGTAGCAATCATTGGTCAACGGCACATATACAACAGACCTATGGACGTGTTGTCCTTCTTCTCGAAAGCTTCTCATTGCAGTACTTTTGAGACATCATCTGTTTGTGGTAGAAAAATACTCATTTTCACCTGCTTAGTTGTAATACGCCGGTTCCTTTTTACCAATATGGCAATGAACCTATCTCTTGTTGCGCCCAACTTCTACCACAATGTTCTCATGTCCCTATCCACACATTAAAGTTGTTTTAATGCACCTTCGTTCATGTCGTCATGTTCACTTCTTTGATTATTTCCTATCAACACAATGATATCGAAGGGAGAATATGCGACTCTCTCGCTTAACAAGTTTGTTAGTAAGACTCTCAAAAAAGATAGCTGGACTTGTATCTTATTGAGGCAAGATATAATAAGATACTTATTGAGGCAATATATATAAAGAGATACAAGCAGCATTTCTTTTTCTCATGAACTGTGACCTTACAGCGTTCGATTATCCTGGGAACTTAAAAAACTTTTTATCAGTTGCCCAGCTTTGCATGTGTCAATTTCTACTCCGGTTGCATTGCTTAGTGGTCAGTTGCTAAATTTATTGTATTCAGCTATCACACCAAAACAAAGTGTTATGTCCCGGGGTTTTGGAAGAAGCATGCTGAATTCATTCTACGCAAAATTTTTGAAGAAAAGGAACATAAGAGATCTACTAAATGTTCGACTAGAATTTCATGTCCAAGGTAATGATAATACTCTTTAGCGTGCGACGTCTAAACAAAATATTACATTTGCTATGAAAATATAAGTGCGACAAGAACTTTATCTTATAAACATCAACATTAGTATATTTAAATTAATTATAATAAATTAGTGCAAATAGTACTCTATAGGTATCTCATATCGTTTAACACAATCAAATAAATCAACCATCCAAAGTTATTTCGTAATATATTTTGTAAGGCCTTGCGAACTTTAGTAATGTTATGATATATATTCAAACATGAGAGTGGTCAAACAAGTACTCCTGTGTGGAAAGGGAAGCATGATCCAGAAATTATTTTCCCTTTTTTAACAAGTTCATGTATATAACATACTTTGCATTCCAAAAAACATTGCCATAAGTTTTCAAGCCGATGATGCCATTTTCGCCATCTTTGAAATTTATTCGAATGAAATAACGATTGCTTTGTTTCTTGTATGATTTTTGGTGCATTTGATGAATCCAAGGCTCACCGGCGGTGACAAATTGATGCAATATCCCGACGACTACTCAACACAGAAACAATCGAATTTTATTGCGTCGCGAAAAAATCAAAACAGGTAAGCTGAAAGGACCATAAATCAGTGTAAAATTTGTTTTAGTATCGTTAACTCATTTCAGCCACAAAGGTCACACCAATTTTGCCTTAGCAACCCAGATGGATTTAAAACAGAATTTTTTTGAGTCCCTTTGTTACATATTTTCTTATTTATTTTGTTTTGCACTCTAGACAACCATTATAAAACAATATAGTTTAACTGCGCCTGTATTATATACTATTCTATTATTAAATGTTAATACCTTTTCAAAAAAGAAGATTAACGTTGTTCATTCTGAGTCTTACCTCTTTTTTTTACAATAAGTATGAAACAATAACCATATTAGAATTATTATGCATACGATGCACGCATGCATAAATTATGTTTGTTTATACTATATATGCATTTAATGTATTTAAATATTTATATTCTGAATAATGGTCTTTTCAGCTTATCTGTTTTAAATTTTAAATGTTATACCTTTTAAAAAAAAAGCACTTTGAAATTTTATGGGGAAAAAAAAATTAGATCTAAAATTGGCTTTTTTTTACGATTTTGACTTCCAAACGAAATGTAAAACTTATTTAATTGCATTTTCAGTTCAATGACTGTAAATGTACATTATAATAGCATTAAAGACAACAAACTTAAAAAACTATAATTAGAGAAAAATATTTGCATAATATTTTTTTTTCTCTTTCTTTTGCATTTATTTATGTTTCTATAACAGTCTTTTCTTAAACTTTCTATGTTTTTTTTTTTTTTTTTAAAATTAATCCAAATTTTTTTTTTTTTTTTTTTCATTACATTATTCTATTTCCAAATTAATTTTTTATTCCTTCTTTACATAAATTTAGGCCATTAAATATAAATTAGGTAGATACATTTACCGGGCCACATAAGAAATTCGTTGAATTATGATCCCTGTATTAATGCATTATTATTTTTTTTAAATATTTTTTGCATTAATTAAGATGTAAGAATTTCAAATTAAATTAATACTAGACTAAAAAAATCAAAAGAAAAAAAAAGTTATAGGAATTCTGTTTCAGTGTGTATATATATGCATATATTCGTTTTAATTAATGGAATGATTGCTCCTATTATTTTATACTTTCATTAAACTCAGAATTTCCATTATTTGAATGTTTTAATTGTTCTATTTAATTTAGTTCAAAAGTTAATTGTTTTCTCTTTTCTCGCATTAAAAAGTATTACAATATTATTTCTCTTAACACTACGGCTAAATTCAAAGATATGTCTTATGTGTCAGATTCGATTTCTCATACTTGATGAATGTAAATGTGTATTTCGAAGAAAAAAAGTGTGATTTATTTTCTATTTCTTCATTGAACCATCGTCTTAAGTATCTGAAATTACTTTTTGTAGCTTTTTATTGTGTATTTATATATTAGTCTTATGCATATTATTTTATTTTTAAGGCAACATAAAACTGTGAAAATCCATTAAGCACCAGACACATTTTTCTTGCTGTTTACAAGTTCTTTCCAGTCCTTTAACAGAAGAGAATAATAGTTGTTATGTACAGTTATTCTCTATTATTTCCATAGAAAATCTTTCGGGATTAATAATTGGATATGATGGCATATTTTTGAGAAATAGATAAAGCATCAATGGCTTTTAAAAAAAAAGACAATGACACACTTTCTATTTTGCAAACTAAGCATCTCACTAGATATTTGTTCATTTAATTTTTGCTTTATTTTTCATTACTTCATGTAATTTTATTTTTAAAATTATCTTTATCTTTGAATTTTATTTTTTTTTATCTTTGAACTTTATTTTTGAAATAAACTTTATATTTTAATTTTATCAATGAAATAATAAATATTTTTAAGGTTAGCGCAACATTCACTCAGTATTTGGCTCTGTAGAAGTAAATAATATCTGAAAGTTTATAGGCAGCCTATTTGTCTCAATTATGTAGAATTATTTGACTGTGGATTGTAAAGAGACTTTCTTACATGAACGAAAAAAAAATTCAGAAAATAATTATTAAAGGCGAAGGCAATAAATTCTTTATATTTTCTCAACAAATTTTTATTTCAAATTTTCTTCATTAAATACATTAATATATCAGAATGCGTGAGAAGTAGTGAAGGCTATGACGCAACATTCAATTTCAGCAACACTGCTCCAAGCGATTGTTTATAATATAGCAATAATTTTTAACATATATTAATTTATAGAGTAACATATCATACACAGAAACTAAATAACTGGTACAATAAGAAAAATGGGCAACAAGCTAAAATCTCTGTTGGAAATTTTACTTTCTATTAAATTGAGACTTCAAGTAAATAAAAAAAGAACCGTATAGTATATTCCATTCCTCTTAGAGATGTGTAGTATGTTAAAAACACGTGACTCAAGCATAGAGAAAACTGGTATTAACTTATTTTAATTATTATCTTTTATTACATTTATTTATATTTTCCTTATAAATCTTTTGTCAGTGAATATATTCAAATAAATCGTTCACTAAGACTTTTTTCGTAACTGATTACGAAAACTGAATTAATAATTAAAAGTAATTTCCATGACTCGATTTTTGATCTTGTAATACGCTGCGACTTTTTATAAAATATATTTTCGTGGGTAGGATTGTTTTTATAAATATAAATGTATTAAAAGCCAAGCTTAATAAATGTTATCTTAATAAAAACCTTCCTGATTGACAGGTACAAAATATAATGCAAAATGCTTACTATTTAATATAAATATTTAATTCTAGTTCAAACATACTTACTTTGTTTATCATCGTCAATTTCTTGTGGCTTAAAATTTCATTATAATCAAAATCTGCTTTCATTATAATCACAATGACTCACAACAATACATGGTTTTTATGAGTAAAAATTTTTAAAGAAAAAATGTGTGTGTCTAATACCTGTAATATATCGCTATCTACTTCATTCCACACTATTAACTTCATAAGTATTTCACAAAATAATCTTTCTGGCATTAAAATTAATATATTTACGTCTAGAAGGATACAGTTTTAAGGACCATATATAGGTTACTAGGATAGTCCTAAAAGTATCTAATTTTACGACAGATGGTGCAGTTATTGCAATTTGTTGTTACCATTTTATGCATGCAACTGTTTAATGGAGCCAAAACAAGTTTGGCACTGATTCATAAGTTCATTTAGAATTAGTATCCATTTGCTGCCAAATCAAAATTTGACTATTGTGGCGTTGAGTAATCGTTGCGATTTTGTACTAAGTTCTTACCATCAATAAGAACAGGATTCATTATTATATATCGGAAGCCCAACAACCATCAAAGTAAAAGGCTGCTCCCTGAAAATCTACTCCAAAAAAGGCGATGATGGTTTGAAAAGTTATGATGATAATTTTTTTTTTAAATTCGTAGACTTGGTAGGAAAAAAAAGAAGCTTTCTCTGGAAAATATTACATTGAGTTATCATCCACCTTCCCTATTCCCACACACACACACATATCTGACTCTTAATATTCCATTTCTAAGACAGATACGTTTTGAACCATTTTCATATTCCTTAATTAAGAAGATTTTAAAGAGTCCTTATCGTAATAAAGTCTCCTAGTTACAATAACAATCTCTTCGGTATAACTGAATGAAATACATTTTGTACAAATTTTGCTTTCTTTTTTTATGTCATTGATAGTCTTTTCATTTATATCATTCCAGATAGTGTAACTTGAATTAAACAACCTAATCGTCCATTAAACTAAAGAATTCCAATCATAGTCCTCTACCTAATTGCGTATCAATCACTTTGTGGAGATATATCTGTCATTGTTCTTGGTATACATCAATCAGGACACGAAAGCTTGACAGATCGAATGAACGGGATTGATAAGACGCGGCCCCAGCAATATCAGTTCGGAGTAATGAACATTCGATTTCCAATTACCAGGGAATTTCCCGATTCCCTCGAGAACAAAAAAGGAATAAAAAATGATGGAATGCATCTTTGATCGAAGTCGAAAAATCGATTTATTTTTACAATTTGAATTCTTTTATTCACGTTTTAACTGGACTTTTTTTCCGTATTTTTTCGAAGCCCAAAGAAGAAGAAAGAAGACGGAAAATCGGAATATTCTTAGCTAAGAACTCGTTTTATTATTCCATGAAGAACTTTTTTTTTTAACTTGACGAATAGTTCTTTGTAACTTCTTTTTTTAAAGCGATGGATATATCGGGTTCTTCTGTATTTTTTTTGTTCTGTTATTTTCGTTTTGAAGTACATTTAAAAATTACATCTTTTGGATTTATTTTTCCATTCTCTTTTTAAAGGTTTTATTGAGATTGCTACAATGTTAATTAATAGTTAATTACGTTGGCTGTATCCGAAGCATTGATTATCATTTCCTTATTATATTTAAATCTTTGTTTTAAAAAAGAACTGAATTATTCTAGATAATTTTTATTTGAAATTTTTATCATATATGTCAAAAAACAATTTTTAAATTAGGAAAAAAAAGTTAGTGATTGTTAAATAAATCTTAATATATATATATATATATATATTATAAATAATGTT
>BMAW01127289.1:63808-80102 GCA_019974015.1 Nephila pilipes | reverse complement strand
TTAGGATATAATTTCAATAATTGAAAATAAACCATTACTATCCGATATATTTATATTTATATATATAAAGAATATGCTCCTTTCTTTAGAAATACTTTTGCGTCCATTTTGGATGATTTTTTACTAGAATTGTGTTTATAAAGACATCATAAATGAATCTTGGAATTTGGGATGGCTTCCAGGAAAGAAGGAATGGGGAAACATTAGTTTGAATCCATGCAAAGAAGGTAGATTACTTAAGAGTTACGTGTCCAATGCTCTGACCTGTGTGACTAGTAAGGAAAAGGGTTTAAAACAAATTGGGCTCTTACTTGAGCTCTCATAACTTTCCATGGAAGGTGCAATATGGTTTTGAAAAAGAGCACATTCTACAGATCAAATATTTTAATCGGAAGATTTGAGATATCACACATGAAGCCTCCTAATCGTACATTGGCAACCTTTCTTGGCGTACCTAAAGCTTTTGACATGATTGATATTAATCATTCTCATTGTGCGAGTAAGGTATATAATTACTCAATAATGATGAGCCAAAATGTTTAACCACTTTATTTGGTTCTTGAATAGTCCTTGATGGTAATATTAAAACTCATTTGTGAACTAAGTGAAATTAAAATCAATTATATATTTAATACATGTAATTGAACTACAAATTTATGTGTTGTATTAAGTAAACTTATTATACAGATTCTCAGTTAACGCATATTATGTAATGTATGCATTAAAACATATCCAAATAAAAAGAGATTGTTAGGAGTAGAAACTAATAATATGTGTGCAATGCAATATTGAATTAATGTAATCAGATTCTCTTTCGAATTATACATTTGCATGGTTACGAGTCCTTTTCAAAAGAGTTGCTTTATTTTCAAATGAGCATCTGAACTTACACCGGCTCTAGCAACAAGACTCCCTGGATGAATATTCGAGCTCTTAAAGTCAACGAGAGAGAAAGACAAGCTTCTTTTTTACCGCTGGTACCCAGACAAATAGAGAAATGCGAATCCCTTTCCAAAGAACAATCGTCTCGACTTAAGCGACGTTCTGGGAGCGATTGAGCGCCGTTTAATAAGAGCGGGAGTCGCAATCCGCTCGTAAAATGTAAATTTGAAAGCCCATTTAACGCAACAGAAAAGGAATGAAAGCAAATATTGTGATTTCTTTTCCGTGTCACTTTTCGATCACTCGGTGAGGGAATCACATTTATTTTCGGGCCCAGAATCGTGCCCTCGGGTGACAAGAAACGAAGCGAGGGGAGCTCCACGGAGTTTCTTTCTCTTAAGTTACAGGTCACTGAAAAAAAAAGATTCTCTTTCTGCGTAATGTGAGGATGAAGTATTCCAAAGTTCCATCAATTTTATATCTCCTAAGAAGTTCAAACGTAAATCATCTTGTTTATAACTTTTCGATTACTGCTGTCTTCTCATAGTAAATGCTTGCGGTAGCCGAATGACTTCAGTAGTGAATTCGCAGCCGGTATTGTTTCCATCGAATCTCGGGTTCGAGTCCGAATTCCACTAAACACCCGCCGACAAGCAGGGCTGATGCACGTTAAATCTATCCAGGTTCAAAGTCGTCTCTTTAGCATGATTCGGAAGTTTGGAGAGGGAAGTGCCATCTTAGGTGTCGTCCTCATCACTTGGTCGATGCTCAAAATCACGAGATCCGTTACCCCGCCACTTCGTGTTGTTTCTAAGAGCGAAGCTCATAAACAATTATTTACAAAAAATCTCGCCATTAATGCTGAAAAATAGGATCTAAAGTTTGTATAGGTAAATGAAAAATGTCTTAAGTTAGGATAATTTAAGGAATATGGCCTAAAGTTGCATAAAAAATCTCCTTCCAAGAGACACAGTAATGGTGTGGTAATTGTATCAAATACTTACGATGAAAGATAAGATAGCGATATCATAAAGTAATATGAAGTTTAAATTTTTGAAAAGGTTACGTTACTCAAAATTAAGAACAATACATTTTACCAAAATAAAAAGCAAACAAATTTCTCAATGAAAATAGTGTAATTAAGAGGATGGTTCAAAAATTATTTGTGCTTGAGACAAAGGATCATCTGTTAAATAGAGCCGAAAGAAATTTTACATTGATTCATTAGTTAGTTGTGATTTAATAGTTATTTGAAGTCAAATCAAAATTTGATAGCAGCCATGCCGGGTTGTCGATGTCATTTTGCGTCCATCTGTCACTGTTGGTGAGACCTGAATTCATCATTATATACCGGAAATCAAGAAAAATTAGAATGTTGGGTTGCTGCCGGTGAATCGTTTTCAGAAAAGTGAAGATAATCTCATCGGCAGTAAGAGTTATGACGAGAAATTTTGAGGTGCTAAAAGCGTCATGATCACATTGTGATTTAGACAGCTATCTAGTGAGTCATGAGGATTACTAAAAATTAATCATTTTCAATGGAGACAAGCACTATCTCTTGGAATCTTAAATTTTTGACCCTCGTAATAAGAATGTACTAATGAAACAGAATATGCGGTCAAAGTACTTTCTTTTACATTAGTATAGATTATGATTGACATACAACATGTACAATAAATGTAACAAAAATATGAATTAAAGATAAGGGGAAGGGAAAAAACAAGTTGCATGCGAACAATCTCCCAATACTACATAATAACTAAGTGGTTTAGATATGCAGGATTCAAAAGTGTGTCACTCATTAATAAATTATTTTTAATCGTATAGTTCCATTTACACAAATCTGAGGATTTTTTTTCGGCCATCAATATTTTAATCTTTCATCATAAACTATATGGAATATGATAATGTTAAAAGAAAATTTTAAAAAAAATCAGCAAAGCGTTTTGAGTAATAACCTCTGAAATGATTGGACATTCTACCCTTAATGTATAAGTGACATTCTAACAAAATACATGGAATAGCTGTGATACCTGATTTAAGTATTTGTGATTAAGAGTAAAATAATCATATCTTTGTGTATTATGAAGTTCAGATTTTTGAAAAGAATACATTCACTCTAAATGAAAAACTGTACATTTCATCCGAATAAAAAAAGTAAAAGTAATTAGGTTATTAGATTAATAATTAGATTATTAAATTAACAACAAGGAAATAAAATTTCCTCTCTGTATTTCTTGAAGTTATTACTAAAATTTAAAAAAAAATGAAACATATTTTTTCGTCCTTTGACGGTTGTGAAGTATATTTTCTCATATACTTTCAAGAGTATTTTTGTATGTTCGAGTGCTGAGCCGCAGAGAATAAGCCAGGGAAGGGAAATCGGGTTTATACACACACAAAGTTTGCATTGATATATTTATGATGTCGTCGCATAATAATATTTATTTAGGATCTCTTCACATTTAAATAACTGGACTCAAACCGTCTCTGAACACTTTTTTATAATAGAAATAAGCTAAGATATAAAATGATATTCTCACTATGTTATCAAGAACAGTATATAATAATGATTCTCATTTCCATCTGAACCGTTATGTTTTTCTTTTTTTTTGGTGTAAGTTGTGTTTTTCACATTATCTCCAATACTATAATATTAAACGGGATTATTATTTTACATACTTTCAATAAGAAATATGCATTAGTAGATTTAAAAAAAAAGATTTAAGACGCTTTGTGATAAAAGGATAAATATGTAAAAGCATCAGAAATTTAGATGAAAGTTGGCGCAATTTTCTATTTCAAAGTGCGTTCCAAATAAGTCTTAGATTCACTGATATCGGGCGAGGACAATCATAAGTGTTAAAACTGTATAAAGCGTGGGAATTATTGGCATTTTTCTAAGATACTTTTCAAACAATCATCACGATCTAAAATTAAAATTTGCCGTTGCTTAAAGCTGTTAAAATGAATTCAATCACAAAAGCCCTAACTCTTCTGGAAAAGATTTGATTTTTCATATTACATTCTGATAGCACTCAAATGTCATAGAAAAGCGAATTGTATCATATTCACTTCTATGTGACACCTGGTTGTAAGATAATGAACTCGTAACTGACGGATAACTGATTCGGTACTCATGCATGCAAATATTGTCGCGGCCGTGTTAGCCTAGTCGTCACGATTGAGAGTTTATATTTCAGTTGTATTGTGGGTATGAGTTCTGATGTCCATAAAAGGATATCGTGCAGCGAGAATGATGTATGTTATATCTGTGCAGGCTCAGAGTCCTTACTTGAAATAATGATATAAAAGTTAGAAAAATGGTGTGCCACCTGAGATATTGTGCTCTCACTCTCAGACGATTATTAGTAGAATGGTTGATGCACGTTAATTTTGATAGAAAGAATCTTCTCGGTGGAGTGATGCAGATGCGAAGAATGCAATCGTTGTAACTAGTTCTCTGTTTAAAATTAGTAGGTCCGTCACAATATAACTCTAATTTTGATACGCTAAATTCATTCAAACCAGACATTTCATTTTGTGTAAATTAGCAAATTTTTTTTGTCTAATATATTCTATACTTTATTCTTAAGTAGATTTTTAATTTCATAAAAAATATATCTATTAAAGATTTCTAAACATTAAAAATGCTGCATGGCAAATGTATGCGTTACAACTACGTGAACAATAACTGATATTGATTATTTATCAAATTGTAGATTATTTCTTTATGTATCTCAAGGAAAGACAGGCCTATGGTAACAAACTTTGCGACCCTAAATGTATGTATTTGTTTTAGGTTTGAGTTCCGATTCCACGAAAGAGTGCTGTATGAGATAACGGGAATCGTTGTTTATTTTATTCTTTTGAGCCTCGAACATTTTATACATCGTAATGAAGAAGTTAAGAGAATTAACTATCATCCCATATTAGGTGATAGACAAAATAATGAAATCTCTAGAATCTGAATTATTACTTTTATTAATACAGTGTTTGCCCTACATGAGCGTTACAGAAAATAAAACTCCGATGTAAACGAGATGTAAGTAAATATTTCCCATAATATATATATATGTAACTTATCTCCCGGTTGATCTAAGGATAAAGGTGGAGAAAATTGTCTACTCACTTGTTGCTCAAGATAATCTCATGATGGGACAATAATGTTGAGATCAGTTGACCGAGGTGAAAAAATACAAGGGTTTCATTTAATCTTATATTAATTAAGCCAACTTAGGATACACTTCTCTGTATGGATTAAACCATTATTTGTCTAAAACAAACATTATGCCTCAGGAAAGATTATCTGCACCAGTAGATGAACGTGGTTGTTCAGTCGTCACGACAAGTAACACTACTGAACACTTCAACGTAATATAAAATATTTATTCACTACGTTTTCGTGGATTTCACTACGTTTAGATCCTCTGCTATTACACAAAGCTTTAACTGACGATAATATTTAAGGATATCGAATTTTAGTTAGATGTTCAATGGCTTGAGTTGAAGTAGAACGACCAGCGCGTTGCTCGTCATCGATGTCTTCCGTGAAACTTTTTATTTTTCTGTGCCACTCAAAATCACGCATTCTTGACAAAGTTTCATTCTTGTACGCATCAAGAATCATGATGAAAATCTCAGAAGCGGATTTCTTCTGTTTGGTAATACAATACTCCTCGATGGTTCACTTCGTTTTCTCTCGCAGCACAAACACTAAACGTTCATTCACTTTCAGATAGATTTACTCATTCTAACAGTTTGGAAGTAACTTATACGATTATTCTAGTATCTCCCTTACTCATCCTATCTACCCCTTCGAATTGGCCTGAAAAAATAAGTTCCGATACTTACTTAACGAACTCTTTAAGTTACATCATTTCAAATTTCATATAACTAGTCAATTTTTATACAGTCCCCGAGTAAAGAAATATTTCTTGGGAAAAACCTTTTCAGCGTTAAAGTAATGATTATTTGTTTCATATTTGACCGCTGATGCATATAATTTCCTCTCGCAAGCCCTGAAGGGGCGAGAATGACAATTACCTTCCTCTAATGCGACTTTCTTACAAAGCGCTCCCCGTTTTCAACACCTTTTTGAGCCTCGACTGATGTCTTGATAATGAAGGTCAGCCGAGTATTCCACAAAAAGCGCATAAATTTCGTCAAATTATTAGATTATCCCTACAATGTTAAAAAATTTATTTTTAGATGGAGGCATAAATTTAAAATAATGCCCTGTTTTGCATGAAAAAAATTATGTTGTTTAATATTCTTAAAATAATGTTTCGAATAATATTATGGAAGACGGAGACATTTATCATGAGTGTTTGTCACTTAGGATGTGTGAAACGATATTTTTCTTTCGGATTTTCGTATTAAAGAAGATAATTGCATTATTTTTTATGTTTAAAACGTGTAATACATCTAATCGAAAAAGTAAAGAGAAAAATAAATTCAAATATTTTTATCGCAAAATGCTTACTTTTGACTTTGATTTAAAATTAAAAAAGGTATTTTAGAATTAAATAACAATAAAATTCCATACAAATACTGGGTAGAATGTATCAGTTATGTTTTAATTTGTTAGTTCAGTGAATTATTCTGTAAGCAGATGAATTTTTTCCGTTTCTGCATATTTATTTTGACACTTATTATGGATTTGATACCGTTTTGAAGTTTCCGTACATTCATTTTTGATTTTGAACTGTTTTCAAACAATGGGATATAAATGAATTACTTGATTTTTCATAACTATTTACATGCATTTTTTTTAATTTTCTATAAAGTTTTTTATGTGAAATAGAATATTTTAAAAAATTATCTTTCAAAAATTTTAAACTATTTAAAGGTGTTTTTATTACACGAGTTGAAAGGTTTATTATATTAGTTATATTAGTTAAACATTATTATAGAGTAATTGGTTTTTAAGTCACTAGTATATTTCATAGTGTAAACTTAGTTTTTGATGAATATTTTATTCAAATACGTTTTTAGAACCGGAACACTTATCTGTAGTTTCGAATACTTATCATTTGAAGTACTATTTAAAGAATTTTAATTTTTTTACTTTGAAATTCATTTCATATGTTTCAAATTATTTTTAACTTATGAATTGATTCCATTATGGACAGTTTTTTAATATGTATTAATCATGAAATTATCCTGATAATTTCTGGTTTTCCTTTTAAAAAACATGTTGGGAAATTCTGAAATATTTAACAAATTCTACCTAAATATATTTTATTCGAATTTGTAGAGAAACAAGAAGACAAACAAAATAAATTTGATTAAATGTTTCTCACGTCAAAATAAATAAGATATTCCACGATAAGGAGGCTAAACTTTGTTGTTTTTATTCTATTTTGAAATACTATTACCTTTTATTGTTAAAAAAATAAGAAAAGTATTATGTTGGATGCATTGCATAATATTTGAGAACTGTTCATATACTTTGCATGCACTATAACTATACATATCCTTTTTTCATAAATATATCCTTTATCAATGATTATATTACATCCAGACACATATTATAGGACTAAAATAACTTTTTACATATCTGAATGTATTCTGGATTAAATATATTCTTATAGTTATTGATATATTACCACGGATATAAATATATATATGCTTATTACTTATATAAACGCTCATATATATACACTATACAGAATTTCTTAAAATTGAAATAATTATAAATCAATTTAATGAAGGAATATTACCCAACAAAACTACAGTTTTCTACACTTTTATCTATTTTAAGAATATCTATGTCAATTCTACTGACTATGAATTTGTTTAAGTGTTTGTTATTGCTTATTTGAAAATTTATTATTTCTATCTGGAAAGAAAATTTTAAATAACTGAATATTCTTCGAACACTACTTATTTCTTATGAAATGCATGACTTCTTATGAAATGTATCACTAATTTTTTTTTAAAAAAAATCACTATAACATAAAATTCATTTTATCAAACTTTTTATTTCAAATAAACGTTAAAAAATTTATAATAGTTACTAACTTTAAGATATAAAATTACTTTCAATCAAGTTCTACATTTTTGTTGAATATTTAATATTTGTAAATGAAATTCAAATACACTTTAGAAAGTAATTTCAAATTAAGTTAAGTCAAAAAAAATTTTAAATATGCAGTGATATTTTAATATAATATGATAAATATGTTATTTAAATGATTTATTGATAGATTATTAACTTCGAATTTTAAGAAGCAGAATGATGACTATTGGCTGGGGACCTCATAATATTGTTCCACGGACAAATGATAAGTATAACACCTGAACTGGTCTGATACCCCATTCTTGAAACTTTCACACCACGCCATTCTGAGTAAATTGAGCCACAACTCATTTAGCGAGCTTCAGTCGCGTTACGCACTAGAGCTTCAGAGGAATCAAAACTCAAACCTTCGACTCGACTGAGACAACATGAGCTATGGACTGGAAAACATGACCACTGGTCAAACGTGGCCACGTCAATTAAGAGAATACACAAGCCTAAGAAATATTCAGTAAGTTAATAAAATAGCAAAATATATCTTCCAAATCTTAAACATTTATTTTCCGAGCATAGAAAAGACTTTTCAGTAGTCTTTCAACTTCAGGTAAGAAGATACTCATCGTAATTACGAATGGAAAAAAAAAATCAGCAAATTTTTAAAGTATTTTTCTTTTTCTTTGGCTTACGTTTCGCTTGGCAAACGTCAATAAAACCACTTCGAAGTAGTAATTTGGTTGAAACGTCTCCATCACTCGGATGCGCCAAAAATCTAATTGGCAGATGTGTCGACCTCTTGACGGAAGAAGATGACTTTGCAATTTCTTTTGTTCTAAATTCTTTTTAGAGCCTCAAAACTTTTCTTTTACGTCAGTGAGATAAAGGGAAAAGAAATACTCACGCTTTCAGTATTAAAAAAATAAAAATAAATAAAAAGTTGTAATAGCCTGCATCATTGGTTGAAGTACGGATCGTTGATTATTAAATTCTATATTTTTATTTATTTCTCGGATAATATTTTGGAAGAAAGCCATAATTGTGCAGTGGGACTAGAAGTACCCTATTTTTTTTGTTTTTTTTATCGGTGGTATGCATTCATTCAGGTAAAAAGAAAAGTGATTTTCTATCTAGGTTAAGTTCTATCTATAAAAATAATAATGATGAATAGCATTGTTATCTAATAATGTACGATCTAAAGCAGACTTATAGTTATAAGAACAATACATTTGTTGTGTAACTCCAGACAATGACCAGACAGTACTAAGGCAATGACAGTGGGACTAGGCACTTACAGAGAGACAATAGCCCTTTATCATTTGTAGTAGTGTATAGATTATATTGCTATAATTCAAGTAGATATTATTTCTTAAATACAATTTTCTTATATAACGTACCTGTTAGTGTTTAATATTTGTTGAACTATTTTAGAGAGTTAAATATTATAAATTAACGATTTTGATTCTGTGAAAGGAAAAAAATTATACTACATATCAAATATAATATCATGAGAAATGAAGATCATTAAGAACTAATAATTAAGGTGATTATGAAAAATTTATAGGTTCTTATTAGAAGTTATGCAAAGTAATAAAAGTATTTGAAAGCAAATGTTATCAAGCAGTCCAAAGAAATTCAAAATTTTCTGCTTCTTGCAAAATTTTCATCTGTTATTTTTAAGTTTTAGTTTTTATTAACGTCGCTCTAGAAGCAACACGAGGACTATAGGCAGAATACCCAAGGGGACCGAGCTCACCCAAAGGGTTTAGAGCTGCAAACCGGACCCCCGGAAACAATCACCCTCGCACTCAGCATTTATTGACAAAATAACATAAGATTTACATAATTTTGATATAAAGGTTAAACAAAATGTACAAGGTATTTGCACAACAAAAAATATACATGACAGAAACACAAGAAACAGTTGAAATTTTCTTACAGAAATAAGATACACAACAGGGTAAATAGCACAATACAAAAACGCCCACAAATTCGTAAACAAAAATGAAGTGTTAGGCAAAGGTGTGAACATATACAAGACATACAATTATAGCTACATGGTAAGGGATGATAAAAATATTTAGAAATATAATAAAAGTTTGAAACAATTAATAAATTTGTTGAGTAATTTTACGAACCGTAAGTATACAGGATTTAAGCTTAGAATGTAAGTAGGGATTTTCCCACACGGACCTCAGCCAAATAGGTTTCGCTTCAACATCAGGACATTTTAAATGAAAATCTCTGGTAAAAGGGCAAGAGAAAATGTAGTGGTCAGCATCTGTGCAACAGAGCCACAGAGACATAAATTTGTACTTTTTAAATTAAAACGATTTAAATAAGAAATGAAGGGACCATGACCGGTTAAAAAGCGTGTAATAAAACTAGAATTTGTATAAAAACTCAAATTTGTTCTAGGGCTATAGGCGACGGACCTCGCAATTTTGAAACACGATCAAGTGACGAGGACGACATCTAAGCTGGCACCCCCCCCCTTTTCCTAACAACCACACCACGCCAACGGGAGGACTTTGAGCCTCGAACAGATTTAACATGCATCTGCCAAGGCTACACGGCGGGTCTTTGGTGGCGAAGGATCGAACTCGCGACTGAACGAAAACCGCCGGCCGCGAGTCCACGACCTTGATCACTAGGCTACCGCGACCTTTGTTAATTTTAAAAGAATAAGTAATTAGAGAAATATAATTTTTGATTTTAAGGAAACTTTTATTAACGAATTACGGAATCATTTTCATCTGCTTATAAAAAGAATGTTTTTTTTAAAAAAAATGATTTATACATCTGTACTGATAATAATAACTAATTTTTAAAAACATCATTCATGAACGTAAACAAATAGTTTCATGTTTTCTATTCATAAAAAATGTACACACTTTTTTTTTTAAAAATCAGTGCATTATATTTATACTATTCTGTTTCAAAAAAATGTTTATATATATCTAAAACACTTATCTTAGGTTGATTTATATCTAACAGTAAAAATAAAGTACATGATATGTAATCATACATTAATTCATCATGAGGGTAACTAATACAAATTAAGTGATATCATTACTTATGAAATAATAAGTATACATAATTTTATTGCATATGGTAATTAATAGGTAATTAATACAAGTTACCCAAGCGTAATTGCATATGAAATATTATATATTATGAAATGTTATTATATATAAATGAAATAATGAATATTACACAATATTATTACATATTAAGTAATGACATTATATATGAAATATATATTAATACTATTACACGCGTAATATGTATTATTTTTTCAATATAAGTCTATTAAATGTGATATAATATATGTGATATAGTATCTTTGCAAGTGAAGTAATTTATGTTAAATAACACTATTTTAAGAACTCTTTTCTTTCAAACAAGTTATTTTATTCTATGTAATTTACAGTAACTATTTATGTTATTTAAGTGACTAAAACAAGTACAAATAAGTTTTAGTTTACTGATAACATAGATAACTCAAATTTTTAATATATATATATATATATATATATATATATATATACTATATATATACATATATCTTTTAGGAATAAAATACAAAACTACGTTTTACTCTTTAAGTTAATCCTATTTTAACTCAATTTATTCATAGAATTATGTTTCAACTTTTTTCCCCGCATTCAAGATTCCTGATGGAATTGAAAACAATAACTGCTGTTTATATATCTTAATACATATATCTCTGAATTAATCTTCAAATACTTCCTGACCCAAATCAAGTCCAAAGAGAGTAGATAGTCTTTAAACCTCTCATTCAATATGAATACCGTCTATTATTATCTTCCTGATAAATAATTGAACACACTGAATATGCATATCTAAGATTCTTTTCAAATATGATAGAATACAGGTAGGGGATACAAAAATCAACACAATAAAGATATAGCTTTATTCATTTCCGTACATTGATTTTGTTTTCTTAGTATATTTTTTTTCTCCTTTTCAACGAATCTGGATTCTCCATAGAAAGGAAATTACTCTTGGTGGTTAACTTCACTTCAAGCGTCCCTGATCAATTAAGATAAAAGATAACAAAAATCGAAGAATTATGAGAAGTAGGAGGAGGGAGAGAAAACAAAGTTTGAGCTAGAAGATTTTTCTTGATTATATAAAGGAAGCAGAATAAGAAGAAAAATGAATATACTTCAGTTTTGATTCTAAGTAAAAGAAATTATCATGGTAATTTCAAAAGTACTAATTTCTCAGCTTAGCGGTGCTAAGTTAAGTTTTAATTTATATGCATTTAATGCTTTGTGAGCTTATGACCTTAAAGAAAAGAAGTAGCATTGTTTGTTCCCTATTACAATACAATTAACATTAACAAATAGTTTGAAATTACTATAATTAGCTTATTTTTTTTAAAAAAAAACTTTAATAAATCTTAATGGCTGATTTAGTATAGTTTCCAGCCTTTAAAAATTAAGGAGATATAATGAAGACGATCCTATTTGTTCCGTGGGTTCAGTATTATACTTTGCTTAATTATAAAGGTTTTTGAATATTTTTTTCCAATATATCCTCTCTCAAGTTATATACACGTCAGTAATTTCCTACTTAAAATGGGTATCATTCAATAAATTCTTAGAAAAACAAGCTATTTTAGGTAGACTTTTTTCTAAAAAAACTCCTTCTAACTCTATACCCTTTTCCAAGCATTTCTTCAGGTTTTTTAAGCTATCTAGAAAGTAAGATTTTGAAATATCCTCAAAATAGGCATATATTTGGGAGATGACATCGTTGGATGTGAACCGTTGTCAGAAGAGCCATTTTTCAAAATTTGGAAATTTAAAAAAAATGTCATTGGGTGCCATATCTGAAGAATACGGTGAATGTTGTAAAAATTTTTACTTTAATTTCAAGATATTGGCCTTACCGGCTCATTTCACCTTTATTGCTTTTTTCGGAAATTATTCGCCTTCAAAATTTCACTGCTCATTTGTCTTTAGAATGTAGTAGTGTATTCACGTTTCGTCCACAGATATGTATCGCCACAAAAACTCGTCATTGTTGCGACAAAAACGCCTAAAACAGCCTCAGATTCGACCACGTTAATTTTTCGCTGAGAGCAGACGGGGCCCCCATGTTGCTGAGATTTTTTTTCACACCTAATTTTTGGTGCAAAATTCCAAAAATACTGCACCTTAGGATATGCCAGTGGTCACAACTAGTATTTAGGGCACTTTTATACGTCCATATCTCAAAATCATATCGTAAATTTTATCACTCAATTCGAGAGTAGTGACTTCCACTGGACGTCCCGAATAATATTTAGCTTTTGTATATGTACGGTCAAGTTTAAACTCATTAACCCAATCGCAAGCAGTTGCAAATACAGAGGTAGATGTGCTTTCATCATACTTAACTTTGATATCCCTCTGTGTTAAGCCTTTTAAGTATATGTCTTTAATCACACTCGAAAAACTCCCTTTCTTTCCATTTTATCTAAATAAACACAAGTTTCTTGCTTCAATCGACATTTAAAATAAGACTATGTGATAAAATATGTGAGATTTAGACAGCTGTCTAATGGGTCAAGATGAAAACAAACCATTTTCGATGCTATGATCTCTTGGAATTACTAAGTTCATATTGAGCAACCCTCGCATTTATTGAAGATAAGAATACATAAGACGATGTGTGGAGGAGGTTTAATCTAACTATCTGCACTAAGATCTTTTCGTTTCAAAATATTTTACAAACAATAATATTCTCCCTTACACTCCAAGATAGACTAAGGATGCAGTATAATGCTAGCGCCAACTAACTCAGCTCTCATCGGCTGATATATACCAAACATAAGATTTTTCCACACATTTATACCTTTTTTCTTTACAATCTGAATGTGCATACTAATATACATGTGTGCTTGCCTGCATCCTAGCGTGTAATGAAATAACAGTTTTCAATAATTTCAATGTATTCCTGAAAATTATGATAAAATAGTTTGATTAAAAGTGGAAATTTGTTTTGACGGAAATTTTTTATCCTTCTTTTTTCATACAATTTTAACGACGAGTCTCATTTGAAAATAATTTATCAAAAATGTCACCAAAGATTAATAAGTGTCATTGTTAAAAAAGTTAACGAAAATAAAGTTTTTTTCCTTGTAACACTTGATAGATTTTGGATATTTTCCAAAAACATTCAACTCATGACTTTCAAACTATTATAATTATATTGATAGTGCTGTAAACAGTAAAGAGACATTTAAAGAATTCATCTCACTAACAAAAAAAATTAAGCTTGAAATTAAATAGCCTATAAAAGGTGCGCAAAAATATTTTCTTATTATATTTTTCTTAGAAAAGAAAAGTACAAATAACTTTTATGGGAATTCTTAACTAAGCAATTGAAAAAATAATCAAAAAATAGAAATTAAAAAAAACTTCACTATGTGTGTAAGAACGTGACAAATTTTCAATTTCTACTTTGTTTTGCCAAAAAGAAGTATTTCTGCACAGGATTTACTTTTCAGCCATTAAAAATTAATATTTTGTAAAAAATTTTGGACTATGGAAAAAATGCAGTGCCATCTTATGCACAAAATGAATTCAACTCTATACAAGGAACCGTATTTCTGCTTTGATTGTTGTTCAAAAATACATTTTTTTTTTAAATTTGAAATAAAAAAATAAGGAAATAAAAATACATCTATCGTTTCAAAATAATAAATAAACGTTTCAAAAACGCATCTATGATAATATAATATAAATGAAAAACTATAAATCTCGTTTAAAAAAAATTATTGGTAATTTATTTTCATCATTTTAACAAAAGACTGAATTATGCATATTGATTTTCTTGTTTTGGTGGAATAAAATTACTAATAACAAATGAAATTAAAAGGCGTCGTCTCTTTTCCATTGTAAGAGACTACTATCATTATTACTTTTTATGGAAACAAAATAAAAATAATATGTGCTGTTTCATTTAATTTAACACAGAAAGGAATAAATAAATAATGAAATGGAAATAATTCAATGATAAAATAAAATTTACGTATAAGGCCTTCATATATATATGTATTGCATATCCAATTAAAGAAGCGAAATTTAATATCGATATCAATTTGCTTCGTATAAGTTAACTTTTTGAATAATTTCAATAGTTTATTTTTCTACTTTTCTCAGAATAAGAGTTCGTTTTATTTCCACTAACTATTATTAAACTTAGTATTATATTTATTTTTATATCAGGAATAAAAAGTATCAATATTTGATATGCAACTGTAATAAAATCAAAGAGAAAGAGCATATTTTTCTTCTCATCAAATTTCATAAATATGTATATTCTAAGTCAGAGTGGGAGTAGAAGTCAAGTAATTTAAGCAATAAATTCCCATATAACATTATTATAAAACACAATAAAATTAATAGTACCAGGACTTACGAGGGATTTTGGAATACTATATTTAAGACTCCTCGTTTTTGTGACATATATCTTTTCAAATTATTAGTAGAGTTTAGATTTTTTTGGGTGCATAATAATGATAGTGAAATTATTATACAGGACAGAAAAAGTAAATTTTTTTGCCAAGAAAGATCTCTCTTCTTAGTTGAATCTGGACATGATTTGTGAGATTTATTTTTATTTAGGTACCACTTAAAAAATTAACATACAGTATGATTCGAAGTTTCTTATGCGTCTATAGGGGGTATTTATGCATGTAGTGAACCTAAAATATTTTTGTCTTTGTAATACATAAATGTTACGAAATACCTTTTTTTATGAAAAAAAGAAGAAATTAAAATTGCAAAAATTACGAAGTTCTATAATTTTTTTAGAAAATAAATAAATAAACGATAATAGCATTTAAAACATTGGTTCATTATGTCATATCTATTGTTTCAGATACATTACCGAAACGCAAAAATATGTAAAAAATCTTGTTCTACTGAAAGAGAATGAAAAAATTACTTTTATGGTGCAATAAAATGATTGAAATATCATTCCTAAGCTCTACGAATAATTTTTAAAACATAAATGTCACAAATTGAAAGAGTCTTAAATTGGGTATTTTATTTAATTTTTTATGTCCTAGTGCCCTTAAAAACCAAATTTTATTAAATAAATTACCTCCTGTTGGTTATTTTAAACAAAGGAATGAATGGTATTTGCTCTAAGAATGGCATATAAATGTCTTATTATGAATAGTCTGTTTTCCGTTCATTATTAAATTGTTAATTTCGAAGTATAACGTTTACTGTTAGTTATAAACTGCAGTCTCCCAAAATTACCTTGATCAGCAGCGGAAGATATAAAATGCGAAACAAAGGTTGAATTTTCTACTTCTTAAAACAACTTATTCTTATTATACGAGATTTTTGAAGTTGTATTTCAGATTGC
>BMAW01127289.1:35029-63626 GCA_019974015.1 Nephila pilipes | reverse complement strand
TATATAGAGAGCATATGGAGTATATATATATAAGAGAGATATATATAAGAGAGTATATAGTATATGGTATATACTTAAGTTTATTTTTGAGCAAGGGATATGGACCGCAGCAGAGAAAACGCATAAGAAAACTGCACTTTATAAGTAAATATATTGTTGAATGTATTGTTTGTAATACATTTAAAAAGAAATTTTGTGGAGTAGAAACAGAGTAAAAATGTTCCACATAAAAAATACAACTCAAAAACTCTAAACAAGGCCAAAATTAATTTACACCGGGAACATTTATAAAAGCTTCATTTGTATATGCATCAAATACTACGTATATGAGAATTTCAAACTGGAAATGTAATAATTATTCTTCGCAGTCAAGAACGAGGATTGTCTTGTAAACAACTAGATCAAAATCACTTTCGTCAAGGGAAGATGTTTTCTCGTACTCCTTTAGAGTGCGTTCAGTTCACTTCAGTTTCAGGGATACAATTTAGACGGTGAACAGTGTTTACAACGACGGTTATTTGTTAAGCTGCTTGTGTATTTCATAGCAACCAAGCATACAAGATCAAAGCTTATTCTGGAACTTCAAATTTCTTTCAAAATTGGTATCGAATGTAATAAAATTCATTCAAAACTCTCAAAGTATTAGTTAAAGGGAAAAAGCGTTAGAAGCCAAGGTATATTGTAATAAAATTGGTGTGATACAATATAATTATATTTTTTATGTGATAATTGTATATCTAGTACGCCATTTGTTGCTTTTTTTTAAATTACTTCTTATTCATATTTAGCATTTTGATGGACTTTTTTATCGCACAAAAAAAATCGTACATAAAAGAACTAACTAAAAAGAAGGGCATAAAAACAGATTTGAATGTATAATATACAAATAAGATCTATCAATTTTTAATAATTTTTTGCATAAACACTGTATACACATAAATGTTAGCAAAACTTATGGAATAATTGAATGTCTTATTTGGAATATATACAGCTTCATAAATAGCAAGTCAGTTAATTAGGTGCTGATCAATTTCTGATTCTTAAAAGAAACTGCTATTATGCCAGGGATTACTGGATGCTAAATATTATCGTTTATAAGTCAATAACTCTTTAACAGACAGTTGGATCGCGAGATCATGGGCAACATTAAATTCGTTAATAAGTGTGTTTAAGTGTTGAATCCACTATTGATTCATCGTGTAAGGTGAATCATGCACGTTGTCGAGATTCAAACTTCTCTAGTTAGAGTGCATTGGAAGTTCGGAGAGTTTGGTGCTCACCTGAGGCATCGTTTTCGACCCTTGACTTGGGCTTGAGATTACAAGACCTGTCTCAAACCTTCTAAGAGTGACGTCAATAAACAATCAATTTATCAGTTATCAAAGTATTTAATGATTGCATTTCGCGAAGTCGAAATAGCGCTCCCCTTGGAAAAATATGTCAGGCATTAATCAGAAAAACACTTGGCAACACGGTAAAATCAGTTGATACAACAATTGCCATATCCTACAGGTAAGGTGGCAGCGGTAGCCTAGTATTTAAGGCATCGGACTCGCGGCTGGCAATTTCGTTGAGTTGGGGATTCGAGTCTTGTTGTCACTAAACACCCGCCGTGTAGTCGGGGCTGATGCATGTTAAATCTGTCAGGGGTCAAAGTCCTCACGTTGGCGAAGTGTGGAAGTTATGAGAGGGGGTGCCAGCTCAGGTGTCGTCTTCGTCACTTGTCCGAGGCTCAGAATTAAGAGCCCCGTTGCCAATAACTCTCATGTTGCTTGAAGTGCGACGTTAATAAAACCAAACCAATCCTACTGGGAATAATTTTGAAGGAATATAATCCTAGAATTCCATGAAATAAAAAGGGCAACGCAGATTACTTGGAATACATAGTTTTAAACCATGTTAAGTCATGCTCAAATATGACATGGTTAACAGTCAAAGGGGCAAGTTGCTGAATCAAATGTTACCATAATGATTATCTCCACATACCAGATGATGTAGAAGGTGAATATATATATACTCAATTTTTTTTTAAATATGAGATGATAGCATTTAATGTGTCATAATAGATTTAATTAAAATTAGCCCCTCAGGTCCTCACTTTGATTGGTTAAGTACAGACATTTTGAACCTAAGACCTAGTGATCTGTTTCTTTCCTACAGGATTTACTGTCTATTGTAAACCCAGGTAAAGCACTCCAGGGATACTGTAGCCATCATTCTCTATATTTTGTTTCTTTTGTTCTAGCCAACTGATTTTTTCCTTTTTCTTTATCTTTTCTGACATCTAGGAGACAGATATGCATGTTGGATTCAGTGAAGTCAGGTTTGACTTCTGCTCCATAAACCTCAACTTTCACTCACCCAGTAAATTTGTTAAATGTATTTATTCATAGCAATTCAAAACTTTTATTAACAGTAAGTTTGAAAAAAATATGTTAATTGCTTTAAGGGAAATTTACTCAGCTCTCGAAATGTATTTAATGTAATTGAATTGTAGTAGAATTACTTTTTTAAAAATATATTAAGGTTATTATCGCATAAATATTTTTAATGGAATAACTGTTTTATTTAATTGAAATTTACTTTTGGTAATAAGAATTATGTTAAATTTATGAATTAAAATTAGCATAAAGTACCTTGTATATGCTTATATCTTTTTCATTTCTAATTACAATAATTAATAATTTATAATTACTTTTAATTATTAAATACTTTATTTTACTTCTAATTATAGAAATTTCTATTAACTAATCAATGAATGAAGAAGATATTTCCATAAATCTTTTTAAGTTATTTGCCATAAAATATTCAGAAAGCTTTGAATAATAATAAATAGTAACAGAATTTCATAAAAATTAAATACTTGTGCGAAAATAAACAAAGTTTTAGTATTTTTTAATATTATTTTAGGATGATAATTACTGAAGACTTTGATTTATTAACATTTCTAACTCCAATCGACGCGCATGTAAACAAAATTCAAACATTCAAAATTGAAAAAATGTTAGGCCCGTTTTAATAACTTATATTTAAAACAACTGATAATTATTTTTCTTAAAATAAGGCGCAAAAAATATATTACTTATATACTAAGTAGATACTTAAGAGTAATAATGTGAAAAATGAAGAAGTCTTATTTTTGTTATTAGTAATGCTTTCATAACGAAATTTATAATAATCAATGCTTCCTGCAATAGAAATTTAAGCTTCAGAATGAGATTACTTCAAATGAATAAACTTTTTTCTTTATTCAAAATGACTTCATTTACTTGGAAGTTTATTTAAAATTTTAAATAGTACGTTTTAAAAAAAAGTCTTCTTCGAAGAAATTAAATATTCATGGATTGATATCATCTGTTGATGTATGATAAAATTAACTCTTTTCTGCAAGAAATTGAAAAATTATTTTAATTTACAAAATGCGCAACTAAATGTTTGATATACAAGACAAGAACAACATTCGTTAAAAATATAGTCATTAGAGAATATTCAAATAGTTAACAACTTCAGAATTTTATTGAAAAATATCCAATTACTTTTAGTAAATATAAGGAAAATGCTACAAAAAATATATATATATATATATATATATATATATATATATATATATATAATGCATTTATGATTTCACTTTCCAATAAAATTAGATTTAACTTTTTTTTTATTAAATCTTAATTTTTTTCTTTCACATTGCCTTATTTTATTTTAAAAATGATTGCACTAGAATTTTCTACAAGCCGCTAATAATGTAGTCTTTAATTATAATGAAAAAATTATAGCATTTCTGAGTATTTCGGTATGGGACTTTTTTCTTCAAAAAGGGGAAATGACCAAAGTAGGGTATATTTTATGTAACTTGTGATTGAAATTTGAATTTACAAGATTTTTGTACTATTCTAAATTATTCAGAAGAATTATAGCTTTATCACTTTATATTTAGTGAAACAAATACTGAACTCAGAGTATCATATTTCTTTAAATTATTTATTTATTATATAAGCGTAGAACAGAAGAATACAACGCCTTCAACTTAGATGTTGTCGCAATTTCTTATCAAGTAGCTTCAAGCGTCTTTTAAAGTTTTGTAAATTGCATATTTTATGAATATTAGTAAATACTTTATTTCTATTTAGACATTATACTTTACAGATTACATACATAAAAGTAAGTTGAACATAAGCAAAAAAAAAAAAAAAAAAAAAGCTTGAGGCGTGAGGAACAAAAGACATTTGGATTTGCATCGATCTCTAATTTCTCGAAACGTTGCTAATACCTTATAAAATTGAGAATGTTCTAGTAGCTTTCCTGCAACTTGATTGGTTACCTTATTCTCCTCATAGATTGCGTGATGTTGTTTTATATAATAGACAATCATTGTTTCGGAATTGATACTTCCTGAAGTTAAATAAAATAAATAGGTTATTAATGCAATTCCCATGATCGTGCATACCAAAATGAAAGAAACTCTGCAAGTATAATTATGTTAGGAAATCATTACATATATACATGAAAACAAATTTCGTATTTAAATTAAATTCAGTCGTTATATTTATAATGTAATGAAAAAAAAATATTTTTTTCAAAAAAGGTGTATTTTTGTTTTCATATATATATATATATATATATATATATATATATATTAGAAAATAAAATTAATGTATTTACAAAATAGATTTTAATATATTGTTACATGTAATTTAAACATCTCATTCCTTTTAAATAAACGAAAATCAAAAAAAAATATTAACTCATGAAAATGAAATGTCATGAAATGAAATGAAATAAAGTAAAGAAAATATAAATTCAATCAGAAAAATAAATTGATGGAATATTTTATTGTTAAGATAACTCCTGCTATTGTATCCAACGCTGAAAGCGAACCTTGTCTGAATTTTAGAATTTCCCAGAAATCCCATTTTAACAATGTTCCTTCTCCAAATTCAGAACCAAGAAAAAAAAAATACTTATCTTTCTCAATATGAAATATTTCAAATATATTTATAATAATAAAGATATATTTTTCATTCATGCATTCATTTCTTTCCTCTTCTTAAAATACGTTTTATTTCTCATTTGAATTATAATTGTTCAATACATATTTTTTTCGTTATAATATCTATTTAGGAAAAATATTTACGTAATTTTGGTAGTTATTGCAAAGCGCTTCAGTCAGTAAAGGGTTAATTTAAGATAAAAGTTTACTTTTTTTTTATTTGTATTCATTATTAAAAAAATTATTAAAATATCAGGTAATGTATTGCAAGTTTAATAGATCAATAGATTCTCCTTATTTAAGAGAGAGTTCACACCATTTAAATTCCGAATTACTTTATAATTATTTATATGTTTTAATAAGTAATTATTAATAACTAAATGCTTAAAATATTCTAAATCTATGGGATACAGACTCGAAAATGTTTTTCTGAATATTTTAAAAGTAATTCACAGAAATCTATGTACTGCATTTCTGAGAAATGTTTTTAATGAAAAGTTCATCAAGAATTATTCAAATTGGACTGTATTTTAAATCAGAAATATAATATTTTTCTCAATCAAAAATTCAACATTTCTTATAAATATACAGAATATCATTATTCGAAGGTTTTTTAATAATTTATTTCGCGCATTCGATTTCTAAATACATAACTATTAGTAAGTAATCTGACACGAGTCCAAATTTGAAAAGCTTTTTTATTTTTGATGAATATTATATATATATGCGTGTGTGTGTAAAATGTATTGAAGCAGAGTCTTTCCAAAGACATTTAAATTTACATAAACGGATTAGTTAGAAATATTTCATGTTCCCCGAATCTGTCATGTTTAATTCAAAGTATTCTTTATTGAGAGCGTTATAAAGTTTGTTTTCAAGTAAACCTCCAGGAAGAGAAAAATATGCATTATTTAAGAGAAAATGCCAAAACAATAATTGCAATCCTTCTTACTGCTTCAAGCATTAAATCACTTCAGTAATTTCGATACACAAATATATGCAGAAGCATTGTGAATTACTTTATAAATTCATTCTACTTAAATCGTTTTGATTACCTCAGATAATAGAAACAAAACAAAGTTGCAAATATGGACTTACTGAAGATAATTTTAAGCTTTTCATTGGGATATTATTCGGAAGATTCAAAGTAATTTGTAAGAGATCGTTAAGTAAAAACAAATAAAGTTGACGTGTATTCAAATAAAGCAATAGTTGTGAATCAAAGTGTTAAGCACTTTCAAAAAAGTTTGCTAATTTTTAGAAATTAATATTTATAACTTTTTTACTTGACCTATGAAAATTAAGTTATGAATTGAATTAATTATTTTATTAGTTGTAATTTTTGATAAATAGAGTTGTGCTTGACTATTTTAAAGTGAATGAAGTGGTTGTAAAGTAAATCATTTATGAAATTCAGTTAAGCGAAAATTGGTGAATGAGAGAGTGATATGCATTCAGACAATTTTTGTAACAGATCAATTGCTTTCATAAATTACAAATAATAGTTCTAAATTTAACACATAGATGACGCTGTAGTATAGTAGTAGGGTTTCAATGTGAGGATTCAGTTTAGTTAATCGTTTCGATTTTTGTGTGTAAAAAGGACTTGAAAGAGAGAGGGAGAGAGCGGGGGGATATTCAATAGAGTGAGATTTTATTTTTTACTTCATTTCAAAAAACTGTAATTCCAACATGAGAAGCATTTTGCTGTAAATGAATTGTTATTTTTATAATCTAGTTTGCTATATCATATTAATTTCTGAGTTGTGTCAATGGTATTAAAAATATCGCGAGTTAAAATGCATTACTAAATGTGTTGAACCGATGAATTTATTTATTATTAACCTCACCCGTAGAACCAAAACGAGGGCTATTGTGGATTGACTTTGTAATTTTAAACCTCGGTTTAGGGAAAAAGATGACAACTGAACTGTCACCTCCTTACTCCAACCTCCCCCTCCCCTCCCTATTCCAATGTGAAGTGTATTGCACCGAAATTTCACCTTTGGGTTAGTTTACATTTTTGCACGTTTATTTAGTAAATGTGCTTTTGATTGTATGATAATTAAAAATAATTACCTTAAAAACATTCAGAAAGCATATGTGTTAATTATATTGAATTACACTGGTAGGGTGGTAAGAGATTCAAAATAAAAATAGTCATTTCTTCAATGAATTTCAATTTTCAATGAATAAATTGTTCAGTCAGGTTAGTTCAATATGTCAATCATTTTAAAGAAGTGTTACATTCAAGACAGTGTAAGTAATGATTTTTATATCCTTTACAAAAATTACGAGTGAGAATAATGTTATGACTTTGCTTAATTTATTTAGCTATTTTCCTTCAGACTTAAGTAGTAAAATTTTGGAAGTTACTTTCAATCTCATTTTTTCCCCGAGAAATCCTTTTCACAACATCTTGAAGCTTATTTAATTTGTTGAATTCGAACATGACAATGTTCCTTAAATTTTATGCTTTGCTTATCAAAGCAATATATTTTTTAAAAATATATATAGTATTTTAAACATAAATTTGGAACATTTTTTTCATTATAAATTTAATTTTCTTAATCTAAGTTAGGAATATTATAATTAATAATTCCATGTGAAATTGAAACACAGTTATGTTTTAAGGAATAATTTTCATCGCTACCTGAGAAAATATGAATTTAATATTTTTAAAAAAATACTCATAAAAACTATTTGCAGGAATAATAATTGAATTAAAACCAGAGCGCAATTGAATAAACAATCTTCATAATTATAAACAGTGTTTCTTCACACAGATACCGCAATTAAGCAAAAATTTATTCTGCAACAAAAGAGACGAACGCTCCCACTCCTTTCTGGAGGAGTTGCAAAGTCTTTTACATAAACCGGAATTCCGGTTTCTCTAACTGTATTTTCTAGAAGGAGGAAGCGCATCTCACCTTGTAAAAAGCAGTGAGGGAAGATAGGGAAAAAAGGGAAATGAGGGGTAATTACGGTAGCACTTATGGGGAATTTCTGGCTGCCTCGAACACCGGGAAGATTGATTAACCCGGTGAATTTACCACGCATGCACAGAAGAGGCTGACAGGCCAAGATTTAATAGTGGAAGTGACCTTTTTTCTCATTTTGTGATGGAATGAGATTTACTGAGCTTTTTTTTTTTTGTTTCATTATGGAGAGGATACACAAACATATTTTTTCATGACTAAGTTACGCTGAGAATAATTATCATGTAAAGGGGGAAAAATTGTAAGAATATATTGAATATTACTAAATTCAATGTCAAACAATATTTAAGGCTTTATGAAACCAAATTATTTTTACATAACGTAGCATATATGTGCTGTAAATCATATGCTCGATTATAATTAGACTTTTAAAAATATTATTTACCTTCCATATGTTTGTATACAGAAGGCTGGAATTAATTCACGCGCATTTATTTTTAATTTCTTTTTCTTCTACTAATTAATGAGCCGTGATTATTGAATAAAAAAATTATATTCAGATAGTAATGTTTTTTTTCTTCGTCTGCAGTTTGTATTAACATTCACATGCGTGAATAATTAGTACAGATTTCTTCCTCTCTGTCCCCCCAAATAATGTAAGTAAATGATTGTTCTGAATTTTTAGATATTTGTATTGATTATTCATATATTAAACCCTGAAAGTTGATTACATCCTGGTCACTCATATTTTTTGTAGATATTTACTGCATCTCTAAAAAAGTGCTATCAAAACAGAATACCGTTGCATCTACAAATGGAATTATAATTTTAGATGCAATGGATATTTGTGAAAGATATCTGTAATGAATGAGATTCTTGTTTTATATACAAATAACACACTCAATGTATATATATATATATGTATGTATGTATGTATATATACACATTTATAATCTATATATGTATGTTAAAAATGTCATATTATTTATATCTATTGCACATGCATAAATGTTTATTTTGTTCCCAACGTTTTTTCGTATTATATGTCATTTATGCCACTAATCATTTAATTTAGCTTGTTTTAAAATAGAGAAATCAGGTCTCATATATTATTTTAGGCAACGTATTCTGGCTTCCTTATATTATGAAAGTCATTATTGATATCTCATGAACATTTTTTTTAAAAATTAATGTTACATTATCATGAATGATTCATTTTACACAATGAACTTGCTATTTATAACCATAATTTACGCATTCAAACATTTAAAGTTTGAAATCTTCATATTTATAGAATGAATACTTATGTACATACTTAAAGTACTAAATTTAATTCCAAATAAAATTCACAGAAGAGAACGAGTTTCATTTTTAAGTGTTCGATAATCGAAAATTTCTTTAAAAATAAAATTACTTAAAATGTCTTGATATTTATCTATTTTAATGAAATTTATCTACAGTAAAAAGTAACTGAAAAAAGCCATTAAATTATGTATATCAATGACCACATTTTCTCACAATAAAAAAAGTATACTTCGGTATTAAATGATAACTTGATATCTGCTACTCCATGACTTCATTCAAGCTTGTAGAATATATTCAATTTAAGTTGGCTGGGATTCAAAAATGTATAATTTAGGTTCAGAAAAAAAACTGATTTAAATATATGAATCAATAAATATAACGCCATGCGTCTTAAAGGTTATTTAGCAAATAAGTAGAGCACAAGAGATTACCTTTCAATTATTTTCTATTGAACGGATCCTGTCATTTAGAAGAAAATGTGCACAAAATATGGAGATGCTGAATAATCAATAAATTGAGCATTTTCTTCCCTCTCTCTGTAAAAATAAGTAGTAGCTGCCAAAAGAACAGAACAAAAATCTGGAGAATTTATAGCTATTAACTTTAAAAAAGTATTTCAAAGTACTTCGAAAATAATTACTATGTACTTTTATTATAATTATCCCGTTTCGACTAATTGGAATATACAGTTTCGACTTATGTTTAATTTAATGCTATTTTCTACATTTACATATTTGTATTTTATACTTCTTACATCTTTCTTAGTTAAATTTTAGATTTATTATTAGTTAATTTAATAAGTCGTATTTACTTACACTCATATAAATATAATTTTGCAAACCAAATCATAACGCTCTTTTACAAAGCATAGTAATTATTACGTGGAAAGTGTCATTTTGCAGAGTAAAATATATAACTCAAACTATAACATAGGAATATATATATATATATATGCAATTCATGTAAGTTTTTTCAAAAAGTATTGAACTGAAGGTGCTAATTAGAATACCGAATAATTATGAAATTATTCAGGATCGAATACATAAGAGTGTGGGTGCGTGTCTGCAGAGCTGTGATTGTGGAATGGATATCTGTGTACGAAGGGTAGTCGGCGATTTGTGTGCTTGTATTCTTCCTCGATATTCGCCTGTTTTCTCGCTAGAGTTAAGCAAATTTTATAAGGAATAAGTTAAAATAAGTAGTCAAGAATGGGGGGATGATGGAATAGCATAGAGAATTGTCGGCAGATTGGAAGTAGACCAATTACAGGCGCAGATGGCTACGAAGCTCTATTTCACTCCAAGTGTAGTCTAAAATTTGTGGAAACAGTTTCAGGATATGAGATCCATATCAAGAAAACCTGAACAAAGTCAACCAAGATCCACAACGATGAATGAGAATCATTGTTTGGCTCTCTTAGCTTAGCGATACAAGACTGCTACAGCT
Organism: Nephila pilipes; assembly: GCA_019974015.1. NCBI lineage: Eukaryota > Metazoa > Arthropoda > Arachnida > Araneae > Nephilidae > Nephila > Nephila pilipes. Next base: position 52,943 of record BMAW01127289.1, on the reverse strand, counting down.
TCACAGATCTCACGTGAGCTGTATACTGCCATTGAAACTAGTCCAGTGGCAGCCTTCAGCACGGTCTACATTTGTCCGAAGGATTCATTAAAGATGTCTGTATTCTAGAAAACCTGTTGTTTCTTCTCCTTATTGCAGCACGTAAGAGAACATGTTTATCATGGTGTAGATAATATATGCATTAAACAAGATTTCAGTGGGCATCCTGCTCATTACAGATGAGTCATTCTCAACCTAGATACTGATTCTCAGCGTACATGTATCTGAAGAGAGCTCTGGACACAATGACATCCATTATCAGAAGAAAAATGTGGAGGTGTAATGGCTTAGACCTGCATTATAATGGGCAACTGTAAACCTCTGCATGTGTTTGACAAAAACTCCCTGACTGTTACGAAGTACAGCGAGATCTTAGAGGCCTATGTTTGACTTTCCAGGTGCGCAATTGGTCTTGAGTTCCTGTTGGTGGACGATAATGCTTGACCATATAAGGCTCAACTCTTCAATGATCACCTGGAAAGTCAGGATATTCGCCACATGTATTGGACAGCCAGATCTTCTTACCTTAACCCTATAGAACATGTCTGGGTATTCTTTAGAAAGCTAATTCATCTCACCATCCATCTCCGAGAATAATCCCCGACCTAGAAACTCCCTTGTTGCAGGAGTGGTATCGATTGCTTCAGGGAATCCTCAAATGCCTCCTTTTCAATATGTCCTCACTCTGTGTGACCTGTCTGGCTATGAGACAGGACCATATCCCATATTAGACTCATTTTCAATTCGGTATCACAACGTTGATTTTGGACATCTCAACGTTGTGAGTTTTAGTGATAATAATGCGTTCATAAAATGACTTTTGATAGTTCAACTATTTTTCACTTACGAAAATTCATATTCATACCATATTTCGTTAAAATCTATCTCTTAGCTTTTCAGACATTCAACATAATACGCAAATTCTCTTAATTTTCTTAATTTTACACACGAGTATATATGTAGTTTAATTATGAAGTATATAAACAAAGTATAAGTCAAAAGGTATATTTTAGAGATTGTGTCAAGATTACTCACTGCGCAGAATTAATATAAATTTATTATATGATTTAAAATGGTTTGTCTTTGTCACAAAATATAATTCCTCAATTGTTTTTTCTTGTTATTATTTGTAAAAATTTATTTTTTTGCAGAAATGAGTTATTAATTTCACATGGCATTTTAAAAAACATCTTAATGAATAAAAAAACATGAGAACTCAATAGTTTAAAATTAAAGGGCATATATAATGTAGTTATAAATTTTATTTATGAAAGCAAAGTATTTTTCTTATCTTGAGAGTGTTTTGAGTAAGTCTTAACATAGATTAGCAATTTAAAAACACCTAAAATAAGAAAAAAAAAATATTTACATAAAAATATAATACGTTCAGACTGTAATCTTTTTTTTCTTTTCCGTTAATTTCATTCTACCTTAGAAAATAAAAAAGTTTAAAGTAACACATTCCTTTTAATAATTAGTGATGCTTCTATCATTTGATTTTATATATTTGATATTAAAGAAAGTAAAATCTTATTTTGTAATTCTTAGGTAGCACTACAGCATATAACATAAACTTTTTAAAAAAATTTGCTTCTGAATTGTCTTTAAGTCGATATCCGATTATCCTTATTATATATATATATAATATTGTTTCCTATCATAAGGTTTCGTGATTAAAGGAAAAGAAAACAATATTTTCGATTTGAAAAATTGTAAAATTGTTCAATAAATCATCACTGATATCTTAAAAATAGTCATTAATGTCCTATTAATAATCTGACTGGAATGAAGCTTCAATTCTATTAAAACAAAATTTATTATCTTACATTTCTTAATTATTTCTTACATTTATTTTTTATTTATATTTCCAGAATTAAAAGAAAATTATACAATCGCATTCAATCTACTTAAAATTAGATTTTCAACTATTTTTATTTTTTAATTACTAGCAATGAAATAGAGTAAAAACAATTGCAAAAACTCTTTCCCTATTTAAGTAAAAAAAATGCAGCCCGCTTTATTAAATAATAGTTTGAATTGTAAATAGTTTCTTATTTTTGTATCTCATTTTTATTCTTGCATTAGCACAACTTATATTCGTAATGTGTGATCTTTGTATACTCTTTTTTTTTCAATTACCAGAATTAGCAAATACATCTTTGTACAAATTCTTTATAATTAAATTTCAAAAACTCACGATTTTCAAATCATTTTTCAAAGCCAATCTTTCTCTTAGTTTTCATCAAAACCACATTTTTCTGCACTAAACGAAAGAAGGAAAAAAAAACGTAAACTTCCATTTAACCTCGAGGGACGGTTAATTTAACACTCCGCAACCCCCTTAGCATATACATCACGATCCCCCTGAACAGCCCAGAGGCACTTTTGCAAGAAAGACTAACGGCAGAAATTGCATCAAACGTGGCTCCAATGGTGATGTCGGTGATCACCAAAGAGAATGTCAGCGCTCATTTAGTTTCGAATGTTATACTTCACACATTTTTTTTATTCTTTGTTCCCCACCACATTTTTTTTTCGTGTGGTGCAGTCATCACCATTCATTCTGATTATCTGTCCTAGGGGAAGAATCTATGATTACGCAAGGGGGAGAAAAAAAGGAAGTTTTCACACCCAATTATAAACCAATTACCAAAGAAGGAAGAGTCCATTCCATTTAAACATCGTACGCAGTGGGGAGGAGGATAGGGATGTTGGTTTGATCAAAGCTGTAGTGGTGTTGTTCGTAAATTAACCAGAGTATTGGACGAATAAGGAGATGGATTCGTGCAGTTTTGGGTATGGTTGTTACACTGATTATAGAACACCTGTGGCACTTTGTTACTAATTTGAGGAACTCATGTCTCAATAGAAGTAAGTGAAAGGTCAGGAACTTAATAAGGGAACATAGGTATCGTAGTATTAAAAAGTTCTTATAATAGATAAAGTATGATGCACATTTTGAAGAATACTAACTTCCTCATTTCAAGCGTCTTACATTACGCAGTATCTTTAGAGTACCATGACATTCGGGAGAAAACTAAATACCGAATTTAAGACTCTTTCATTTTGTGGCATTTATGTTTTAAAGTTATTCGTACATCTTAGATTTTTTGGAGGCACTAATAATGATATTTAATCATTTTATTGAGCTATAAATCTATTTTCTTAGTCGAAAGGTTTTTCTTTCCTTTTATGTTGCATATGGACATGACAATTTAGATATATTTGCATTTAGGTACCCTTTATAAAAATACAAATATTCCATAAACATGCAAAATATTTTGCTCCTCATTTATAAAATAACTCGTAAAATGTTATGAACCAACTTTTTACTAAATATTTTCCTCAATGATATTACTAAATATTTTCCTCGAAAAATTATAGAATTTTATAATTTTTAAAATATTTAATTTTTTTTCTTCGTAAGAAACTTAAATCAGTTATTACTTATTATTAAAATTTAGGTATAACAAATATTTTATATATGTTTTTTATGCATTTAAAAATTGGAACCATATTGTATAATCGTTTTCTATAAAATGGTATCTAAATGCAAGGGGGAGGGGACTTCGAGCAAAAAAATAATCTTTATAAGTCTATATAATGATTAAAATATCGTTATTAGGAACGCAAAAAAATCTAAGCTCTACTAATAATTTGAAAAGATATAAATCAAAAACTGGAAGTCATAGATATGGTATTCCACAATTCATCTCATTTCCTGGTTACCTTAAGATATAAGGATACAGTAGTTAATTTTTTTGCGAATTGCATATGTTAACACTAAAAAAAAAAAATTAGCGTTAAAAGGTTATTAAAACACGAATAGTTAAAATACATCCTCTAATTTTGATGAAACTTTCGAGAATTAAATTATAATTGTCACATATTAAGAGTGCTTTATGCGTATTAAATAAAACTTCCATATGAAAACTTAAGGTTTAATTTATATACTTCTTTTAGAAGAAATCATTTATAATTGTAACACAATATTTAGGAAGAAATATAAAAAGAGAATAAAATAAACAAAAGAAAAATTAAGAAAATAAAAGAAAGATGTTTATTTGCTGTTAATAGTCATGATTTTAGAGACATCTGTAATTCGATAAACATAGATGATGTATTTACGTTATTTTTAATTACTTATACGGATAATAATATAAATGAATTCAATTCTTATGATAAATTTGAATCATTAGCTAATATTGCTCTTGGAGAGAACTATATTAAAAATAGTAATAAGAAGAAAATTAAGCACACTACTTATAATTCCCAAGGAGGACCTACGAGTAATTGTATGGAGAATATTTACTTACATTAATATGAATATACTTATATTTATAGAGATAATTTTATTATATATATATATAAATGTAATGATGAATCTATTTGTTTTGAAGTATAAACCTTCTGAAGATAAACCCATATTTTTATCTTACATATTTAAACCTATTTCAAAATAAAAATGGTAAGTATGAAACAGAATATTTAGACATAATATTGAATGTTATAGAAAATAAAATTAGTAGTAATATATATAATAAGAGAGACAAGTTTAAATTTCAAACTAATAAAGTGCATTTCACTAGAAGCAGTTTGAATACTTTTATTCAAAAAAATAATACATTTAATTACATAGTTAGAAATAATAATTTATTAAATAGCTGTATGCAAAAAAATTATAATTATAAGAAGTTCTTCACAAATTGCATTAATGTAAAATATTATAACAATTTTACTATCAAACAATTTTAAATTGATTAATATGAATTAAAGATAAATATATGTACACTTTGTAGCCCCACACTTACATATATATATATATATATATATATATATATATATATATATATATACACTGTATATAAAAAAAAAAAAAAAACGACGCACCAAGAAGTTGCCCGATTGCATGAAATCTCGTATGCAGAGACATTTGGACCGAACATGCAAATGATTAAAATTTGATGTCCAATGAATGAATAGTGGGAACTACAGCACATCGGAACTACGCATTGAGCAAGTGTATATAAGAAGAGATTCTCAATCTAATGGTCACATTTTCGGCTGCATTGCGATTTAGGATACCTTTCAACGACTGAAAAAATGCCTCAACGCTGGATTCGAGCTCATTACAAGCAACTGTTAGAGTTTAAAAGATGTCGTATCATTGGATTGAAAGAGGCAGGTTGGGAAAATTGAAGAATCGCTCGTTATATGGGTTCAAGCGATGCGGAGATCAGAAGATGCTGGCAAGAATGAGTGGACATTGGCAGATTTCTGCATCATGATGATAGCGGTCGACCTAGGGCCACAGCAGATCGGGAGGACAGAGGGATTTTCAGATCAGCTGTCACAGCTCCTGATTCATCGCTATCAAGCATTAGACGTGCGATCCGCACACGATTGTCCACCATGATCATTCACACACGGCTGTTAGAGCGAAATCAACGCTCGTACCGACCGCTACGCCACCTGCAACTCACGCCTGCATACTGTCGAGCGAAATTACAGTGGTGCTTGGCTTATTCAGTTGGAATGAAGCTAAGTGTGGACGTAAGGTGCTTAGCGACGTATCCCGCTTCCAACTGTGCCTTGACGATCATCGAAGAAGTGTCTGGAGACGCTCAGGGCAGCGTGCCGATCTTGCTTTCACTATGGCACGCCACACAGGCCCTCAATTAGGAGTTATGGTCTCGAGTATCCTTTCCCTTGATAGTGGGACCCCTTTGGTTGTCATTACAGGCACACTTACAGCATTGCGGTACGTCGACGACGTTCTGAGACCTGTTTTGATACCCTTCCTTTTGAAGTACCCTGGCCTTATTTCTAAGCAAGATAATGCGCAGACCACAGACGGCACGTGTTGCTATGAACTATCTTACAGCTGGTGAAGCACATTTCCTTGAACAGCCAGATCTCTCACCAATCGAGCATGTTTAGGATATGATGGGAAGGCGACTAAATCTACCAGGGAATGTTGATGACCTAGCCCGACAATTGGAGCAAATTTGGCAAGAAATACGGCAGGAGACCATAAGGGCGCTTTATCATTCAATACCTCGTCGTGTGGCTGCTTGCATCCAGGCTAGAGGTGGGTCAACACCTTATTGATTTCGTTACTTTGTAGCTATGCAACTCTGTAATAAATCTTTCATTTTTTCTGAAATTTTAATCATTTTCTATTCTATACTTAATTTTCCTATCTTTCCAAAAAAAATTTCCATCGGACTACTCCTTTTAGGTTCGTCCTTTTTTTTTTATTTTTTTTTTTTTTTATATAGATTGTAAATGAATTTAAGGAACAATGATTAAATATAAATTCGATTTTCTAAATTCATTGTCGCAATGATATCATCTTTATTTTACAATTAATATTGTTCATTTATTTCGATGAGAGAGAAAGAGAGGCAATAAATAAACATTATTATTAATGGATAATACAAGAGGCGTAGTTTTGGGATTTCGCCACATCATATATAACTCACTTGGTATAAGATTAAAGAATTATGAGGAATTTTGATGACGTCTATCAGTCTGGTAAAAATTATTTCCGGTGGATTTATAACTATGTAGAAGTGTATTCAACAGATTTTATGAGCGCGTTATCGTATAAATTAATGGAAAATTTTGAATTGTATCAGCAAATCAGAATGAACTTTTACAAATGGGTTGCAGAATGGGGGAAATTAGAAGAGTAAATAAGTTTTATGAATGAACAGTACATATATGTGTGTGCCTGCGTGTAAATATTTGCATTCATTTTTGATATATTATATTTTTTTTTAACTTTTTTAATTAAATATTTAAATATTAATAATAATAGTTTTCATAGATAGTATATTATTATAATTATAAAGTTTGGTTACGTTAATTTCTTACGAATGTTTTTTTAACTAAAATGTCTGCCTCAAGATAGGGACTTATTTTTAGATCTATTCTTTACTTCGAATTTTTTGTATTTTAATTACGTTTATGAATGTTTATTTATTACTGTAACAATTTTAAGAATTTTTTTTAATTAGGTTTCTGGTATGAATATATATTTTTATTTCTTTTAATTGGTAGGATAAGTATATATTACTTAAATTTGGTAAAATCATTCAATTAATCAAATGTAGTTAGGCGGTTAAATGCTTTATTCATAAAAAATCATTATCATTCCATATTGGAAGAATGGCTTACGCACAACACTTGTACTTTTGCAAGTGTTAGTTTAAAAATTATTTGAAGATAAACTTATTTTTAATGTCTATAAGTATATACAGATAATTTTTAATGGACTAAGTTTACTTTGGTTTAAATGAGTTTGTTTCCTTAGTTTATACTCTCTTTTTCTTTGGTTGAGTTACTTTTTGAATTGGTATTACTGCTTATTTTTGGTTTAATGATAATATAATTCACTGAAGTTTGTTGGTTTTATCTGTAATATTAACATGCTCTTCTCAATCTTAAGTCTGATATAGATTAGTTAACATTATTTAGTTTTAAATTTGGTTTTATATTAGCTATATTTAGTCATTAATTATGAATTTATATACATGTTATTTATCACGTCCATTGAACATTATATATATATATATATGATAATATGACAGACATTTTGAATTAAGACGTAAAAATGACAATATTTTTTTAACATCATAATTATTTAATTAAAAGTTTTTTTTAAAAACTTTTAGTAATTTTTATAAATATTTTAAGAATATGTGAGTACATATTACTCCGTCAATATTAATTGGTAGAATAGAATAGTGATATCATTTCATGTTATATTTACATTATTTCTTTGTAATATTTCGAATAATAAGAGTTTTGGAATTTGGTGTTTACCAGGTTTCTATGAAGTAATTTACTGAAGGATGGTGTTTTTGGATCCAGAAAACTTGCTTATTCCCAACCTGTCAATTCAAAACCTGTCTAGCATTCTAAGTTATTTTTATATGTGCATTATACAGTTTTTTCAATATTTTAATTTCTTAACTTATTTAATATTCTACACAGTAAAGGTAATTTAACTTTTCTTAAAGAATTGTGTTTCATTTTGGTTCTTCGTCTTTTATGTTTGATTATTTGAAATATCTATGTGATACTCTCTTAAAACTTCCAATCATATGAAGTAACAAATAAAAGGATGGAAAAAATTTCTTTGTTTCGAATAAAAAAAAGAGAGATTAAACTTTTAACTTTTACGACAATTAACTGTAGATTGTTTTTTCATCTAGGATTACAGTGAAATATCATCTTGTTCAACGTTCAAAAACAGAAAAAAAATATTATGTAATAGAAAATCTGTTGAATCAGGTGAAGTTCTTATCTCAATAAACAGGTAAAATACTAACAAAACTTTTTATATCTAATACACATCAGAAGTTATGCAAAAAAAATCAGAGCATGTTAATATGGTAGGAATTTCTTTATTTCTATAAGAAGTTATAAATACGTGTATATTTACGAAGGAAGCTATTAAGCAAGGGAACAAAATCTCAAATAAAATAAATAATGATTTTTGTTTGTTTAGTCTCGCTCAAGATTAAATAAAATTATCCAAAATAATGTTATCTAGATGAAATAAACTTTAAGATATATACTTATATATTAATTTTAACTTAAATTTTAGAAGAAGATTATCAAGTACAAATAAACTTAATAGGGTATTCACTTTATAAAAAACGTTATACTCCAGAAATATTTATGTTTATTATTAAAGTATATTACATCATATTTATAAATCCTAAACAGGAAGATGTTCATTAATATGAATTGAACTATAAGTATATATCTATCATCACACATTCCAAAACCAAATATGAGTCTTATATGTGTAACAATTATCTAAATAGTAAGTTAAAAATATGTAATAATTTTCTGTTCCAAGTATAATAAGCTGAAAAAAGAAAACACATGTATTAATAAAGTACACAGATACAAATGCACAGCATTTATTATGAAATTCAAATGTCTCATTATTCTAAAATAGGAGTCATATTTCTTGCAATTATGTACATATTCCTTCTTTCATTTAAGTTTATCGAAGCATTCTTAACGAAATATATGACGCTCTTAATGTCGCTATAAAATAAAAGTATGCCCGGAAGGAAATGTGAACAAGAAAAATCTAATTCGCGCCTCCACTTCTAAAAAAGAATGAATAATAATTAGAACAAAAGATAGCGTTCGAAGCAATACTCAATAAATGGTAAATTTGAAATGATTCAATAAAAACATCGCACGCAATGTTAATGATGGTATCATAATCCATATTTCATCAAAATAGTCCATAAAAATTGCTGTCTTACGTGGAAAGTGACAAGTAAATTGATTTTTTCTTATTCCCGACTTCTAACCAAGGCACAGAAGTGTATAATTTAGAATGAAATTGCCCATCCTCACATATCATCATACCTGTACCTGATCGCCTATCGGCATGATTAATTTTTATCACTTTCATGCTGGTGATTACTTGAAAGCGTGAGATATAAATAATTCATATGATGGAATCATTTTCGATCTCTTCCTCTAATGGATGAAAGCTGGAAGTTGCAATCGCTGTAACTAATTAAAGATCGTAGAAGCGATCTAAAAATGTTTCTCAGATCTCACTCATTCTCGTCCGTATCGATATATCTTTAAAACATTTGAAACTGAAAACTTAGCGGGAATCATTAATCATTAGTTTTCTAGTTTACTTCTAAGGAAACTCGATTCCTGAATAAATTAAATGAATTTTCATTTTTCTCTTCTTTTCCCCCCTCAGAATATGATTTGATATAATTCGATAACTTTTAAAATTTAAAAATATTACTTTCCAAGCAAAATATCATATGATCTCGAGAAATAAATTTCTGAGAAATATGCTAATAATATTATTTTATAAAGATTTGGTTGATTAAGAGGCAAACCACTTGGCTTAATTACTTTCTGCGAAAATTCTGCTGATATTAACGTTTGAAAATGCGTTTATATTGAGGTTGTGCTGTAAATGTATTTAGACACTACTTAAAGAATCTTTCTTAAAGAAAGAATCCCATCTTTAAGTGACATATACATGTAATTTCTCAGTTGTCCATTATTAAATTGATTTTGATTAATTTACATTTAAATTTTCGGATAATTTTAGTTACTTATTTTTAATTATAAATATTATTTTAAATATTTAACTTAGAAATTATTCTGATTTTTATTTAAAGATTTTGAATGCTTCTCAGAGTAAAAAATCATATCTTTAAGGGGGGGAGAGCACGTTTTATTAGAAGTCTATTATCAAAGTGAGATTTTTATTGTTTTAAATGTGCAATACCAGTTTATTTCTATTTTTTTTTTTCAATTTCAAATATTACTGCAAATATTAAATTTATAATAAACTAGAGATATATTTTCCGTCAGCTTGGATTTCTCATCATAATTATAATAATAATTTATTGGATATATTTAATCAAAATATATTTATAAATATTTCACTCACACATCACAGTTTATGAAAAAGCATTTATATCCTTTAATGTAATTCGAAAAATTTATTTTCAGTATTATTTCGTAAACTATTGCCATTTATTTAAAGGAAAGAAATCATATGAAAATAACGCAAAATATATCGTTTAAATAACAAATATGAGGAATACAATGTTAACTAATTTAAAAGAAATAAAAAGGAAAAGGAAACTGCGCAAAGAAATTGTTTCGAATGGCTCCTTTTGCAAGAAAATTTAGTTGAATTAAATTTTAGGAATTATGTGTAATAATTATTGTAATTTTGTTCGAAAATTACTGCATGATAATTTTTAAATATGTCTTATTATTTAAATACAACAATTAAATGTCTAATTATTCAAACATACATTTTGTCGTGTAAAAATAAATAATTCGAAAACTGATTTTTTTTAGTTTAAGTTATATCTTTTTGGATCAGAGTCACCAATTTACAATTTTGAAAGAGTTTGCTCTGTTTCTCATAACGTTTCTTTTTCTCGTAAAGAAAAACATTTGACATGATATAAAATTTTCTGTATGAGAGGAATAGTTTCCACAACTAGGCAAATATAAATCTCCACATAGGTTTAATTATCACAACATTTCAAACTTAACAATACAAATTGAATGTATGGACAACATTATATTCCTATTCGCCACTTGTGCCTTAGATAAACTAAATATACTAAAACTAAAGAGTCTATAAGCTATGCAAGAAGACGTTAGACACATTTCCCACTCTATATTTATTCCACAAGTTGCTACTATAACTACAAATGAACACCGACTCTTCTAAAATAACGCCTTAAATATATTTGCCGGTCTCACTAATATAAAATTAATAGAGTTTTACCCAAACGTCAAAGTTGAAGCTGACTCGACTTCTAGGCTCCACTATGCCGTAGATAACTTGTTGCGATTCTCGATCTCGTCTACGACTATAGGACAACTGCTCCACGCTAGAGTCACTTGATCGTGCGTCTCTCGCTTTGCTTATATACTTCCCATCTACCTCATTTCACATTATTTCTACCTGCCTCTGATTTTAATACTCACGTTTCCTCTTGGGTTGGGAAGAAATTGTTATTTATAGCGATCAATTCTAATTAAAAGTCCCCAAGGTTAGTGAACAGAAAACCACGAATAGCCTAACTGCACAGGTATTGTGCATATTTTGAAGAAGATTGAATCGATATAAAGCTGATTTATGATGTAACGTAACAATTTGTAATAACCTTAGATATTATGAAGATATATCCAGAAATACCCGTATTAGGAATGAGAATTCGGGTATTTGACATAGGAAATGGGAATGGAGTAACTCCTTGTAGCATTATCCAATGACTTTTTTTTATTGATCATCATTAGAATAATGTCTTTCTCAATGCAAAAAGAAAATCCTCGTCATAACTTTTGCGACCAATGATACCATCCTCTTCTTCTTAGGAGGAGATTCATCTGAAGCAACACCTATTGTTTTGATTGGCTTTTGATGCATAGTGATGAACCCAGGTCTCATCGCTGGTGACAATTGGATGTAAAATGTGAGCCATTCACCGAAGCAGCAATCAAAACTAACCTTTTAATCAGTGTCAAATCTAGTTGACTCCATTGGCTACACTTAACACAACAAGAACCAATGCCACCTGCCCTGAAAAGCAGCTAAATTTTTATACACGCTAGCAGTTTTGCTCTGATTTTAATAGAATTTCTTGCGTTTGTTACCTGTAATTGTAATAAGCTCACCTAATGCACAAAGTAACTTACTGCTATTTCTGTAGCAATAAAAACTTTTTTTTACAAACAAATATAATATTTTATTAAAAATCCTTTATAAGTTCCTCCCAGTTACAAAACGAAATAGTAAAAATGGTAAATCGGTAATTTCAAGCAGTAGTGTCCTCAATTTTTTTCTAGAACTTTAAGCAGTTCTGAACAGATCTGAGCGTACATGATTAGATTTTGAAAAAAAGTATATCCATTAATTTAATCAAGATTACAAGACAGACATTTTCCATTTCATTTTAATTGTACTAATATTTTATAATTTGTTGAATATCAATGCATAATTTTATCTTACATTTAATTTAGTCAGGTTAACAAAATATATTTATTTGGCATTATTTTTAGTTCGTGTAAATAATTTGAAAAAATAAATTTGCTAATGAAAAAATTAAAGTTACCCAATTAAATATCTTTCTGAATATAAAAAAGTATCCCTTAAATTTCATCAATATCAGAAGCTCGCTCAAATTTCTGAAAATGTTATTTTGCGATATTAACCCTCTTTTCTACACTTTCCTCATTTCCCAGCAAATTATTCGAAATTCTGAAGAAACATTCTCTCTATTTCCTTTCAGGTGATCAATCTAATGTGTTCGTCTTTTATTGTTTAGTGACTTATGTTCTTTTAAGTCATTGTAATCTAATTCAAGTGTTCGAATATCTCAAAGTATTTTATTCTGTTTTTATTTCTAATTTAACATAGATATATCTATCCTTAACTTTGTACTTAAACTAATTTAATAAAACAGATACATTGTATCATTTAACGATTCTTCATATTTTTCTAGTCAATATGAATTGAAAACTATTAATTTATTAACATGCCATATATATTTTTGAAGAATATTTTAATAAAATACCTAAATTATTTTATTTTTGAGTTAAAAGATAATAGCACTTCAGTTTGAAGGTGATCTAAATTTAATGAGATTTTATCATACCTTTAGCTTTACCTACTAATTTAAATATATGAAGACTAATAGTGCCTAATTATGAGTACTGATCCTAATTATATAGAGTTTGATTCTAAAAATGGATGAAACGTTAAAAATAATTTGATCACAATTTATAGAAAATTATATTTATGTTACTAGAATTACATACATTTTTTTCCAGTTATTTAAAAAGAAAAATTATAGTTATTTATTTTTTACCTATTAATATTCAGATTAAAAAATTAGCACTACATTTTAAATTATAGATAGGAAGTATAATTTAAGCAGCATGCAAATAAGTTTAAAAAAACTCATCCTATTAAGTTGGAGTAAAACAAAATACATTTTTCAATCAATAATTTTTAACTCCATTTCTTCGAATTTTCACTTTTGTAAAAAAAAATGAGTTATGTAGTTTTAGGTGCATTTATTTTGTTCATTTAAATTCCATTAAATGGATTTAATAAAACCATATTCTTTTTTAATTTCGAATATGACAAGAACCGCTTACTTATTTTTTTAACATTTGAGAAGGAAAATCTTACTCACAGACTGTGCGAAAATAATTTTTATCAATATAAGAATAAAATGTGCTTCGTAGAATTTTAGTATGTATGTATTTTATTCTACATGTCGAACACAAAAAGTGCCTGTCGAAATTATTGTTATTATAAGCAGCGATCGGTTAAGAAAAAAAAAAGTTCGAAACTCCAAAAAGGGTTCACTTTTCTGAAGCATAGTAGCGTGAAATGTACGGGTGGTCTATCCTTTTTACTGAAGTAAAAAGAAGCAAAAAAAAAAAAAAAAATCCCGCTCTTAAAATGACTAACGTTCCGAAAGTTACATTCTACATTTTTTAAAATATAATTTGACGTTATCAAAGTCTTATAAATCTCACTATCGTTTCAATGAAATTCAAAGAAAAGGGAATTTAGAGTTTAGAGGATTAACTTCTGAACATATTTTTCTAAATAAAAAGATTGTAGCAATGCAAAAATGTCGGTTTATTCTTAGTCGAAATATATTAAAAGTATTTTTTTGAAATATTTTGCTGAACTTCAAAACTTCGTATTTTATTGAAATTGGAGCATTTTTATTAAGGGAAACAAACAGAAAACTTTATTATCTACATAACTTACAATATCTACTTATTCAATGTACAATATAAGGTTAAAAAATAATTTTGCACAACTGAATATCCCAAAACTTATTTATAATCTTACAATTTTCCCTTAAACATTAATATCTCATGACAAACATAATAAAATTATCTAAAAAAATTTGAAGCCACAGAATTAGATTTTCTTCAGAATTTCTAACAAGAAAAATTAATATCATTCCTGTGCATCATAACAGTTTTGTGCATAAAGCTTAAGATAGTCAAAATTTAATAAAACTCAGGCTAACTTCTTGTCTACAAGAGGAAAAGAATTAACTAACTATTAAATACGACTTCAAGAATTCAACAGAAATGAATCTTTCCAATCTAATGAGACCTATAATAATTAAATTCAAACACGAGCTTCATATGCGAAAAACCCATAGCAAACCATTTTTTAAAGATAAAATTAATGTATTACATTTTAGAAAATATATATCACCTCAGATTATTACAGAATTTTATAATTAATAAAATCTGCTCGTGTATTTATAAAAGAGCAAAAATAATCGCTTCATAATATCACATGCGAGTACAATTGGCATTTCAGTAGCTACAGTATCTTATGATATAAGACCGAATGCATTTCATTAATTAAAGCACTTGAAAATGTACTTTCAACAGTATTCGGCTTATGATCAGGGCGTTTTTAGGAACACAATTGGTCAGTCGTGCAATTCAGACATGGATGTGAGCAAAAAAAATATGTGTTAAAGTTTCTAGAATGTCACGTTTTATAGGCGTAGTGATCAATGAGTTTCTATTGAATACTTAGGATTTTAAACTGCTGTTATAAATTATCAATATTAGAATTCATAGAATTTTTTGATAAATTCATATTTATTTATAAGCTGTTGGATTTACAGAAGTTTAACATGTAATGAAGGTAGAGCAAATAAAATGAAATCACTAAACAATAGCATTAAAAAACTGTAAGCTGAAAACTAGACATAAATCATTAGAAAATTCCAAATGACTAAAATTGACCGAAATTTTTTTTGCAAAAAATAATTCAATCATTATATATATATATGTATAAGATAATTGAAGTCCACGTTTAAATAAGTACCTTTCTTACGATATTAAAGATCAAAAACATGATTGTAGAAACATTTCTTTTTAATAATAATACAATTTATATGTAAATTAGAAAATGAAATCCATGAGCAATTGTTTTTAATTTTTCTGAAACAATGAAGAAATACTATGACTTTGATCATGCATAGTTAAATGAATGAGTATGCAGATACTCAAATTGTATAAAAAGTTTAGGGGGAAGTAGAGTGATAACATTTTCACACATACACATCAATTTTAATATTCAATTCATTCTTTTGTATATTTTATCAAAGACTTACAATATTTTTCAAATTCAATATGATCTCTTTAAAAGCCTTAGTAATACGAAAAATTTGAAAAATTATATAAAAATAATGAAATGAAATTATGCAAAAAAAAAAAAAATAATTATAAATATTTTTAAACATGAAATCTCTAGAAGTAGTACGTTTAAGCGATTATAATTCTCAAAAGTTCATTTAAAAAAAACCAATTTTCTCCTTTCAGCAAACTCGTTCAATGTAATTATTAGATTATAACTAAGTTAGTTACATGGAGGTAAGTTTTAATTATCACTTTTATAAAATTAGTGTTTCCACTTATCAGAAGGGTTGAAAATAAAAGAATCATGTTCCTGAAAACATTCTTTGTTTCTCAAAGTTGTACCGAAAATCCCGAATATACGAGGCTTATCTCTCGTTCTTTTTAAAATGGGGAAAAAATAACGAATCGTTTTGAGAAAGAAGCGCTTTGAAAATGCAATTTTTTTCCTGTTTCAAAATCTCTTTCGCAGCGGAAGTTTTAGAGTTTTCGGAAGTGTAAACTCAAGGGTTTTGTTAAGAGTAAAACTATGTTCGAGTTGGAGATTTCCTCTCGTTCCTCTTATTACTGTTTATTTTCCACATCGGATGAAATTTATTTCGCTCAAAAATATTCGGAATAATGTTGACGAATGAAAGCACAAAGTACCTAAGCATCCAAAACAATAAATAATTTTATGTAGGTATACGCAAGTCGATAGCATTTTATTGAATGCCATTAAGGGGATATTTATTCGATAATATTTTCACTGTAAAAAGAAATTTATAGTTTACAGTTATGTAATTGGTCAGTTACATCAAAGTACTTTATAACAGACTTCTCAAATGTTTATTCGAAATTGTCTAAATATTGTATTTCACGACTCGTCTATGTATTCTTCCACGTAACATATTTTGAAATATTCATAATAAACATTTTAAGATTAAATAATTATTAAATAATATAGTTTCAGAAATACTGTTATGGTTTCCAGATTGTTCCATCGTAATAAATGAGACATTTAACAATGTAAGTAGCATAATTTTCTGACTTTGATTATTTTGATTGTATTTTTCATTTATTAATTTTATTTAACATGTTCATCGTTATATTAGTAACAGATGGCTGACATTATTAGCTTTGCGAATGTCATTGGTTAGTAACTATACATATCTATATAATTTTAAAATTTTTATTATATTTAATAATAAATAGAGTATTGACTAATAATATAAATTAAATGTAATGCAACGCTTCATGGTATACAACAACATACTTTAATTTTATTACAATTTATTGGTGTGAACGGAAAAGCAAAAAAAGAAAAAAACACGTTATAGCGTTTAACGAGTTAAAAATTAATAACAAATTTTCTACTCTCATTTCCAATCTTACTACAATTTTTATCTTTATACAATCTTATCTAGTCCTTTCTAAACATTACCTTACAATCCGTGGTTCTGGCAAAATTAGAAATGCAGATGTATGATATAGGATTATCTAAAAAATTCCTTTACCCAGTAATTATTTTAATAAGAAATAGTGCTTATTCGTTGGTTTTCTTTTTAAATTTGAAAACTTCAAAAATAATTGGTAAAAATAACAACGGAGATAATAGAGATGTCAAAAGTATCATTTAAGATTTTCTTTGCCATATGCCAAATTTATAACATAGTAAAAGTTTCTTTCGATAAATTTAGAACTATTATATTTAATTTCATTGAAAAAACTTGTTTACTTTTTGCACGGCTAAAATTTATAGATTTCAATTTTGAGTGAATATATTTCTTTTAAAATTTTAAATTTCTTTTTATATAACAATATCATTTTAATTTACACTTATTCACAACTTTTAAATGGAACTACAACATCAGTGTCATGTATGTAGCGACTTCCTTCTACATCAGCGCCACTGATTAAAAGGCCTTACTCAACCAGCCCGAGGAGATATCTTTTCGGTTTGATTGGTAGGCCCGTCATCTTCGGACCCCTTGGTCCAGGGTTCGAATCTACGCTGCCGTTTCGCGACCGCCACAAGTGGTGACCCGGACGGTTGCGTGTTCAGATCACGTCCGGGTCACCAGCTTATGGGAACGTGGTTGTTGCTACCTTCCTTTCCCATGACATCCAATCAGAAGGTGTAGGCTATACAAATAAATAAACAACTACT
>BMAW01127289.1:20096-34629 GCA_019974015.1 Nephila pilipes | reverse complement strand
GTGTGTGTGTGTGTGTGTGTGTGTGTGTGTGTGTAGTAAACTACAAATGCATCTAACAAAAGCCAAATTGAAATTATTAATTGATTGTACCACAAATAAATTAGAATGCAAATATTACAACATTCAAAAGCATATATTAAAATACAAAAAATACAAAAAAATACAAAACAATAAAGTTAATTTTAGGTATCTATAATTATCTGAAATTTAAGCACACAAAGTTAAAAGGTAAAAAAGTAAAATTGATGAAAGTGTAATGTTACATAATGTTCAATAATTAAATTTTAAATAAATGAACTAGAGTAAACTAGTAAACAAAAATATTATACTTGAGTTCAAAATAATGAAGCTAACTACAAGACTAGAAAAATTATCGGAAGTAAAAAGAGAGATAGGGAAAATAATTTCAAAAATGAAAATAAAGCAATGCTAAGTTGTCTCAGGTTTGAGAATGAAATGTCAGATAATTAGTATAACGGATGCAACCAATCACGATTCAATGAATTACGATATAGAAAATGGTATAAAATGGAAATAAGCAGATGGAACTATTCAAAGTAAAAATTCCATCAAAGAAAATAAAAAGAAAGTAAACAACGAAAACTAACACCATTTTAATCAAGGAAGACTTTTATCACTCAAAACATTTGACTGACTCCCTGATTATAAAAAAAAAAAAAAAAAAGAGTAATAATTTACTTAAAATTACTAATCCTAACAATTTTAAAAATTAACTTTGAGAAACCTTAATACTTATAAGAATATTTGTAAATATTTTTTTTAAAAAAAATTCGGAGTAATAGTTATACATTTGCAAAAAAATTTAATTAAAATAATTGTTGAAAGGAAAAGATTTAAAAATCCGCCAAAGTGAATTTTAAACACGAAAGTGAAGTTAATGAAGTTCTCAATTACATTTATGTTTTCAAAAAGGTTAATAAAGCAAACATTTAATAATAATATTAATATAAATAATTTCCAGTATTATAAAGTAAATAATTATATATGCAAAATAAAAAAGCAAAATATAAATTACATCAAAAATACATACATAACTATATATATATATATATATATTATCTTAATTGAATTTAAATATTTATTAAAATTTGTAGGATGTTTTGCAGTTATATAGCTAGTGAAAAACTTCTAACAAATAATTTTAGTATGGAGTAACTTAGTAAATTATTATTTCTAATAATGCAATCAAAAATGTAACATTTTTTTGAAAACAGAAATATGTAAACAGTTTCCCCAGTGAGGTACCTTATTGATATGAAGTTTAAATCTCTTGTTATAAATATTAGTAATAATTTTTGTTACCTATAATTTTCAGTATTATGTCAAAATGTTCTGTTTCATACTTATTATTAGTATTTTGATTTACATCTAAATATGAAGGATAAAAAAAGATAAATTAGGCTTATTTTCAGAACAATAATACAAATAAATATTTATAATAATATAAGTAAATATTCGCAAGATTGACTGGTCCTTATAGTGGAATACCTTTAGTTCTTTTTTAAATTTTAATGGTTATATTTAATATACTTCTCTCAAATATAATATATTAATTAAAGATTTAAATTTGCCAAAATAAATAAATTCATAATTATATTTTTTATAAATAATAAATAGTAATTCTACAAGATGATACATGTCTATGAAATTAAAAAAATCATAACAACTTATAGTAAATGAATGTTTACCTTTTAAATTCTTCGTAACATTTAAACTATTTTTATTGATAATTGTTTATATTAAATTTATTAACATAGACTCACTGAGGGTAGTTCTATATTTAATGGATTCCTTTTGAGTTATTTAATTTTGAAGTAATAAATATCTTAAGAAATTTATTTTTATTTATTAGAATTCCTATCTATTTTGTATCGAGTATTAATTCCATGATTAATTTCTAGCTGAGTAAAATTATTTTGTAAATACGATTTATTCATTTCCAGATGTTTATTAATAATTTAATTATAATGATATTTGAAAATAATTGCATAAATACTTGAAACTTTTTCAACTTCGCAAATAATAATGTCTTTTTCTAAATCTGAATTATATTAGTATTATGTACAGAATACCATGTTTGATCTTACAGTTTATATATATATATATATATATATATATATATATATATATATATATAAATTTAAATAAAAATACAGAAATAGACATGAAAATAATATTTTACAGTAAACTTTGCGTATAACACAAAAAGAATAAATCAAAAAATAGATATTAAATTTTTTTTAAAGTAAAAGTCCAAACTAAGAAATCAAATTACTAAAATCTGCAGTATTATGTTATCCGGAAATCTCCGAAGTAGATTGGCATTTTATAGAGTGGGTATATATTGCATTTAGGTCTGCTTTATTGAATACAAATATTTTCCAGGCACGTGTATGGATTCTTTGAAAAGTCTTATCAAGAAAAGAGCTTCATAAGAAATGGTTGTCGCGAAACGGAATTCAATTTGATCTCAGACGAGCTTTATTCTATTTTCCTCTTCTAGTATTATTTCTTTATAGATGATTTTAACATGATAGGATGCTTAACCTCTGGACAGTTTCAGATTCAGACATGAAAATTTAATCTCAAGACTCTTACCGACAAATTGAAAGCGACATTTGTGTTCGTTGGAACGAAGTAGAAATGTCAGATGATTTAAAATACAATAGATCTAATGCGAGTTTCTTCATAGTATATGAATGCTTGATAAATTGTAGTAGCATATTATGAAACGTAAAAATATTATCTGCTACTTTAAATGCTATTAAGTTACTAATAAAAAAATATTTAAAATGATCTATAAAGTATATTTACCCTATATATTGGTCTCAATTGTGGTTTTGCTTAAATATTATGAATTGTGTTTAGTTTTCTTAAGAGAGTTTGTGAAAATGCCTTAAATTGTGACCTTTCATTCTAGAGTTTGCTAATAACTTCGAAGGTAGTTCAAAAGTACGTGTTTTTGATGACAGATAGCGTTAAGAAAGTAAGATGGTTTTACCATTTTGTGTTTTTACCATTTTCTGTTAAATGAGGCCAAAACTAGTTTGGCACTGATTCGGAGTTAAATTTTCATTTGGAATCATTTGCTTTCAAACAATATCTCATCCCTGCTGCGTCGATAAGACATTAAAGCATCATTATACCCCGGAAACTAAGTAACAGTAAGAATAATGGATTACTTCGGGGAATCTTCTCTACACAAGGAAAAAAGTTATGGCAGTAATCTATGGGAATACAAATGTTGCTATACTCATGGAATTATTATGAAAAAAGGAAAAAAATGTCAATGTGTAACACTAAAGAGAGTTACACCATTCCGATACCCTGTTTCTTATCTCTAAAAAAAATTTGAGCTACCCTCGAAAAAAAATTCCTGTTTTAAAACAATTTAAAAATTTTAACAATTGAGGAGATGTGGAACTCTGTTATAACGTATTTTTGCTGGATAATCGTGAAATTAAGTCAGATATATCTTTCACGTGGATTTTATTATTTTGAAAATGCAATTTATGACCAACTTTTTATATATATATATCTGAAAGTATCATCATTTTTAATCTCTATTTAAATTGCTAGAATAGAATAAACCATGTTTTAAAATTTAAAATAATGTTTGTCTAAAATTCATCATCACATGTGAGGTTATTTAACAAATTCTGTGGCATGGAATTTTGGACTGAGTTACAAATAACGAAGAAAAAACTAATTACAATCACAAAAATTAATTAGCATTACAATTTTTTATATGAAAAAAAAAATTTTCAAACAGTGTAGATATGAAAATTTAAAACATATTATCAAAACAATTAAAAACTCACAAACACTTTCTTTTATTAAGTAATTCAATTTTAAAATTTTGCTATTTATAGTCGAAGTTTTGTGTCGAAAGGAGCATTATAAATACAAGAATATTTCAAAAACTCATTTTGATTAATAATACTTTAATAAAACTGAAGAACTTTTGAATATTATTTACTTTCGAAACATAAAAACGTAAAAGATTATATAAATCGTTTTCAGATTAAGAACTTTCAGTTCGTAATGGTTTATAGCCATTTATGTTTTTTCAATATAATTTTTTTCGTAAATTTAAAATTCTTTTCATTTTTTTTCAATGAAGAAAAATTTAAATCTGTAAAAAAAGAATTCTTAACAAAGTCTTAAATTATGTGTAATTGTAAATGAGAAAAACATTAAAAATATATGAATTACTTAAAACAGATCCCAAAATGAATCAAACTATATAAGTCGGTATCGACGATTGACATATTTTGCTAACAATATTACTTTATTATTAATTTTCTAACTACAATGAGATATCGAGCACTCATGGTTTGCTCTCTCTCTCTCTACTAAGTAAACAAAAGTAGGACATAACAAAGACATGCGATCTCAGAGACCGCGATTAATTATGATTTCTTAAAAATTATTTATTTAAAATATCATTTTGTTATTTCCCTTAGACGTTCGTTGAACTTTGTATTCTTAGATAAAATGTATATTTTTGCATTTTAAAGGGAAATAAAACTTTTCCAGAAAGGTTTTGTCAAAGCCTCAAAATTTTCAATGAAAATCATATGCTGCAGCAAATTTTATAAAATTAATAATAAAAAGAAGTCTGTTCTGTACCAATTATTTAAATTTTTTTATTTAATATATAAAGCAAATTTCAATGAGAGAAAATTGAATGCAGCGCCATACAGAAACATGTTGGCAGTACCTGAGTTATCAGTATTTCTGGAATTTTATGGAAAAACAACAATTTAGTCCTTTTCTTCTTTTTAGCGCATTCATTGCGTACATTTTGCAACTATTCTGCACAAACAGGATTATGCAAGATAAGAAGTATAAGAACTTTTTTTTTCTTTTCATACTTGGGCGGCATAATCACATGTTTTCCTTGATTTTAATTTAATTTTTTTTCTGCGTAATCCTCCACATTATTTTTTTTTTCTTTTTAATCATCCACATTACTTCATTTCTTCTGTTCATCAATACTAATGTTGTGAATTTAAACTTTAATTGAAGAAAAAATACTTTTTCTTTAAGTATTTTTACTTAACGATTATGCATAAAAGTTTATCAGCATAATGTGGTTTCCATACATTTTTTTTTAATTAGAGTTATTAATTTTTCCGTAAGGATTCAGTCTAGAAAGTCTTACTATGTTGTGAGCTGGAGTTCTAACATTTCGATTAGGATGACTATTTGAATCGATTTTTCCCAAATAAAATCACTTCCAACTTCTTCTAGAATCTTTTACATCTCTTCAGCGTAACGCTGATCTGAGAGATGAATGAATCTCCTCGAACCTATCTTCTGAAACATACGTAGTATTGCATAGAATGGTAACACTGAAAGGGAGGTGTAGTCTCATAGACCGCTCTTGAAGAATGCGATGGAATTTCAATCGAATGCTCCTACCGAAATTTTAGAATAAGGGGAGGGGGGAGATTAATGTTCAACGTCACAAAACAGGAAGCTATAGGAATAATCAATTCTATTGGATTAAGCATGTAATAGAGATGATGGGAAGAATATGTTGAGGGGTTTGTGAAACCACACATCCCCAGTTATGGATTAACACCGATTCGATATAATTTTGTCATTTTGTTTGCTACATTTCACTTTGCATTTTCTTGCCATTGTTTCTCATCAGTTTTATTATAAATTAATTTGTCATGAGCACCCATAGACCTTATCGAAAACTCTTAACAGACAAGAAAAATGATTGGTGTGTATAAGTATAGTAAATTGATAATACTTCTGAATATGCGTATGATATATTACTTAAAAATAATATAAAGTACGTATGATAACCAAATATTTGATAAAATTGCAGCGAATTATCTTGGTTATGAAAGGAATGAAAAAGCAAAAAGAAGCGTTTTGAATGCGATTTCCTACTTCTTACATTTGCTTAACAAAGAAAAACGAATGTGACAAATGACACTATTTAGATGATTTTCTCGCTTGCAAAATCTAGAATTTCAGGACTTTCATTACGAAAATGACTGTATGCATGTTAATATGTTAATGTAACATAAGGGTTGTGTCAGTGAAGTAATGGGACTGCGCATACCTATGCAGCAATCTCCTCAGCATGGGGTAGAAAGGAATTGCTAGTGAACTTGATGCTTTTCTGCTGCAGGTGGCACACTTAGTTCCGTCCTTCAATCTAGTTTAGTTTGATTTTAATCTTTCCTTGAGTACAACGCTCATGTGTCGGAGTGCCGTGATCTTGACAGACTTAATATTCCAGGAGTCTATTAATCGGAAATTTCTGAAAAAAACTTTTTACTAAATGCTTTTGATCGTTGAAAGAGATACTTTGCGATAATTGTTGGTCGAGTATACGAGTTCTTATAGGAGGAAGAGTTTGAAGATAATGAAAGTTGTGTTCTATCTGTAACATCAATAATTCATGAAAAAGTTTCAAAAAAATAATTAAATTGTGTGGAAAGGACAACGTTTAAGTATTCGGATGATAACAGATGGGAAAAACATTGACAAACAGAAGATAAGAAAAATTTTACTTGAAGAACAGAAAACAACAAAAGTTGGCACAAAAATAGTAGCAGAAAACTTCACAATTGGGTAATGCAACAGCGAGCAATGCTCTTTTTTGTGAACAGTCAGTGGACGAGTGTATTTTACTACAGCGGCATTTTTCAATAACAACGCCAGGAGACTTAAAAAAAATGTTTTATAATTAGCCCGAAAGGGGCGTCTCATCTGGTCTGGTTGATAAAGATGCAGCAGAGAGCGATTGTGTGTGGTCAACTTTCTTCTTCAGACTCAAAGGTCAAGGATTCGTAACGACGCCTAAACGAGGTAAACTATATCCGCATCCACGGGGTCGAAATCATCATCTACCAAAATGATTACCCAGGACTTGGACACTACATGGTAGCACAGCCTAGAAATACTAGTTGTATATGCCCCGACGCAAAAACACTTGCCTCCGAGTATCTAACTAAGACTTAAATCACAACTAGTGATATAAGTGTCAAAGGGACTCACCGCTCAACAAGTTACGGTCGAGGAAACTAAATGGAAACTGTCCAGCAAGACTCAAAACAACAGAGAGAGAATGTATATCAATTGCAGTACTGGTTGGAAAAGCGATTTTCTCATCAAAAATAGCTAGAATTCTTCCCTTCTTATCATCACAATGATACTGGAGGCGGAATATGCAGAGGCTTTTTTCAAAAACAACGTTAATTTTTTTTTTTTTTTAAAAAAAAACCTTAATTACTAGCCCAACAGGATCGACTCTTTTGGTGTGGTTAATAAAGTTACAGCAAAAAGTGACTGGATGAACTATTCTTTTGATCCAATGGTGAAGGGTTCGAAATGCCGCTGGCACTCCAGTGTCAATATGCACTCCCCTCAAAGGAGAAGGGAAAAAACATATCAAACGCCAAAGTGTACGCAATCATTGGTCGTATTTTTCAGATATCGCTCAAGATAGCTTCCACTTATTCTCAAAAGTGTGATAAAAGCATTAGAAGAGAGCAAAACAAAAACGGTATGATTGAGAAGGTTACATTTGATGATTTGTAGCACTGCTTTGATCAATAGAAAACACGCATGTAATTGTAAATAGGCAGAGTAGGAGATTATGTAGTTGAGCATTAGTAGCTACCTGAAATAAAATTTCTATAAAATTTATTTTTCAGACTATCCCCGTTATTTAATAGCCACTCATCTTTTATGATATATATTACTTTAAAAGTAATTGAAAATAAATACGCCTTTTTTAAGTGCCTCTCTTTCTCTATTTATTATGTGCTAAAATGATTTCATGTAACATTATTTCATTTTACATTTTTTCCTCTATGATTACGGTTTTAGATTTAGCTAAACGAGTTTTCATTCTATTTCTTTATATATAAAATGCATGAAAATGTATCATCTTCAACTGCAGAGAAATCAGTTTTCCACAAAACAATTTCCTAGTTTCAAAAAGTTTATAGATTGTTAGTTTAAAATAATGATGCAAAAGTGTTAGCTGTCCTTTAAAAATGTATAAGTTATGAAGAACCAAGCGAAACGTAGCTTCATTTTGGGATGATATAGAGAAAACATGTGTTACCAGTGCTTCCTTCATATCTGTAATTATTGAATAAATACGTTTCACCAAATAATTACCAGCTAATATCGACCTCCATTGCGAATTAAAAGTCTTTCCCTCAAAATCGATTTCCAATATTCGATATCTGAGTTGAAGTTTATATTAATAAATTTTCAGTGGAGCTAAAGTACATTTGAAATGAAAATATTTCTATCAGTGTTTGATGAAAGATATTCGATACAAAATGTACTGATACTTAAAAATATCAATCCGTCAAGTGAAATAGGTACTTGCACGTAACTAAAAAAATATTCTGTTTCTTTTAATACAGAGAGATTTCAATGAAATAAACGTAATTGGTTTTTAAATAATAATCAGAAGTATCATTAACTTATTGAGAAATAAATTCTGTTGCATTTCTTCGAAAAATAAAAAAAAAAAAACTATAATAACAAAAAATTATATTTATTTAATAAAATAATAGTAGTGGATTAACAATTTAGTTAGAACAATGTTTTTGGTCGAATTCAATCTGAATATATAAGTCAAATCTTTATTTACTCAAAATGATATAAATTTTTAACAAAAGTAAGATTTTGTCATATCGCAGTAAACGATAAACGAGCCTAAATTGGCGATTTAATTACACAGGTTGAAAGCTGCCCAAAATATATGACAACAATAATTGACTGAAAACTTAACTTAATATTTTGAAGCGATGTCAATATTATTAGTTTTTATTTTTTTAATTTTGAAACAATAGCCCCTACATGACTGTAAATGAAACGTATCGCTACACAAATTGCATATTATCCCTAATACCTAATTCACAGACACTTCAATATATATATATATATATATATATATACAGAGAGAGAGAGAGTAATGACTTAGAAGATTTGCTTAGTTTCATACATTTAGATGATTTAATTAAGGTTATTTTGGCTAATTATCAAGAATTAAAGTAATAGAATACTAGATCTACATATCTTATAAAACATTTAGATTTCTTATTAATCTTGTACTAAAAGAAAACTGTATATTTTTCGATACATTTATTTCTCTTTTTTCTATTTAAAATCTTTTTTTCATTTCCTCTATATTTCTACATCTTTCACTTTTGCTCTGTCATTTTATTGTTTAATTTTTATTTTTATTAAAAAATTTAAACGATTTTTTAATAAAAATGTTTTTTCATTGTACATGGAGATTCCTTTTTAATTTTGTTATTTATTTATTTTTTTATTTTTAGAGATGTCAATTTGTAGTCTTTTTTCGGTGTTTAAATTTGTAAAAATTTGCTATTTTTAAATATCTTTTCTTTCACTTTAAGTAATTTTCAACAAATAAAATTTTCCTATGTTTATTTTTAAAGAATCAATTTAATGGTATGGTTTAATTTAAATCAATCAATCAGATTTACAATGACGGTGAATTCTTCCATGGAGTAGAATAGGTAAGTGAGAGCATATGTATAAAAATTGTGTCGTACTTTATATGCCTTTAAATCTATTAAGAGCACAGCTTATTTTATCTATTTTTTCAATAGGTTAAAAAAAATTATTACTAGTAATTAATTTTGTTATGCGTTTGTTTTTGCTCTATTAAATAAATTCAACATTATTTCTGTTGACGTCTCATTGGTAAGTTTCTTATAATACATTTTGTTTTAGAATGCTTACTTTTTGATTAACTTTTGTTTAATTAATAATTCTAATTTTATTTAGATTTTTAATTGGTTTTATAAGATTTCAGATGTTTAGTTATGTGTAATTTATTATTTGTAGTTAAATTGATGATGATTATTAATTTATTACGATTATTAGTTTTTTTGTATTAATGATAATGTATTTATAATTGATATTTTTAGAATATTATATGTTGTAAGTTCGTTTTACTTGAACTATTTGTGTTTTGTTCATATATATATATATATATATGTGTGTGTGTGTGTGTGTGTTATTTTATTACTAAGATCTGTACCGAATTAAATCGCAATACTCCCCCAAAATAAGAATTTAAATAATGCATAAAATTGCCTTCTAAAATAAAATAAGGAAACCTCAGTAACCTCTGAAGTGCTTACGCATGGAAAAATGTTAGATAACATACATATAAAAAAAACTGAAAAAAAAATCTATATACTAAACTAAAAAAAGCATTAAACTTCATCTTTTCATGATCTACGAAACCCAAGATTTAAAACAGACAATAAAATAAAAAAATATATCAATAAATAAAAGGAAAATTCATTTTTCTTCGCCTATTCTTACAATGAAAGATTTATTTCTACCAATTTTATATATATATAAGAACATTTTCCATTAACTTTTGTTTCAAAAATTTCTACTTTTTGATCCGACGAAACATTCACACAACAAATCTTAAGAAACGCGTTCCGAGGTCTAGATTTTGCAGATAAAGGATCTTAGGGTTAAGCAACAACGAAGTGAAATCCCAAGGAAGCACTGGAAATAAAAATAAAAAAAAACATATATATTGTTCGTGGGAGGGGGAGTAAGAAAGAGAATGCGCGGGAGAGAAATATTTTTTCGAATCCGTTCTTATCGTTCGAAATATGTTGTTCCGTTATTTCCGAGAGTTAGATCCCACTGAGATTGCTTTCGAGAAGCTATTGGTGCGGCGCAGAGAATTGATAGGAAGACCCTTCGATTGTATTTTGAGACATAACAGGAAGCTTAAAACTGATTGAGAAAGAGAACGGAATGAGCGCATTTATTAAGTGATTGAAACGAACTGCACCGTGGTGGAATTGGAAGTCATTTCCTATCACAGTAAAAGGAGGAAAATAATAATAAATTTATTGATCCGTAACGTGAAATAAACAGACACACTTTCTGAAAGTGTCTCTTTCCGCTAACTTTCTACATACGATCGGCTAGACTTTGGACATTGATAAAAATATAGTACTTTATAAAGTAATATTCTTTACTACATTACAAAAAAGTAACGTAATAAAATTATCAAAATGTGCTATGCGAAGTGTAGTGTGGTAATAAAAAACGTCTTTTCAGTTACATTATGTTTTTGCATGTCAAGAAAACTTTGTTTCTATATTATATTTATTTATTTGGTTAGTTAAACTCATGTGAACGGAATTATTTGAAAAATTTAAACCAGTTTGAAAATTTTGTATTTTTTTAAATTTAACACGATTGGATTAAAACTTAAAATGATTGTATAAATCATTTAGATTTTTTATAGTATTTAACGATCCTTTCATTCGCAATAACAGCACTATGGTTCATTATCTTTATAAATAATCTATGAGTGATACTGAATCTGAAAACCTGTTCCATAACATGTAACATTCCAAAATTTTTAGCTTATTTGAGACGAGATTAAGAGAATCTTATTGAATAGGTTATATAGGTCATATTTATAATATCTTTTAGATCTGAGCTTATTGCCACTGAAGATGTAACTATGCATATTAATATCGAAGATGCATATTAATATCAAAGATGCATATTAATATCGAAACCTCATTTGCCGATATTTGGATCTTGTCAAACAGCCGCAATGCCCTTCAGCACTTGAATAATTGGATTGAGGTTAGCGATAAAGATGCTGTATTGATTCTCGAAACCCTTTCGGTGTTGGGTGTTTTTGACCCAGAGGAGAGGAGAGAGTTGACCTTGGATACCGGCGGCGTTTCGAACCGTGGTACATTGGATCCAAAAAAGTTAACCGGTCAATATTTGCTACGCCTTTATCCACGAGACAAAAAGAGAAGCTCCCTTTGGGCTAGTTATTAAGTCATTTTAACTTCTGCATTGTTGAAGAGAGCCATCGTACACTCAAACATCTCTGACTCACTCACGTCATAATAGGTAAGTTCTTGATGGCCCTCTTATCCTTAATGGACATAAAGACACACCCAAGCTACTATTTGTAATAATTTCTAGTGGAAACATGATGAATCTCGTTCTTTTGTTGAGGGGCAGGACAACTTTCAAACTTATACAATTTGTAATTCTTACCAGATCTCTCTTGAACATCTTTTAGATTGCATGGTGCTTGACGGCGAGGAGTTATTTGCTACACCTCGTTCCTTTTATTATATTTTGAGGGTTGGGGGGGGTCTTGTGGACTTGATATAACCTTCGACTAGACCAAGCACAAACAATCACAACAATCATTATATAACATACAGCTTTTGGATATGTAATGTAGATACTAGATGAAATTTTCTTTTATCCCTTTCACTAAATTATGATTCTAATGTGTCCCCTTTTGAAAACAACTCAAACTGATCACAGCCGATGTACCTTTAAGATTTAAAATATTTAAGGCCATGAAACAAAATTCTGCGAATGGCTTGTTAGAATGGACCATGTTATGTTTGTTGTTGATTTATACAAGGATTAAATTTCATGAAATTATTAGCTTAAATACTTCATAATCAGAAGAGCTAACTGATAATACATCTTGAGTTTATAGTTGCTTTATTTCAGTATATATCTTGAGGTAGTATTTGTTGAAAGTATTTATATTTTCATTCATTCAGAAAGAACTAATATATCACAGCTCATTCAACGATGATTTTGGACTAAAATATAAGGAGTCGTACTCAGATTTTGCTGCCTGCCGTGTGTCATATTTTTTTTTTCTGGAAGCTTCAACATATTTCAAAGCTTGTTTGTTAACAATAACTTCTGAATTCAATAATACTGAAAATATTACGACACTAAGCAGACTATCACTACCTACACTACATCGTTCTTTCATTTTTTGTATATTCCTTCACAGTATTGAAAAAAATGTGTCGTGATTTGATATACTTTGGAATATATATTTGGAACTTCTCTATAGCTATTGGGGACACGAAAATGTAGATTTATTTCGAGCATGCTATAAAGTTCATTCCGTATGTGATTACAGCCTGATACCACACAAAATACGAGAATTCTTTAAATGTTTTTAAAACGTTTTTCTGAATTTCACTTGGTGTGTGTGTGTGTGTGTGTGTGTGTGAGTGTGTGTGTGTGTCATCAAATTTTCGATCGTTAATTTAACCAACTTCCCATCAAGCTAGAGCTTTGAAATTTTGGGAATCGTTCGTACACGCCTAACAATGCAATATTTAGACATTTGCGACAAGTTTTAACTAATATTTTCTTTAATAATGCAGTTTAGCCCAAACACTTGGCGCGATTTCAAAAATTGGCACCAAACTTGGCGATTTTTTTTTTTTTTTTGGCTGAGCGTTATATCCGTGAAACGATCCAGGGTAGCCACATTTGGCAAAATACTGCCAAATAATTCTTGTCACCAAGGGTGGTTGGGTTAAACTGCATTCCAACCATTAATTTACCGGATGAATTAATTAATTTTAGTTCGTTTTTACGTTTTTATGTATTTCACTTGGCGTGTGTCTGTCTGTGTGCGTATCAGTATGTCATCAAATTTTCTATCATTAATTTAACCAACTTCCCAAGAGCTCTGAAATTTTGGGAATCGTTCTTACTTGCCTAACAATGCAATATTTAGATATTTGCGACCAGTTTTAACTAATATTTCAATAATTCTTTTTAATAAACTTTGCCACCATATAAAAACGTTATTTTTAAAAATGTTGGTTTTTATCTCGAATTATTTCTAATGAGTTGATAAAACATTCACGTTTCTCTTATTATGGTATCACACCAGTGTCAACCATAGTTTGCTGTCTAAAACTGTGACTTTGAATCTAACACTCAAGTTATAATCCACGTATTAAGTTTCAGACCAAACATTTTATGACGAATGTCATATTAGGCTGTTATTTAAGTTTGACGCTGGCGATATTTGTTGTAAATTTATTTTCATATATTATATATGTATTATGCAGATTATATTTGTTTAAAATTGAGTTTCCTATGCTTAATTAATTGTGTATGATTCAGGTGATTTTTTTTCTGAAATTGTGATTTTCATATGTTTAATTATTTGTGTATGACTCAAACGATGTTTGTCTGTAATTGATTTTTGAAATTTTTTGTTAATGATACAGTCAATATTTGTTTAAAATTGACTTTGATATGTTCAATTACTATGCACACAATATTTGTTTGATAATGATTTATATCTGTTTAATTATTACTGTAGTAATGTAGATGATATTTTTCTTAAATTACTTTACATATGTTTAGTAATTTTTGTATAATGTCGAAGATATTTTTTAAACATTGATTTATATAATTTTTTACATATTTAAACATGATTTAAGTATGATCTCAAAATTTATTTTAAATTGATTTATATATATTTAGTTGTTTGTGTATGAAGTGGAAAATATTGTTTTATGAATTGATTTACATGTATTTAATTATTTGTAAGTGATGCATATAATATTTGTTAATTATTTCTGCATTATGAAGACGATATATATATATATATATATATATATATATATATATATATATATAT
>BMAW01127289.1:0-19996 GCA_019974015.1 Nephila pilipes | reverse complement strand
ATATATATATATATATATATATATATATATATATATATTCTTGCTTTAATAATACGTTTTATGGAATTGAGTATTTGATATTTTGATTTTCAACGTAGTAAATAAATGCTATTTGTAAGGACGAAGGAAATATTCGGCAGATAATAGAATATTTCAAGTATAATATGTGAGGGCACAACAATATAAAATAATAATTAATTAGTGCTTGTAAACAAGTAGACTAAAAAAAATGTTATATTTAAAAATTAAAATATAATGCATCTCTAGCATTAAAAAGAATGAGATGTTTCGTAGCAATAAATTTTCTTAAAATAATTACAGTTTTTTTCAAATTTTAAAAACATAAAAGATAAACGAATTATAAAACATTAATAAACGAATTCATTTGATTTCTTTTTATTACAGATAAATGCAATCTTTCTAATTTGATGATGTGAAAAACTACATGCGTACTTTCAAAGTTCTTAATGTATTATTTTCAAGATTTAATAAAACACACATATATCCTTACTACAGTTTTGTAATTTTGTTTCATTTATTCCTTTGGGAAGATTGATACGTAAATTTTCTTTCGCCTTTAACAATTACCTAAACAATAAAAATCCTCTCAAATTCGAAAAAAGAAAATTTAATTTCGAAACTGCAGCTCATTATTTTTCTAAATGAATATTTTATCGTAATTACTGCTTAAAAACGCCAAAATCGAAAATGAAACATCGATTATCAATCGAATCTTTAGAGATAAAAGCATCTATAGAACGCTTTGAAAGCACTAAGATCACCATTAAGCTTAATCACACGAAAACACGTTAAAAATTACACTTTATGATAATGTATTTAGAAGTCAACTTTATTTTATTGACGACCATCGCCGGCAAACCATCAAATGAGCTTTGCAATTTAATCGTTCGGAATTCTAAAGCGAGAGCAGGCCACTTTAATGAGTTATCTTCAATAACATGGTCATTTAATGCCGATAGGATTCAAGAAGCATAAGTAATCTGTAAATAATTAATGGCATGATAACCATCAAGCGACAGAGATTCGCCCGAAGAATCTTTCACTAAAAGTAAAGTTATGAGCCCTTCTGACAAGAACGAGCCCATTAATTTGCAAAGTTATGGCCTATTACATCATCCCTGTCCCTGCCCCCCTCTGAAATTTAACTGACAACAACAATTCAAGATTGACAACCTCGCCTGGTGAGGTCGCGTTGCATTCAAACTCCATTTTAATATGGTCATCGCTGTCTATTAGCATCGAATGCCCGGTCATTACAGTGTAATTATGTAACTTGACGTCGGTTTAGCAGTGTTGTCGCTGAAATCAATCATGCCATGCAAATATCGGGGACTCAGGAAGGGACAGTGGTACTTAAGCGTAAGTGATGTTTGTTGTAATTATCCTCAGTAGCAGTTTCGATGAGCGAAGTAGTTGAGGAGATGCTAATTTAACACCGTGGAGGCTCTTTGGAGAAGCACTCGCCACTACCTTTTTAAATAAATCATTTGGTAGCCTGAAAAAGTACTTTAATGTGAAAGGATTTAAGTAAATGAAGGTCAAGTACCGAAATGAGGTGTAATAATACAACTTCATTGAGAGATAATTTCAGAGTCAATTAAGTGCATTATTTTCTAAATTTGTAGATATTGTGTGTTCCGCGCTTCATGGAAAATCGCTCATAATCTCTTCTTAAATAAATCATTTGGAGTTCTAAAACAAATCTTCAGGTAAAAGGATTTGAGTAAAGGAAAATCAAGTATCAAACTGTCATGTAATAATAAATAAATAGATAAATTCAGCTTATAGTACTTTTCAATAAAAAGTATTATTTCGTAAATTAGCTTTTTTCGTGTGTTTCGAGCAACTCAATGAGCTCTTAGAATCATCTTGCAAAGAAAATCATTCGAGAGCTCTAAAAATTACTTTCATTTAAGAGGATTTACGTAAATGAAGGTCAAGTACTGAAACGTCATGTAGTAGTAGATATAAATAGATAGTCGCTTATAATATTTTTCAATAAAGAGTATTACTTCGTAAATTTATCTCTTTTAGTTTGTTCCGTATATCCATGGTCAGCCTAATTAAAGCGGAGCTCAATCCGGGCCTTAAGACAAATTTCATGCAATAAAATAAAAATTTTATTTCACTATTTACAACAATGTAACAAAAAATGTATAGTAAGGATTACATGAAAATGAAGAGTAATTTTTTTTCCTCTAAAAAAATGGGTTACGAATTAAATAACAAAAATAGTTGCTTCATATACCTATAAAATACACTTTAGTTTGCAGTGCACTTGAATAAGTTTGCAATATATTATTTTTGATTCATTTTCTTACATGTTTTACAGTATACTCATTAGTAATATCATCATTATTAAGTTTAGCTGTTCTGAATTTGATAAACAAAAAGGTTACGAAGCTATAATCGTTCTAGTCTAATGCTAGATTTCAAGAAACTTTTTAAATTAATATTTAAGAAAGATCTTTCTGCAGATTCAAAGGTTAATTGTTAGGTTAATATGATTTCCAAAAAGTAACACAATTTGGGTACAATTTAAATAAATACTGTAATATTTGTATTATTCTGATTCTTAAATGCAAAAATCAAAAGGAAATTTTAATTTCTTTAAATAAATAAATGAAATCAATTTTGCTTACAATCATGAAATGTAAAATCAGTTCAAATCTAAAAAGAAAATTAACCCATTTTGATATTGTAAAATCAGTTATCCCTCAGAACAAAAGTTTTAATGAAAATAAAGTATGAATAAATAACTTTTCTAATAAGCCTTTAAAATAATAAGCATTTTAGTAAGTCTTTAATATAATAAGCATTTTAGTAAGTCTTTAGTATAATAAGCATTTTAAATAATATTTAGATTAATAAGTAATTGAGTAAGCTAAAAAGGTTTTTGTTTCGGTATGTGGTGTATATATATATATGGAGGAACATAAGTAAAAATCATGAAAACTATTCATTAAACAATACAAAAGAAATAATAATTGCCTACTTTTTTATGCTCTTTAGATATATTTTTTATTGGAATATCAAGTATTTATACAAATTCATCTACAACTTAAGTGTGTAAAATCTCCAACAGGACATTTTGTGTTTCACATACGAATAAAATTAGGGTTAATTTTTGAAGTATTTAAAAAACACTTAATATTTCATCAGTAAAATTTTTCTTCTTAAATTATTAATTTACTTCAGAAATAGATAAATACTAGTAAGACTTTTTTTTAGATTATTACAAAAATATTTTCAGTTAATAATAATTACAATTCTATCTGACAATGTTTATCATTATGTAATATCTCAAATATAGAAACTGAACATTTTTAACACTAAATAATATTTTGTGTTGAATGAAATAATACTTTGTTATAAAAATATTTTATTCAAAGCACAATTACATTCATAGCATAAAAATTCTATCCCAATATTGAGACAACTCCGAGACATATTTCATTTTTTTATGTATTTGTATAATGAATGTTTGGAAGCAAAACTCTTATATTAATTCATAAATAACTATAATTTCAGGAATAAATATTTTAAGGCTAGAAAATTATTATTAATGTTTGCTAAAAGATACAATCGTTGAGTCATATACCAAAAAAAATCCTTATTTTCTGAATAGCATGTTTCAGCTGTTGAGAGAGATGTTTCAAAATGAAATATTATAAAAATAACATTTCTTATCTCTAAAAGTATTGGCTAACGAAAGGCGAATAATAAAAAAGGCAATATTGGAGTACACATAAACGTAAAAAAAAAACATAAATGGCTTTTATACTAAACTGATAAGAAATTGTATCTTATTATCCAGTTACCTTAAGATTTTAGATAGTATTTGTATGATAACATCAAAACTTGAATAAAATACTGTTCAAATAGTTTCAATCACTACAAACATTTGACATAAATATACTAAAATCTCATAACTTTATAAAATTAATACAAACTTTGAAATAATAAACACTTAATAGCTATTTTACAAAGTGAATTGCTAAAACAAATTAATCATTTCCAAAAATCTCTTTTAGTTTCAAAGAGTAATAGAGAATTTAAATATGGTACAAATAAAACTAATTATGTTCTTGCATCAGGCTATGTTCATGAGGAATTAATACAATATTAAGTGCTGTAGCTAAAACAATGGTAAATTATTGTAATTTATTTAATATTTAGAACAATCTACATGGATAATATAGATTTCACACAAAATATGTAGCAATTTATTAGAGAGATTTTCAATTATATACCTTATTAATAATATTAATTATCGTTAGAATTGAATTTTGTACGATTCCGTAAATTCCGAGTAGTTTTGATATATATTATGTGAGAGGGGAATATTTACCAAATTTTCATAAAGTACTGAATATTGAGGCATTTAAGTGGGAAGATAACTTCTTATGACAGGAATAAGAAGAAGAAAAAAGTAACTTTTTCCTGTACAAAGTTTTTCAAAGAGGAGATTTAGCCACCAAATATGCTAACATTTTTTGAAAATAATTTATATTCGAATCTTCCATTAAAATACAGATT
Organism: Nephila pilipes; assembly: GCA_019974015.1. Taxonomy (NCBI): domain Eukaryota; kingdom Metazoa; phylum Arthropoda; class Arachnida; order Araneae; family Nephilidae; genus Nephila; species Nephila pilipes. The sequence continues at coordinate 15,436 of BMAW01127289.1, read as the reverse complement.
TTATTATAACCTACTAGTATCATTACCCGCAAAAAATAACCCTATTTTGAATGATTATCAAAAATTCTAAAATCAAATTACTATTTCTATGTATCATTGCATTATTTATTCCATCCGTCTCTTCTCATTATATTCTAAATATAAAAACTTGTACAAATTAAAAACTTTGCCAACTTTTGATAATAAACAAAATACAGCCGACGAATATATATATATATATATATATTCGCAAACTATAAAATGTAAAATAGACAATAATATTTCTTTCAGATTTCAAAGCTGAATTAAATGATAAATTAATTGAACATATTTTAAGCTAAATGTAACTATCGCTGTCTTTAAATGAAAATAAAATATTTATGTATTAATCTATTCTGAACTCCAGTTCTTCAATGAGGCGACTACAATTCAAACTGAATCTATTGTGAATCGGTTGAAAGAAATTAAATTAGATTAAACAAGTCAGTTAATTCAACACTTTGTCGGTCTGATATAACATTTCATAATAGTTCAAAAACAAAAGTCCTTTTGCTGGATAATAAATATTATTTGATAGTTTTTGTAGTAACCGAGTTTAATATTTAACACGAAATATAGAATATTTGAAATACTGAAATTTAACACATTTAAAAAAAATACCCGTAAAATAAATCTTTGTGAATTTGTTTCATTTTAATAATAAACAGAAAGTCACTAATTAAATAATTAATTAATCGAAATAATTAAATTTAAAAACATTATTGGTTTAAAAACTAGCATCTTAAAAAATCTGAAATATAAATCTTAATTTTTATTGTTTAACATTAAAATTACCACAGTTAAATAATTGTGAAATATTGGAATTTATCAAATAGCACAGATTATTTAAATTGATGCATCCGATTTTAAAATTCCAAATTCTCAAAAATAAACGACACAAAATGATATGTAATCCATGAATACAAAGGAAAACTATGAAAGTTTAACAACGTGCACAATAGTTGACTTTTGTGTGTTCTTCATGAAGCTATTTCACAAAAGCTGTTAAAGAAGCTTTCAAGGAGTTATCTTTTAGTTGGATAGGTCACAGAGAAACAGATGACTTGATGTTACACAGCAGACCACCTAAATCACTTGATATGGCCCATACGATATATTTCTTTGGGTTTTGTATAAGATAAAGTGAATGCGTCCTATTACTCATAGATTTATTTGAACTTAAATGTCTGCTGCTGTATAATCAGTTACTACTGACACTTTACAACATGTTTGGCAGGAATATACATATTAAATTAGCATGATGCTTGTAATTAAAGGAAATTACAACTATATTGAACACTTGTAGAAAAAACTTCTATACTTTCCTGTGTATTCATGTATTACTTATCATTCTGTATCGTTTATTTATAAGAACATGGAATTCTGTAATCGAAGTAATTGTTTTAATATAACCATATATTACTAAAGGGATGCCACAATATTTTTGGTTATCTTTGTTGTACATGTATGAAAGTAGAAATATTTTCCTTTCTTATTTCATGAATGTTTTTTCTGTAATAAATTACGCCCAAATTGAACAAAACTATTGTGTTTAAAGTTTTTAGATACTTCTTAATACATCAATAACATTTTTTTTTATAAATCTAGCAAGAACAAGCACGCAAATAAAAAAAAAGGCTCTGAGATTTGACTAAAGAGAATATTCTGCATCAGTCTGATTATGTTTTGAATGAAAATTACATTTTCTTTAAATATCAGACGAGTAAATAAGACACATTTTCTTTCAACTTTCTATAATCTTCAGACTAATGTTAGACGTGCCGTTTCACATTATAATAAACGACTTTCTTCTAAAGTTGGAGATTTGTAACTCTATTAGATATATTTATGTTCACGATGGGATAGTCAGAAACTAATGTCATGATAATGGATCTGTTAGAATCTAAATTGCTCTGATGAATTATTCACTAATTTGCTACAACTATTTCGAAGTGAATAAAGGTAAAATGTTGTAACATGACGAAAGGCAATCCGTTCGAATCTTTGTAATTTTGGTTATTTTCTCAAAACTTGGCTGGGTGAATTCATTTTACTTCAAACGATGTATGTAATAAGTTTTGAGAACACAGGGAGATTTAATGGACCTGGAATTAAATTTGTTAAATAATTACAGAAATAAGCAAATAAATAATATTTTGATTTAGCTTAATTAATAATTAGTTGTTAATCAAGTTGATATTTTTCTATAAAATTACACATTATAGATAATCTGAAATCAGGATAATAATATCGAAAGGGGAGCTTGATGTTACATTTTACGAGTATGATCATGAATTTTGGGAATTCCTAAGAATTTAATAATAATATGCATGTATATTTATTAGGTGCCATGATATTTTTAACATTTTAGGAAAATTTCAGTATTTAAGCAATAATGGAGTTCTGGGAGCTGTAGCTAATGTATGTTCTGATTAATCTATTAAAAGTAACTGAAAATTTTAAGTGCACGTTAATTAAGTTATATTGTATTATATTTTAAAAAATTATCGTGGGTTTGATAATAATCAACCTTCCAACTTCTCTGAATTTCAATTGATCAATCAATTTATTTATTTTTCTTAGAAATAAAGTAAATTTGCAACACTACAGAAATATGTATTGTGTTATATTATTAACAGTTTATCGTATTATATTCTTAATATTACTAATATTGGTAATACATACCTTAGAATGTATGAAGTTTGTGATAAAATAACTAAAAAGATTTCTTTCATAGGAAATTCTTGCCCTTTAAAGTTTATTCTAAATCGAAAAGTGGAAATAAATAGGAGATAAGAAGCTTTCTGTAAGTTTTATTATACATTTCTGTTATACAATCATAGAATATTTGTTGGTCCTTTTTAAGATTTAAAATATGGCAAAAAATTTTCAGATTACTTTAAGGAAATAAAACATAATTTTTATGAGTATCAGAATTAAAACATTCATGGACAATTTTAAAATATGTCAGGGACAATAATGTCACATTTTTATCTTCTGGGTTAAAGTGACTTTTCTTTAGAAGTATTTAAAGAACAATATCCTAGTGGGTATGACAACTAAAATACATATTTCTGTAATTTTTTGTTGACATATGCAGCCGCTATTTGTATTTATGGTGTAGTTAAATAACATATAAGCAAATGACGGTTATAACCGTGTTGACGACTTAGAATTGTATTACAAAAAAAAAATCTTAACCTAAACTACGAAATAAATGTCATATCTAAATACAAACTAAGACAAAAGTAGTTTTAAAAATAAACCAACTACAACTAAATGTTGTCAGCAACCAACTGCTGGTAGAAACTTTAAAAACTATTTGGACATAAAGCGTTTTTATCTCTGCAGCCCTTGCATCTAAACGACATTGCTTTTCTTATATTTTTTTTCCTCATACATTCTTTACAAAGTTAAAAATATGTCTTTCTTGTATAATCTGCAGAAGCTGGAATTTTTTCAAAGTGATGAAATTCAGAAAGACTCGACTGATTGGTGTTCTGGCTTGTTGGACCTGGTTCACTTATTACTGAAGGACTCATAATTCTTGGATTACTCCCTCTACTTCTTATTGCTAAATGTTTACTGATTTTTATTTCGGTGGAAGCCTTAATCAAACAACTTATATGGTAATGTTTGTAACTTGAAAATTTTACTACATTTTTCCTTTTCTTTTTCTTCCCTTCTTTTTTCTGGAGCAAATTCTTACATATGAAGAAAGAATACTAAACACATATGCTCAACAATTAAAAAATTACCTTTTTATGACATCACATATTTTTATGTGATAAAGAGTAGTAAATGACTTTGTCAAAATATTCTTTTTTTGAGAATCACTCTTTAGCACTAACAAGTATTCTGTGAGGACAGTTCATTCATATTTTAATATTTTTTTGAACATTATATTCTGACTGTTCTTTTCTTTAAAACAATTTGCTAAGGGAAAATATCTTGTCGATTCCTATTGTTATTACCTATAGACGGGACAAATATTTAACTGCCTTACCTGTATTGTCTGTGAATGTCTTAAATGATTTTTTTTAAACACTTTTAGAATAATAAAGTATTCAAGTCCTTTAAATTATAATTTCCATTGACGTTTTCTCTTCTCTTTAAATAAAAGAGGAAAAAGGATTTTTCGGTAATTTTTTTTGTCCTCAAAAGTGGTGAACAACAATAAGAAAAACGTGACTGCTCTTTACTATATATAAAGCTAACATTAATGCATATAAAAGTAAAAATATATAGAAAACACAGTACCTTAAAATGACCAAAGTATCGAAAAAATTATGTTACCATATTTTAATTATATGATTTTTCTAAATATATGTACAATATTTCATAACTCTCTAGTTACATTACTTAATGAATAATTAAAACTTTCTTTAATAGTGCACCAAATTAATTAGTTTTCAATATACATAACTGCTTTTTATCATTTTTTTATAACGATCATGCATTTAAAACTCTTAAACATTTTTATAATCAGTATTAACTTTTACCTTTGGTAGTGTTTTGTATAATATGTTTGATAATTGTGCATGAAAATAAGAATTTAGATAAATGTGGCTGTTTTTTTTTTAAAAAAAAAATCCAAAAAATTAGATATAGCTGCATTTTTTTACTGTTTTCAAAAGTGAGATTTTTATTGGTTTTTGTAGCGCACTTTTCTTTTCTTTTCGTAGTGTGTAATTGTAAAGTTGATTTACACAAGTGAAAACAAACTCATGCACAGTATTGTTAAAAACACTTATATGAAATCGAGAGAAGAATTGTTTAAGAATATTAAAATTTGTATAGATGTGGTAAGAATTTTAATGTATTGAAACATTTGGAAAAAATTAAAACTTTGCTTGCTGAAAATGGGTTTTTCTTTTCCGAAATACATATCTTATTAGTGTTCAATTATGTCTAGTGTGTTTAAAGTATAAACATTTTCTCATAAATGTCTATTTCTTAGAAATGTCTGCTCACTAATTACCTATTAAAATGGTTTAGTTAATTATTTGTATCAAGAAAGTTTAAAACAAAATTCAGAAGAAGTCTAGTATAAAAATTCAATGACAGTAGTGATATGTACTTAGAATTCATACAAATATTGTCTTAAATCTAGAAGATGCAGTAAAAGCTTACACCTCTCAAGTTAAGTTGCGATTGCAAATAAACCATTCAGAAGCTACTCGCATCACTGTTTTACTGTAGAATGTGGTTAGTAGATGTAAAGGTAAATTTGTGATTAAATTACTGTGTTAGGCAGCTGCTGGGCATTGATCGACAACTTACTTAATAGGTTACACAATTATAGGGCAAACAGAACTCAATTGCGAGAGAGAGGATTACACACATTCAAACGGTCTAGTTAAATGTTTCCACTAATGAACAGAGAATGGTGTTAAACTCAAAGGAGATACATTGTCTAATCTACGATTTTTAAATGTCAGGGAAGTATATGCATATATTAAATAGAGATAAATTTTTGTTTTCATTCTAATACATATAAATTAGGTTTTAGTGGTTTCAAATTTACCGACCTACTCTATTACATGTAATTCGGTAAAATATTCAAACAAAACCTGTAAACCGGTAAAACACAAAGAATTATATAAATCATGAACACAAAATAAAAATTCTTAGTAATAAAGAGTTTTATTTAATTCTTGTTTACTGTGACAAATGTATATGAAAATAAATTGAATTTTGAACATAAAAGATGTAAATAAATTTGAACAGTTTTGTAAGCATTATAACTTAAACATGAAACATTTTCCCTATTGAAATGAATTAGATAAAAAAAATGGAAAATGGCTTTGAAATTTCAGTATAATATGAGCTAACGTTTTTTTTGTTAGGTTCTCGAAGAAGTTGAATTATTCAAAATAAATATTAACTAGCATAAAGTTAATGTACTTCCGAATCTCAGGCTCTACAGAAGCAATTACTATAAAGAAAAGAAAATACCTTCTTTAAATTCCTGACACATTTTAATTCTTTTATTTTCACATACAAAATATTCTAAAGTACAAATACTTTTCCAATGTTAACAACATAAGAATATAAACAGACGAGTATACAATAAAAATAAATTATTAAATTAAGAACAAACGATTATTGTTAAAATAGACAAATGTATTGGGTTTGGGTATTAAAAGAAAACAAACGATTAAATATTAAGTTAAATATATCTTACCTTTGTAAATATACTTTATGCAAACTAAATGTAATTATTATAATCATAATGTATTACAATACGAATATTTTGAACCTACCACCTAGTTTACCTTTATTTTATGCCCACGCATTTTTGTTGGCCCCCTTTTCCAGAATAAGCTACATGTTGTTTTTTTCTTCAACCTAGTGACTATAGTATGTGTATCGTTTTTACTGCACTGATGTATAAATTCAATCAATTTAACGATTTTATTTTCGATTGTAGTTTTGTTAGTTACATAGAAATTCTATAATCCGTATCTTCCCCCTTTTTATGATTGATATCGAAAGGATGTTACAAAACATATTGTTTCTTGTAAACATATCGTTTTGTAGAGATAGCAACCCAGAAAATAAATTTAAAAATAGGTGTTATATTTATGCTAATAATTTACCCAATAATAGGTAAAAATATTGCAGAATTACCAATAGAAATTTGAGGTTAAAATTCACAATTTATCCGTATTGCAATCCTTTTTAGGTATTTAGTTACATAAGAGATAATCTAATTAAAGTACTTGTAATATTTCATTTAAATACACATTGTAAAGACAGGTTTCTTAGTTCGCTATTTATAAGTTCATAAATTGTTCCAAATTTTATAGAAATGGGTTTTAAATATTTTTATTTACACTACACAGTATAAAAACAAGTGGCAGTTGGCAATGATCCAGAATTAATTACAAAAAAAACAAGAACAAAAACAAAAGAATTTCATTGTATTTGGTAGAATCAGATGATGTACATCTAGTTTTATTTTTTAAAAAAAAACCCTGATGAACTGTAAGCATATTCACTTCTACAAAAAAAAAACATACAGTAAAAACTTTATTAAGATACATTGATTAATAAGTGTCAAAATTATAGTGATATTTATTTTGTAAAATAACATTGACTAATGCATCTGCTTCTTTCTTTTAAACAGAATTTTTTCCTGATATCATATTTTTAATTCATTTATATTCAGTTCAATTTGAGATCCAATTATAAACCAAAATAATAATTAACGATACACACAGAAGTCACAGAAATAACCAACATAAAACTGTAAGCATAAAATCTTAAATGAAGAATTAAAATGCAATAAAGTATAGGAAAAAAAAGATAAAACCCAACACAAAGACATACACACACACACTCTAAGAATTTACAAATCTAGAGCACTATTCCTAATAAACGAATCAAGCACAAAAAAGATGTCTAAAACATCTGTTCAGTCACAAAGAGCATAGAATTTTCAAAAGAAGAAATTTCTTCGGTAATTATATCTAGTAAACGTGATGCTGAAAAGATATTCATGGTGCAATAAATGACTTGGGCATTTTCAATTTATTTCTCTAAGAAGTCTAAGGAAATCGAATCTATTATGTAGAATTTTCGAAAAATATAACAATAAAAACATAACATCGATTAGACAGAGATGAAATTTAAAAATACATCCAAAACTTTTAGGTTTCTGTACCAATAAATCAAAACTGAATGTTCTGAAAAATGAAAACCTTAAAAAAACAGTTTTCAATCTTTTTGATGGCACATGAGACAACCTTATTAAAAGGAGTGATCCCATACACAGTAGTTACAGAGTGAAAATTACAGAAAAATAATTAAAAAAAACCTACAAATGATCACACTTCATGTTGACTAATTTTTGTTGCCTGAAAATTTCCTTTATGAGAAGAAAAAAAATGTTAGTTTACAATAAAATACAACTGCCTAATCCTAACCGTGGAAGTTATTCTCTCCGATCTAGTGGAACATGTATTGTACTTGCATATGCATGTCTCTGATACGGATAAAAAAATATTTAATACAACCAATTGCTGACTTTTCCTATAATATCAGAATAGGCTTACATATCCTAAAATATCGCAAATGTGGGACAACTTTAATATGTGTTCAATCTTAATAATACCATATACCAATGGTTCCCAATAGGGGTGGCACCTTCCACTAGGGGGCGTTGAAGAGATCTGAAAGGACGTTAAGGGTCAACCGCTGCTCCCTCGGGCAATACTTACAAAAAAGGGCTGAGAAGTTTGCTAACTACAAAAAATTATCAAATATTTGTTCCAACATATATTAGTTCTAAATATCTTTTGAACAAGATCGGCTGATGTTGAAAATAGGTATTTGTATATTATAGCTTTGTTTCCATTGTTTCGAAACTCATAGGCAAACCTTAAAGGGCTGATAAAAAAAATATCTAAACAAGCAATTTTTAACATACAATGAACGGGGGTGAGCAAGCGGTGAACCGCTAGACGGCGCTGTAATGGAAAACATAAAGCGCGAGCTTTCTCGCACATCGCCCTTTTTATCATAAAATTCGGGACAGACATGGCGATATACAGTAATCAGGAAAAAATGCCCTGTCTATTGAAAAGCATGGTAGAAATGACGACGAGTGAGAAAACTCCCGCTTTCTGCTTTCCCTTACAGTGCCGTCAGAGTTTTGTCGCTTACTCTCTATCTATGCATTGTTATGTGAAAATTGCTTGGTTACATGTTTTCTATCACCCATCAAACTTTTGACCATCAAATTCCAAACACCTTGTATATTATACGAGAATGAAACTACAGGCTGGCTTCAAGACTTTCTTAGGTTATGGGTTTTTCCTGATTACTGTATGTTGTCATGACTTCTGAAACATACTTAGAAATGACAATCTGTAAGAAAACTTTCACTTTATGCTTTTCATTACCAGGCTTCAAGTGGTTCAACGTTTGCTCTCTGCTCATGCATTGTTTGGTGAAAATTGCTTGCTTAGAAGTTTTCTATCACCCCTTAAATTTTTGCCCATGAGTTTCGAAATATCATGTATATTTTACTAGAACATGAACGAATCTCATTGATGTGCAGTTCAACACAGTGCGTGTACGTTCCGATTCGATCAACAAAGTTCATATTTACAAGTTTTCATAACTCATAACGAGATTAAAGTTCCCATCGACCCTCAATCTCGAATATCTTAACGTAAAGTTAGTTCTGTGGAGAGTTTCCAACTTTTCTCCTCAAAGTCTAGATAATTGCTTTAAAGTACATGAAATAAAATGCAATCGAAAGAGTGAAAAATAAACGTTTCTACATTATTACTTAATTTTTCTGACTTTCAGACAACTGCATAACTGATTTAAAGAAAGAGTGTGTTTGTTTAAAAGAGAACGGTGAGTAGCTTCTCCCTCCCCCCGAAAGAAAATAAGGTGATAGGTCATAAAAGGTTGGAAACCTAAACTATATACTGTATTGTAAAGCGTATAAGGAACTTCTATTTCCTCAATACTGGGTCCCAAATATACGGGTAGAGGGAGTATTTATGCACAGTTTGTATTAAATATAACAACAAATTACTCATTTTCGCAAAACTCAAATATTTCGTAACTAGCAACACCGATAGCCTCAGGTCAAATTCCGACGGGTCGTAACGTTCTATGTGCTTCCCAAAGATCTTTAAGAATTGCTACAATCAACAACTTGGGTGGCACATAGGATGATGTAATTTACGATGACAGTGACTCTGATGATAAGCTGGTTGATGTTACTGATTGTGATGTTTCAGATGAGAATGAAAGAGAATTTAATGGATTTTATGTCAAATCAATGCATCTTTTTTTTTATATCTGAAATATAAATATATATAATCAATGAAAACCTTTTTTTAAATGCTATGCGCAAAAATCAGGGGATTGTAGTTTATGTGGGTTTCTTATACTCGTCAAAATAAGGTACTTCTCATTCTTATATGAAATGATAATTCTTAAGTTAATCATATAAGAAAAATTCGATAAAATAAATTAGATAATCTGAATTCTTAATGCGATTTTTTCTCAGATCAATACGGTAAAATAGTTTATGAGTTTAATTCTTATTAACGTCACACTAGAAACAACACTAAGGACTATTGGCGACGGACCTAGTAATTTTAACCTCAGTCAAGTGCCAAGGACCACACCTGACCTGTCAATCCTCTCTCCTAACTTCCACTCCAAGCCAACGGGAGGACTTTGGGCCCCGACAAATTCAACGTGATTCAGCTCCGACTACACGGTGGGTCTTTAATGGCCGAGGATCGAACCCTCTATTGAACGAAAACCGTCAGCCATGAATCCGAAACCATGACCACTAAGCTACCGCGGCCTCAAAAAACACGCGAGACTTTCCAGCTCATGAGCATTATTACTTTAACGGTGTTTCTATGGATAAGGGAAATAAGGGATATTGGTATGTCCCTTTCATTTTGCAGGATTCTATTGGGTGAAGGATTTTAAAGGTCAGTTTTATGTAGATCTTACTTTATTTATTAATATATGTTGGAATTAAAAGGCAATAACTAATAGACTCCATTGAAAGAGACAATACACGATTTTTTAATCATTATAACTTATTTAAATCTTTGATAGTGAAAACGTTTTCTTAAAAACTTACCTCTTCTCTTTTGGAAAAAATATAATTCAGATTTTTGCATCTAATTCGAATTATTATTCTGATCTCTTCAGCATTGATTTATTCAAATTTAACTAAACCAATACTCGTGCATAACATTATGAAAAAGTTTGGCAATATTTTCAATAAAGCATACATTGATAATTATTAAATTAAGAGAACAAAAATTTCCTCTTGATCCCGAGACTCAACTAAAGACGTATGAAATAGTTACAAGAGCTGTACAATTTTATCTAATCTTGATATGTTTTATTTATTTTATTTCACTTCGTGCTAGAGTGCATATGAGTGACAGTCGAATTCAAAGACGCATAATCAAATCTGGCGGCGCTGTACGAAACAAGATGTAACTGTGTTCCAGGCACAAGAAAAATGGAAAAAAGATAAATTTCGTTTGATAAGATAAGGTTCGAAAATCGAGAAGGATCACTATGGTATTTCATAGGCGAGACAATCGTGTTTACAATGATTGTTAAATTCCGTAGGAAAGAAATAGAACACTGTGGTTTCTCTGGGTCATGATTCCCGTATTTATCTAAAATGGGTAAGACCTTGAGGTAAACTTCGGGCTCTAAGTAACTCGATTGCTATTTCAGACAATAGCCCTTGTAGTTTATATTATTTATTGTAATTTGAACGATACTTGAGCACGTATCACATCCTCTACAGCACTACAATATGATAACTTCTAGTACCTTCAGAGTTAGAGAACATCAATTGTGCTACATAACGGTTTTCAAAATTCGAATCAGATTTGATTCGGTTTTATTAACGTCGCATTAAATGAAACACGAGGGCGGTTGGCGACAAACCTCATAATTTTGTATCTTGGTCAAGTGACGAGGACGATATCAGAGATGGTCCTCCCTCTCCTAACTTCCACATCCCGCCAACGGAAGGACCTTAGGCTCCGACAGGATAAGAGTGGATCAGCCCTGCTACACAATGGGACTTAAGTGTCATCAAGGAACAAACATGTCCTGATCTGTCATGTTATCATATGCGAAGAAGAAGCGTCTACTAATGCTGGCTCTTCATCCCACGTAGTATACTCGATGTGTCTCGACGAAAGCCACTGGCTGCTCATCTATCACTCATAATTTGCGAGTCCGTTACTCTATCTTCCAATCTGCATCTGATGAGTTTATGAATTCCTTTTTGCATAAGATTTTATATCGATCATCATCAAGAAAAGCCAGCATTATGCACCATGTTGCTGGAATCCTTCGAGTGTTTCTCCGCGCTACAGTTTAATACGCTATAATGCTCTTTCAAAACGTAATTGATGTCAATGGAGCCCACATTAAGCACATTCTGTAACTGAATAAATTTTATTGATTCTAACATAACTCTTTTTGAATATTATTACATTGAATTATCACTTTTCAGTTATAATTCGTTATTGTTCGTTCAATTGAAATTTTGGTTTTATACCTGATTCTATAAAGTAATTTGTAAGGGGAAAATATTTGTCTAATTATTTTGGGGGAAAAAACCACACATCCAGAATCTAATATTAAATCCAGACAGTATTAATTTACATTATACTTCAATATTTTTTTTAATCTTCTCATACTTATTTCATTTGAACTTTTCTGTTTCTATTTGTCAGTGTTTGTGTGTTTCTTTATTTCCTTTCAATTTTTGATTTTATAATTTTTTGTAATTCCTTTTAAATTACCTATAGCATACATTTTTTTTCTATATAGAATAATACAATATGTATACATTTCTTAAAACATTTCTTTAATTTAATTTGTTTTTACACTTATAAGTATAATAGTCTATTATATATGAAATGTTTATTAAATAATTTACAATGATTTCTATTACTTAATTGTTTTACTACAATTTGTTTATTCTACATTTATTTCATGCTCTCTAAAATTATTTTTTTCTATATCAATTTGTCTTCCATCTTTAATATATATTTTATTTTTTAACGTTTCATTAGTGTTTGTTTGTGTTATACTTATATATTTAATTATTATTTTACAAATATTGCATTTTTACTATATATATATATATATATATATATACATACATTTACTCATAACATTATTATATATTGTACGATTTGGAATTATTTTTTTTCAATGATGCTTAGTAGAAATAGTTTCAAATAGCTAATACAGAGCACAACATATTGTATTATACAATTCATTTTTGTTTAAATCAATCATTTCCCGATGTAAAAAGTATTTGATATTTTTATCTTTTTTATTATAAATACTAAATGGAATTTAGACTATATCTGTAAAAATTTCATATTTATTAAAATACTTTGAAATATTGGAATCATAGTATATATATATATATAAGCGAAATACCACTGACTGACTCATCACGATATCTCTAAAACTATACAACCGATTGACTTGAAATTTGGTACAGTTACTCATTTCGCAATGTAGACGCTCACTAAGAACGGATTTTACGGAATTCTAAACCAAAATGTAATTTTCATCCGTTAATCTTTTCTTATCCATCGGTTATGTCATTTTTGGCGACTTTATCGCTAAAAATGACATGACCGACGCCAAACGGAATATATTTTTTTATATGTATACTGTGTATTGCAACCAATTAAGTTTAATTGGTGAGATTTGCGCGTGCGAAATGGAAAATACCAAATAATTTAATATTGATGCGCCGATGGAGGATGGATTTATCACCAAATATCTTCCACCGCCAAGTCGAAGCATTTCAATGACCTTGCATTGTGAATTTTAAAAAGCTATACTATGGTAACCCCAGTTGACTTCCGCCCGCTTTGCTCAGCAAACGATAATTTTTTACTGTTGTGGAACCTAGACGTAAGTTTTAAATTCATGAGAAAAGTATTTATTATTAATAATGATTGATAAATTACATTTGTAAATCTAAACGCAATCTTACGAAGATATTGAAGTTGGCTTTTAACAAATGAATAATAATGGTATGTTATTCATGTTATTGATAAAAAAAATAAGTAGCTGTCAAAATATTTATTTTGATGCACGCATTAACTGTAACCTAATGTAAACATTATGCAAAAGTTTTGTTTTTGTATTTTGGCAATTTTTAGTTTTTGGTTTCAAGGATATAAACGTTTTTGTTTTTTTTTTTTTAAATGGCTGGATATTTTATCGTTTTCAGAATACAGAATTATTTTTAAAATGATTTTTTAAGAGCTATTCTGTCAATTCAAATGCGGTTTTAGATATGCTGCTAGCGTAAGAGTTATCCCTTTGTAAAAAGGATAATACAATACGGGTGACTTTTTGCTAAAAAATTGTATTATATTTTATATTTTTGTAAGTATTTTTTGTTGAATTTTTAAATAATTTGATTTTAAAAAATTATTTATATTTTTCAACTTGAAAAATATTTCATTGAAGGTTAATACAAATTGATTTTTCATATTTACTTTTCAGTTATAGTTTTTAATAATGGATGTTGAATATATTTGGATAGATGGAAAAATTACTCCTTTCAAAGTTTTTAAAATTCTTGGCGACGGAGCATGTTTATTTTCGTCTCTGTCTTTGCTGCTGTTGTTCGGTGACATATCGATGGCGTATAAAATGAGAAATATTATCATTTCTCTCATGTTTAACAACTGGTATCGGTTTAAATGCTACACTCAAATGCTATCTGGCGCTCCTTATAATACTAACGATTTATATTTTACCGAAAGGTGTAAACCAAACACGTATGGATCTATTTGCGAAATTATGGCGGTGGCAGAGCTATTTCCCTATCAGTTCGAAGTGTATCGAGGTGCCTGCCTTATAGCTTCTGTTGGTGAAACAATTCAGAGGGAAAAAAATTTGATGTTTATATTGAAATAGTTGGATTAACAAATAGAAGTAAAGTTAATCTTGGTGATGATAATGTGAAACAAAATGAAGAAAATGCGACATCTTTAGTGTTTCAGCCTCAAGAAAATGTATCTATGCTACTTTCAAAGACTCAATCAATATCTAACATTAATTTATCAAGTTCAAGTGAATCGATTATTAATGATATAATATCTCTTCAATTAAATAAAGGTAAAAAAAAAAAGAGGAAAAATATTCACAAATTCAATTAGATATGAACAAGTAAGACACGGTGCTGAAAGTATACTCAAAGTCATCTTGAAATACATAGAGAAGCTGATTCAAAATATATTAAAAGCCATCCTGAAGTACACAGAGCAGCAGTACGAAAATACTTTTCTAATGCCCCCCCCCCCTGTGAATCAGGCAGCTGTAATTAAATGCAATGAAAAAAAGATCATAAGTTAAATTAGTGCCTTGGACTTCTAAAGCTTTGGTTTTAAATATATATAACAGATATTGACTATTCAAATGATAAAATCGCCAGTATCGGAAAACGTTTGTCCTGTTTGGGGTGCCATGCTTTAAAATTGATAGAAGAACCTCCAGGAATGTGCTGCTGCGACGATAAAGTCCAAATTACTGCTATTAGATCCTACCCTGAAAATTTGAATTGTCTTTTTAACCATAAGGATCAGCTTTCAGAACATTTTCTTTCTATAATTATTTTGAACCACGGTCAAGTGACGAGGACGACAACTGAGCTGGTACCCCCCTCTCCTAACATCCACACCACACCAACGGGAGGACTTTGGGCCCCGACAGATTTAACGTGCATCAGCCCCGGCTACACGGCGGGTCTTTGGCGGCCAAGGATCGAACCCGCGATTGAACGAAAACCGCCGGCCACGAATGCGAAACCTTGCCCACTAGACTACCTAAAGATTGGTACGTTAATAATGTTGTT
>BMAW01127276.1:0-13148 GCA_019974015.1 Nephila pilipes | reverse complement strand
AACGACTTTAAATGAAACGAGGGGGATTCCAATGCGTATCCCAACGCATTTCTTATTCAAAATAGGTTAAATTACTCAAAGTACCTTCATTTTCAGCTCCCCTTTACGCAATTCTACATGAATACTTTTAATTAAAAGTATATAAAATTTTAATTAAATTGCAATAATATTTTAATTAAATTGCAGTGCAGTCTTCAGCTCAAAATTGTTTTTTTTTTCACATAGAATGGGGAGTGAGTATTCCACCCGAGTGGGTGGTTTGAATAACCATCATGACACAGGTAAAAGAAACAAAAAAAGTTTTATTGATACAGTCCTTGTACAATCCAATCGATTTTTACAAGTTTTGAAAGGTTACATTCATATCTCGGGGTCAAGTGAAAAAAAGTGTTATTGTCAACATAATGGGTTTTTACAAGTTTTCAAAAAGATTACATTCCAATCTTTGCACACTATTTTTACCAAAAAAAGGAGGATCGAGTCGACAAATTAAGTCGACTCAGTCCCCCTTTTTTAGTTCTAAGTTTTTTTCAGTCAATTTTATCCAAAGACTAAAGTTATTTATCAGTCCATTTTAGCCGAAGACTAAAAGTCCTTTATCAGGCCAAAAAGTCATTTATGAGTTTAGCAGTCCAAGTTCTGTCAGTCCATTTTAATACTCCATTCGAAGCAGGTTGTGTTGTGATTTCTAGTTCAGCCGCTGAAATTGCTGTAATTACCAGGCGAATCGATAGGCTTTCACCAAAGATCACTCGAAGGTTTCCCCCTCCACATGCACGTCGTCGTGAAGATAGATGGGTACGTTGGTACCACACAAGTCTCTGTACCTGGGAAAGTGATCCATTGACACGACCGCTATTCCAAACGAGGCAAAGAGGTACTTTTGTTCGTTGCCCTTGACCAGCACCACCCCTCCTTCTTCTTGGTCCAGGTGATCATACAGTCCCCACACGCTAAGCGACACCCACACGAAGGGCACACTTCTCCGGATATCCAACTGCAGGTGAAGGTGCTGAGGCATATAACGGAGGGTGTACCGGTTCTTGGAACTCAACGGAAGGCTGGAGTAGTCCACGGTCAAAACATACGCTTAGGGAACGAAACCATCCTCAGGGATGCGAGCCAAAGCAATTTCAATCGGCACGGGTAACCGAGAGTACTGGAACATGTTGGCATGAGCAAAGAAGGCAATGCGAGACATGTCGAAAGAGAGCTCTGAGTCAAAATCAGAATGAGTGGCTGCCGCGAGCGACTCAACTTTTATACTCGACAGGCCTGGATGTATGACGTGCGAGTGCATCCTGTCGCTAGTGGTGAGTGTTCAGGATTGAGGAAAAACAATATCCTGTCACTTGCGGGTAGCTTCCCTGGTTGAGATTACACAATACTTTGTCATCATAACATGAGAGTCCAACATTATGAGATTTCATCAGGAAAGCCTTTTCTGTATGTCAAAGCATGCATGAATCACAAGTTTTAAGGATATTTTTTTTGCCAATCTTGACGTATTCTGTGTTTTGAAAAAAGGGGGACGAGTCGACAAAAAAACCCCTTTTCGACTCGATCTCCCTTTTTTCGGTAATAACGACTTTTTTAAAAGTCCGTTAGTCCATACTTTTTACTTCCAATTCATGTGTTATCCTTTGCTCTCGGCTCAGATACTTTGCGAAACGTTAACTTTTTACCATGGTGCACTTTGAAATATCAACATCTTTATGCATGTCATCGTACAGGTGTTCGGGCAAGGTGGGATAGTCCAAATCCCTAAATTTGAGCAAGGTGTCCAGGGAAATTGTTGACAGTCAAAAATCATGGAACATTTTTCGTTGATCTTCACTTTTCATAGGCCATCTTCCCTATTGGATAGATATCTATATTTCCCCGTCACATAGAAGGGGAGATGATGCACCCGCAAGCTGCCAGTGATCTGCAGAGGGAGGCGTAAGAGTTCATTGATGTAGCGATTGGTCCTCTGATCCTTGGACATCACGGGCATGTCACTGTGGTCTACGGTAATGATGGCTACCTGAGGGTCACTTCCATCGGCCGGGATTTCGGCCAGAGACAATTCTACCAGCATGGGGAATCCCCGATAGTGAAAAATATTTCCATGAGCGAAAAGGGTTGCACGAGGCATTGTAAGCAGCTCTGAGTCAAATCAGAATGTCTTTTGCCAGCTGGTGCATTTGCGGGAAGGGAGACGACCGAGTTGAAACGTGCGCAATTCCACACCTGGATCCCACGTCAAATCCAAATGACGCGTAAGGACAACCACCGTTTTTCTAAACAGGCAGGAAATGTGAATGTCAAAGTTGCTTTCTAACAAAACGAGGAAAAGAAGAGTTTGATTCGTAATACGTGACGCAATCCGGAGACCGACCCACATATTCAAATACAAAGGTGGTCCATTGTCGACATTGTTTCAAAAACCTTTGGAGCGAAGCCATCTTCTCAAGACTTGTTTTGTCAAAAAAAGAAATGACATCTAAACAGTGGAAGGAGTATGCTTTCAGAAATATTCGTCTTGAATGTTTAGGAGTTACAAGATTTGAAAAAGCCAATTCCCAAGTTTAGTGATTTTAGGATAAAAGAAAAGACACAAGCTTCAGATAATAATCATTTTTATTTACAAACAAAATTACTATTATTTACAAATATTTTACACACAGATTTTTTTACAACTTAAATCTACAGGTAGTAGGGGTTTGAACCCAATTTGATAAGATTTTCAACTTTTGATATCATTACAATTGTGTATCTGCAGGGTCAAGTCTAATGTCTTTTCTGCTTCCAATGCAAGCTGCTTTCGAACCCATTGATAAAGGATAATATTTATTCCTTCTGACATATGAGTGGTACGGTGTGAAGCACCTGGGGCTCTTTGGGGTTGATGGGAAGCTAGGAATTTTTTCTGGAACCGAGTATTCGACAAAGAGGAGTTGCGAAAAATCACCAGGTGCAAACACCGCATCCATTAACTCATCGTATGTCTGGTCCTCCGTCAGGGTAGGCTCAGATAGAGCTGGGGCAACAACAGGTGCAATAGTCTCTGGTGCTGGTGGAGATACAAACACAGGTGCTGAAGAAGAGACAGTCACAGGTGCTAGATGAGAGACAGCCACAGGGTCTGGAGGAGAAACTATCACAGGTGTTAGAGGAGAAACCACCACAGGTATTGGAGAAGAGGGATGCACCGGTTGAGGGACAAACACTGCCGTGGTTGGTTCAGATGTTTTAGGTCTCTGGATCAATCTCCTGGCCAGGTCGATCAGCATTTTTTTGTATCGGCTGGACACTTTGAAAGGTTTCTTTGACAATGGTCCTTTGTCGAGAACAGGTCTTTCCTCGGCAGGTGGATGCGCCGATGTCGGCGGAGGAAGCTTGTAGGTGTTTTGGAGATACTGCTTCGCCTTTCTAAAATCCCCCAAAAGCAAGCCATTTTGCAGCAGGGTCGTTAAGAAGGTTTCGTTATCCACATCCAAAGCAAAGACAGTCTTTTGGATGGTCATGAGAATGTAATGCGTCTCGACAGGAATGGGATAACTGGTGTGGGGTTTTATTACGGTAATCTGATATAACATTTGATCGTAAAGTTCAAAGCTCCTACGATACAAGTTGGGTTCTGCCTGACTCCTACGACTGGACGGGGGCAACTTGTAGATGAGCACAGGAACATTAGTCGTCTGAATCAGGTGGATCATGCCCGTCTCCATCTTTCTCCGTCGAAAGGTGAAAAAGCACTAAGACACGACGCCGTTCGTGAGCGAGAAGCCAGCGTCGAGGCTAATAAAGACCGCCATCCCGTGGTGGTGGAAAAAAACCTGGGGATTGTTTTTCCCCCCAAGACGACGGAAGGAAACATCTTCGAAAAGCGGGTATATGAAGAGGGTAGACTCTGAAATCACGTGGCCTGGTCTCTTGAGATCTGGGATCGTGAAACCTGGCATCGGGGGAAATATGTCTTCCGGAGGTTTTCTCTTCATCAGTACGGCTCCTTTTGAAAGGCTTCTTCTCCTCTTCGGAACAGGATCGCTTGCGTCGTGTAGGATCCGTTCATCGTAGAACGACCGAAACGACCGTGGGTTTGACCCCAGAGGACCCAAGTCGTGAAGAAGCGACCGAGGGTTCGGTTGAACAGGGCTCAAGAGATTTTGCAACAGATTTGGCAAATGATAGCTCAGTAGATTCGGCAACACATTTTTCAAAACATAGCTCAGGTAATTCGGCAACTGAATCAGCAGGTGACATGGGTCGTGGAGAAGACACAGGACTTGGCGGTAAAGGTGAAAGGGGTACTGGCAAATCCGACTCTTAAAAAAATCGTCAAAATTCAAAAAGTCAGTCATGATTCTCTTTTTATTAACAAGTAGCGTAGAATACGGAGCCTCAAGAGAGTTGTATTCAAACCTAGCTCTCAAAAAAAATTTCCAGCTCTGAAAAATTTTTTCTCAACCAGCAAAAAAAAAATTGATGCATACGAAAAGTTTTTCTGTGGAGCTGACAAGTTTGTGCTGAGCTCAAAAACACTGTTTTCCCCAACTCTGTTGTTTCAATTCTTTTTCTTACCACCTATCCAATTTTGGTCATGTTGAATTTTAAACACTTATTCCTTTTGCATTTCAACTATCTTTTCTTCCTACCGACCCAATCTTCGTCATGCAGAATTTGAAATATTTATTCCATGTGATATTTAATATGCTCCCTGCCAACGTTGGTACGAGGAGGAACCAAAAATGTGGAAACAATGTGCTAGTGACTTTGTCACTCACACATTCTTTCCATATTTTTGGGGTCCATTTGGTTTACACGATGGACGGTTGTCTGCACAAGGGAAACGTCGGGTTCGTGTTCCGGGCCCGTTTCAAATATTTTTTGTGAAACAAATACCCACAGTGGGTTTTCACAAGCCGATGCATCACGAGTAAGCAAATGGGACACGTCTCGGTCTCTCCAAACACGGCGTCTAGCCATCGAGCGCTGTAGAAATAGTCCATTGCCATTCGTCCCAGCGTCCGACATTGACTCAAATCCTGCGGTTCCCACCGATGGCAGGCCACCGCGGCTTTTTGGTACAAGTCGGACTTCATGAGCTCGGTCCAGAGGGCTCGCACAAAGTTCCCGTAACCGCCTTCGGCCAACGTTTCCACCATGGGATCTTTTGCGACCTCAGGTTCGTAAAAGCAATACAAGAAAAACATGTCCAATTGTCCCGTCGTGTGGTTAGAAACATTTTAAACTCTTCAATTTCGGAATCTGGGTAACGCTCCAAGAGCAAGACAAAGTGGCATTCGTCTCGCAAGAAGAGAAGGGAATTATACAAATCTCCCTTCAAAGCCTGCTTTTATAGATTAGCACAAGAGGGAAAAAAGCGTTTGATAGCTCCTTTCTTATGGTCTCCAAGCATGAAACGAATGTTATTTGGGATATGTTCAAACACTGTTTTATAGCATCATTGGACCTGTTTCTTTCCAAAATTGGCTCAAAACCTGTGTTTTTTAAAAACTTTTTGGGTATATTGGTAAAACGGGTCAACCACAGCAGTTCTCCCCATTGGTGACTCGTGCTAATAACCGAGTAATTACATCAGAAATAATTTGATCAACACTCCTCAATGCTCTTCTCAGACTGGCGTTTTCGGTCAACAAACCATCACGTTCCATTTTGATCATGTCTTGTTCGGTCTTGAACATGTCTCGGTCGGTTTTAAACATGTTTTGCTGAATTTCCCACTCGTATTCTTTGGTTTTCAACACATATTTTTTCCATTTTCCATTCATTTTCTTTGGGTTCAACACATCCCTTTCCATTTCAACCCCGTTTCTTTGGTTTTCAACACGTCTTTTCCTTTGGCACCTTTGTATTTCCAGAGATTTTCCTGAGCCATTTTCGTCTCTTTGATTTGATTCATGAAATTTTGTTGTTTGGGGGACAACACATGGGTTTCTTCCCGGATGCGTTGAAACGACCAGCTTACATCCCGCTCCGTTCTCTCCCGTTTTAAAATATAGTTTCTTGCCTCCGTGCAATGTCAAATACCAAGAAGTGTACTCTTCGGTCGGCTGGTATCGTCGGTCCAGGGAGATGACGCTGTTTAATTAACTCCCATCCCTTCAGGTGGATCGGCACACCCCATTTCTTATGAAACCATTGGTCCCTCACGCGTACCGATTCTTTTCCCCAATTTACTACATTCTTACTCCCATTCTACTCCAGAAGCAACTTTTGGATTCCGCCTGGAAACAGCGTGCACAGAAATGCAATGCTGTACTCTTGCAAAGGACGATTCATGTGAAAATGAGACAGTTGTCCCGAATCCGTCAAATTAGTAGGAATCCTACCGTCACATCAAATTTTCCGTTGACTCATATTCACAATGGCTCGGGCCAGATGAAAAGCGTCCTGAATCTTGACACGTTTTTTTGCACGACCACTATTCTGGAATTTATAACGGATTTTGTATAGCCAAATGTCTTTGAAGGAGCTCTCTAGCTCAAATGCCACAATGATGTGTCGATGTTGCGTTTGGCATGTGCCGCTCACCAATCCATCGCACAGGCACCATAAGGGTATCAGGACAAATTGGTCCCGAATCTTTTCCATTTCCCTGCAGAACGTTTGAAAGGCGTTATGTCTTAAAATGATGTGAAATAAATGCAAGTCATCCCGGGTAAAGCGTTGAAGGATGCCTTACCCGTCTTTACCCAAACCACTCGTTTCGGTAAATTCCTCTGGTTCGTCGCATTGCCACCAATTCGGATTTTCAAAAATGGAATCGTAAAACCGGTTATATTCGTTCATCCTCTCCTTACGCCCCTCAAACATTTGATGAGGCGTGGATTCAAACTTTTTACATTCGCATGCTTCTACGGAAGCTATTCTCCTTCCTCTTCCTCCTCTGTACCGTCATCCATCTCAGGTGATTCGTCTCTCGCGACAATCACGAAACGTTTCAAACATTCCGCCATATGCTTCACATTGTCGGGTAGATTTTTTTCTCCGTACGCCCAACGTGTACGATGATAAAAAAGCACTGCTTGTGGAATTGAAAACGATGTTGCTTCAAAGCATGGCGGTGATAAAAGTGATGGACGGTCCTGCTCTCGTTGCAAATGGGACACCGAATCGGAATATCCGAAGATAATTTCAAATGTCTGTATAATGTCTTGATAAAAAATATTTCATAAAAAAAATAGGTTTGAGGGAGCTTGGAACCCGTCTCACATGAACTTCTTTCATAGGATTTAAGAATGTCTGGCCCAACGTTGGCAAGGAAAGGAATCCAGAAAAATTAGAGAATGTGCCGAATAACTAGTCCGTACCGTTTTCGTTGGCACCAGGTGCCTCTTTATCCACGAGTTTCCTGTTGATTTTATCCGATTGTGTTCTTTTTTGACTGATGGCTGTACGATTTTGGTCTTTCCTCCTCTTCACGCATTTCCCGTTGACCTTCTCCGTTTATGTGCCTCTTTCACCGATGAATCCTAAGACAATTTCCCATAAGTTTCATTGGCATGTGGTCCCCGAGGATCGTATTTCTTTTCCAACATTAGTTCCACACGTTTCATAGGATCGTTTAAATGCACACCTCCTCCGGTAGCACCCAAAACAGGCGTTTGTGTCCTTCCATCATCCTGCAGACCCTTTCCTCTCTCTTCATCTGTTCGCTTTTCTTCCATACCCCATAAACTCTCACTCTCCTCCCCTTCCACAAACACTCTCACTCTGCTCCGATCCCCCCATTCCAGGAACTGGAGAAAAAACGAGCCAAACTCAGGATTTCTCTTTGAAGAAAACCTAAATTGCCACGATTACCTATCTTCAGTTTGCAAAAAACTGCTGAAACAAAACAGTTCCGAATTTCAGCATGTATCAATATTAGGCGGTCACTTTGTCTTCTGGTCTTCCTGCAATCGTAACCTTAAAGTTTTTTTTAATTTTGTCATGAGAAATTTTTATTGAGAAGGAGAAGAGGGAATTAAATAGTTGGGAGAGACCCATTTCATAGGACCAAGTCCTTTCAGACTGTACAAATCAACTTTGGCAAGGAAAAGTCCAGAAAAAGGGGAGAATGTGCCAAATGACTGGTCCCGAGCAATGCTCCTTCCCAGCCATCCCACACATTCTCCCCTTTTATAGTCGTCATCATCTGCTACGGGTCGGGGGCACCTACAGAACGGACAGGTATTGTTATACCTCAACACGTGTTTCATTAAACAATGCAAGTGGAAAACATTTCCACACATGGTGATTTTCGTCCACACCATCGTTTGCAGGCATACACTGGTCATCCCCTTGGAAGGAGGAAGGAGGCCAGTCATATGCGTACACAGAATCCATCAGCGTTTGAGCAAACGCCATCCACCGATCAAGGGACTGGAGGCCGTGTTCGTTCCAAGCATCCAGAAGCAGGTAGTACAGTTTGGTGATACCGTACTCTTTTCAAATGAAATACGAGTAGGTCTCGTACCACTTCTCGGCCAGCTGTTCCGCATACTCCTCGTCAAACCGACTGGATTCAATCTCCACCCTCCCATACTCTCCCATATAGGGCACATGCGAAAGATCGTGAGGTGGAATACAGCTGTTTCAAGTGTAGGGTGAGCAGATCCTGGTAAGACAGGTTGAGTAGGAGGACCTCGGAAGGCTGCAAGGCCAGCAGACGATAGCGAAAGTCTTGTAAAAATTTCAAAAAGGTGTCGGCATCTCTCTTTTGGTAGAAAAAGTCCACTTTGGCAAACGTGTGCTCATCTTGCATGTAGCTAATGATGAGCGCAAATGCATAGAATGACTCGGCTCGTGGCGGAGCCTGCTTTTATAAAGAGAAGGAAGACGGAAGTTTCGTCTAATGGGACTGATAAGGACGGGAATGACTTCAGATGGGACTGTTGAGAATTCCCTAGCACGATCACTGAAAGGTCTTTGCTTCCCATCTGTGAAAAGCATCTGGCCCAACGTTGGCAAAAGAAGGAATAAAAAAAAATTGGGAGAATGTGCTTGAATGACTGATCCCGAGCTATGTTCCTTTCCAGCCATCCAACCCATTCGCACACTTTTTCTGGGGGGCATCTCACCCCGTTCATTCCTCCCCCTCCTTCTCCTCATTTTCATCAGACTGCAAAGGACGAGGTGTATACAGATCGAGCAGGTATTGCTCATATTAATGTGTCTGAACAGACATTGGAGATGGAATACGTGTCCGCATACAGTTTACTAGGCCCAATGCAGCGTCTGCAAACAGATAGCTCCATTGTCCGGCGTTTCAAAAATAGTGTTGGGCCATTGATCCCTGTAAATAGAATCTAGTACAATCTAGTAGAGTTTTGGTTACGTATACTGTGTCCAAATAGCGTGCAAAAAGGCTCCATGCTCTCTTTCGGCCACTTCTTGCATGACAACGTAATCAAAATAGAATAATTATTTTTGAGGCAGACAAGATGGCGTCAATGAAAATGAAACATGAGGTTTGGGTAAAGAAAAATGCGTGAACTCTCTCCAAACTTTTCTCTCAGCTCAGAAAATATTTTCTTCCCCAATTAAATTTTTTTTACAGGAAGAGAAAATATTTTCTGAGCTGGGAGAAAAGTTTGGAGAGCCATCTTAAGAGCAGAGTAGCTTTTACCACACTCTTTTCCATTCCAAATCTCTTCACATGACAATACGGGTTTGAGCTTAGTTTTGGAACCAAAGCTCCTAATGACATGCTGTTTGCACAGTTCGATAGAGAGTAGTACGTTGCACATTTCTGCGCTAAAATCGTGTGTCTGGCATTATTTACCGTTTCTAACCACTCGTCCCAATAGGGACCGATATCGTAAATGGATTGGCTCTTGGTGCCCATTCTATGGGACCATGGACCCAAAGGATAATTATTTTGTAATCTACTCATCCGTAATGTACTTATCAGCCAACGTTCAGGCCACTTTGCAGTCGCGCTCAGACTGCCGATGAGAATAGACTTCTCCCTCCTGTTCTCCAGCCCTAGGGCCTGCCCAGTTGATGCAGCAATAAAGGCAATCCGTAGCCAATGGACCCTGGCCCAAAGTACCGAAGACCCTTCCCCCCAGAGAAAAAGACGGCCATCTCCACTCTGCGGATGGTAAGGGAGCATCCCTAAATTGCTCTTGGAAAGGGGGCTCATTTTTAATTACTTTTTAGTTTTTCTGGACTGGCTTCTAATACAGCCACCGGTTGTCTTGCTAGCTTATTCTCTCCTATGCTGCTGATGAAGATGGACCTTTGGTAAGAATGTTTTCAATCTGCTCCGGTTACCTAACGGTGTCAACGAAGTAGCAGATTTTCTTTTTGTTGTCTTTCTGCTCGGAAAGGCTTTTTTGCTATTTTACTCTCTGCTCTGGATACCTTAAAGTGCCAACGAAGGAGAAGATTGATTGAATATTTTACCAAACTTTTTCACGTCTTTTACTTTGCCTGAAAGCGTTTAAATTCACTTTTTGTCAGTTCTTATCAGAGTAAGATTCTGCTTCGGCAGATCCGCTACCCAGAAGTTGTTCCCTGATGAGCGTTGTGCTAGGGCACTGATGGCATAGTTCCGATAGTCCCGTTAATGTGCAACAATTAGGTTAAGGTGAACACGAATCCTAGTCATGTTGCTGGGTGTGTTTCTGGAACAAGATTCTCGCATAACTGGATGAACTCTGACGGAGGCTCATTACCCAAAGGATATGAAAAAGTGTAATTCTTCTTTTACACCTTCCCTTTCAAAACACGCTTGCATTGTAAGCGCTGTGGCATCGAGCGTACCCGAAAAAAGGGACCTTCTTTGAGGGCTGGTAAGGTGTGCTCTTTGTTGTGGTGACCAAAATGCAAGTTTTTAATTTTGAATCCCTCCCTGTAGGATTCTTTGCTCTTTTTCTACTTCCTATCCTTATTTTTTATGCATTGGATGTGTTATTCTCCTTCCCTCTTAGCGAAAGAGGCGCCGACAAGTTATGCCCAAAGAAGCAGCCGATGGAATTTCGGTCAGGACCGCGTGGCTACTTAAACCGAGGGCACTTCGAGTGGGTGCGTGAACTAAGTTATCGGTTGCGTTCCGGTAACCGCTCCTCGAGTACCGAAACTGTTATTCGGTGAATGGAGGTAACATGTTTTTAGCTTTGAAATTTGTCTCGCCACTCAATTTGAATGTATGCTGATTTGAAGATAATAAGTTCCTGATTGTTGTTTCTGTTTGTTCTTGATAACTGGGTGCGACGAGGCAAAGTTCCCTGAATTTTTTATGTCACCTGTCGCGTACACAAACCCATGGGTTTAGTGGTAGAATGCCGCCCCTGAAACATGGCATGTAGGTGCTAGGTAGTCCAGCTCTGCCCTGCTCCTGTTACTTCCTTCGGAAGAAGGCTCGGTTTCCCTACCCCAATGGGATTGTATCCAACCGCCGAGACAACTTGGGTGACTCGGAAGGTTGGCTCGTTGAGGTAAAGCTGTGCTGAGTGATAGTACAATGGGCCAAGGAAGCGCTGACGCTCTGACAAACCCAGCTGGATCCCGTAATGCAAGTCGAGAGGCCACATCTTTGGAATCCACTTTTACAGGGACTGCTTTTGCCTTGTACTCTATCCATTAAAAATGTATCTCTGTTCTTCTTTTTGCCTTTCTTTTCCTCTTTTCCTGAATGCAAAGGAGAGAATCAAGCACTAGGAGTTTAAGTATAATTTCCCCCCTCAAGTGCATGCATGTGTCTCTTTTCAGATGCCTGGAGGAGCTGGAAGCAAGAAAAAAAAAGAATTTGTTCTTTTTTGACATGTCTGTTTATTTCACAAAATAATATACTCAAAAATTTGTGGCACTTTTCTTTTAACGCGAAGCTGGGAACAAATGTCCTGGTCGGTGTTACAAATAGTGGTCTGTGTGAATGGATGAATGAATGAATGCATGTGTGTCGGGTTGCAACCTGGTTAAAAATGTTAGACGTGTGTATTCAAACAAAAAAACTCTGTGTGTTCAAACAAAAAACTTGGTGTGTTCGAACAAAAAAAATTGGTGTGTTCAAACAAAAAGCTTGGTGTGTTCAAACAAAAAGCTTGGTGTGTTCAAACAAAAAAACTTGGTGTGAAGTAAATGCAAATTTTCGTGGTTGTGGTGGGGCATTCACTTAAAAATTAAAATATTTTTGTTAAAATGTAATATTATTTTTCTTTTCAGGAACTATGTGTATTAAAATAAAACAAAGTTTTTCTTTTTCAGGAGAATGGTAAGACATTCATGTGAGTTGAATGCAAACAAAATTCGCGTTCATTATGAACTTTTTACCACTATCTGCGTATTGTATCATTTAATGCAAATTTTTTTTACTGTTCTCTGGTTTCGTCTTGTCGTAATTAATGCAATTTTTTTATCGTTGTCTGCGTTCATCTTATGGCAATTAATGCAAACTCTTTGCCATTTTATGCGTCTTGTGGCTCTTAAAGCAAAATTTTAACATTCGTTTTTTCATGTTTCTCTGCGTTCGTCTTGTGATACTTAATGCAAATATATTTACCGTTATATGCGTTCGTCTTGTGGCTCTTAAAGCAAACTTTTTGCCGTTTACCACGTCGAGTAAATTTACCAATATTCACACAAAACGATTGTCGGGTGGTGAATGCAAAGGGTCGTGGTTGGGCATTCACATACAACATGTTTAAATTTTACTAAGCCAATTACCAGTGTATGATCTCAAAAAAAGGTGTATTTAAAACAAAAAATGTATTTGAAACAAATGTTGGTCAAAGTGAAATCTGGTATTTGAAACAAATATTGGTTTAAAAAAATGTTATTTCAAACAAAAAAATGATGTGTTTGAAACAAATATGCGTTCAATTAAACGAAAAAGGTCAAACAAAATGGTCACACAAAAACTGGTGTGTTTTAAATACAATCTGATCAAACAAACAAAAACTGGTGTGTTTCAAATGAAATATTATATAATTGATATATGATACAAATTACCAGAGTGTGGTCCCAAACAGGGTGTGTTTAAACAAAAACAATTCAAATGGTTTTATGAAACAAATTACCCAAAAACCCATGAGTTTGAACAAAAACAATATACATTTTTAATTATGAAGGTACCAGAGTCTAAACTATGCATGGTGTTCAATAAATAACGAAAGCTTGGAATTGTATATCCATCTGAAAATGAAACTCAT
>BMAW01127266.1:980-15701 GCA_019974015.1 Nephila pilipes | reverse complement strand
CATTTCCATATATCCCGCAATGGCTTGGAATCCATTGCAGGACAATGCGGTTCTTAACATTCAATAGTTTGTCTATTTTTTCCTTGCAGTTCCTAGAGATTTCACAATTGGAAATATAGAAAGTTGTTAAGAGAGTAATTGCTGATTTGGAGTCAACAAAAAAGACAATATTTTTCTTTTTACACTTCCCTATTTTATCCAAGGCTAAGGAGATTGCGGTTATTTCACCATCGAAGTTGTCAAAGTATTTTCCAACGGCAGAAGACAATGTAAATTCCGCAGAGTAAGCTAGCTCCAGCTTTTTTAATATCCCCTTCAGCTGAACCATCAGTGTATATATGAAGTCGGGAATCAATCTGGATACGTTCATGAATAGTAGCTAATGCAGTACATTTCAAACAAGAATCGAGATAATATTTCTTGCTAACATCTAAAACAAGATCCAAATAACCTTCAGCAAGTTTAAGATTTTTCAGTGGGTTCGAGCCGAAAAAGGAAAGTCGAGAGTGTCATGTAGTTCCTTTATATAAGAAAGATAAGTTTTTTTTTTTTTTGAGTTTTTAGCCTTTCCCCAGCCGGCCAATGGTGATTTAGAAAATTGCCCTTTTTTCTCAAGATTGTTTCAGTAAAATTCAAAGATATTCTCCATCTTCGGTCACACAAGGGCTCCAAACTAGCTTAGAGTTCCATAGCGGCAATTGGTGTAGATATTGTACCACCGATAATAAATCTCAGGATACGATTTTGGAAAATATCTAATCTTTTCAAATTTGTCTCGGATGTTGTTATAAGCGCCTCACAACCATATTCAACAGCTGTCCTTACATAGGTTTCACAAGCGGTGCAAAGGACATCCTGGATAGAACCCCAAATTATACCAGCCAAACGTTTTAGGTGTTTAGACCTGCGTTCGCCACGGTCAGCAGCCTTTTCAATCTGAGTAGTCCAGTTTAATTTTGAATCCAAGCCCAAGCCTAAGTACATAGTACTTTCAGTTCTTTTTAATATTTGATCCTTGTATCTTAGGTTAATGTCACGATGTTTAGTGCTGAGCGAGAAGAGACGACAGCTTCCTTTCAAACAGTTAAAAAAGCACTAATGTTATCTCTTATTGGCAATTCTGTGTTTGTATGAGTGTATATGAAGTATATTATTTTTTATTGTAAAACCTATATTGAACTAGTATCTTATTTCATTGAGTTTACGTATTTTTTTAGAATTTGAAAATTCGTAATTGTGTTTGAAAGATAAAATTATTCAAACACAATTACAAACGGCGAAGAGAATGTTGACGTTTGCATGAGCCTGAGACAGAAAAATACCAACAGCGCGCGCATGTGCGCTGCAAGAGTACATATCATGATTACCGAGTAAAGAGACAACAATCAGATGATTCCTGAGTACCAGTCCTTAGGACACTTCACCCTGTGTGATTTTAATTTCATGAATTTAAAAAGGAAAACTACATATTAAATATGAACTGAAACACATTTGACTAGCCATGATAGAAAAAGTGCAAAGAGAAGATTGTGACTATACCCTAAGAGATGACACATGTCTAAAGAAAGAGTCAACGTAGTTAAAAAGAGAGACGTGTCTCAATAAAATTTACACTCCATTTGTTAATAAAATCAATTTTTGAATTATGAGTGAGAGACATTTGCTAAACCAGTAAATGAAACAAATATATAGTTAAAAGAAACCAAAACGCAATAGTACCATCAGTCTTTCTTGGACTAACTCTTTATTATCAGGTTAAGGAGAATGTTCTCTTACCTAAGGTAAATGTACCTTACATCAACTAATATTGCCTTAACTAAGAGTTTTCCAGAAAGGTTCAACAACAAATTTATGAGTTTCTGTTTTGCAGCTGTTGGGGGCGGGGGAGCAGCGCTGCATTCGTCAAGTCGCGAGTTCGATGCCACTAAAGACCCGTCGTGGAGCACGATTGATGCACGTTAAATCTGTCAAGGTTCCAAGGTCTTCCATTGGGTTAGTGTGAAAGTATAGATAGGGAATGCCAACTAAGATTTCGTCCTTTTTGGCTCCAAACCCTTGTTAGTGAGCTCGGTCCTTTCGAGTGATTTGCAATAGCCTTCATGTTAAATAATGGAGATTTCATCATACAGCAAAAATGTAGGCCTTTAATTCATGGTTAGTAGCTTTATAAGAAAAGAAAAATCAATGTCACTGGATATTTTACAGTTTTTAAGTACTACCAATAAAGTTTTCACTATTAAGTTATATAACAAAAATACGAGAGTTCTTTCACTTCAGTCTTGCTCCATAATTTCTTTTAGTACATTTATTTATTTATGATTTTAAGGAAAAAAAAAAAAATTAAATAGAAATCAATTCAACTAAATTTCACACATACAAAGAAAATAAATAAAAACCGAAAAATTGTTTATAATATCCAATAACATTTTCCAGATGTGAATAATATAGAATGAAATTCAATAGAAATATGCAAAATGACAGCTTATATGAAAATAATTTCATTTTAAGTGCTTTTTTTAAGAAGAAAATAAACAAAAAAGCATTATTCTTGATTCATTGTTGAAATAGTTTTATTTTATACAGAAGCATATAATGTTGTACAAAAAAAGTTATTTAAAAATACACTTACTTCGGAATTCAATTGAGAAGAATAAAACACGAGAACAACAGTTCTAAACCAAGATATTTCCAGCGTTCATTAGATATGTCATCTTTGAAACACTTTTTGCACGACATACCATATATATATGTGTGTGTTTTCATTATCAAAGATGTATGAAAAATCTTAAGCCAATGTCAATATACATAATTCTTTCTAAAAAAAATATTTTTTAATTGAAATTAAAATTCAGTTATCCTTTACGATGTGATCGATCTTGGGGAATATTCTAAAGATTTTTGAAGCAATCGAGAGAAACAGTGTGACCGCATAAGTAAACAAAACTAGTCACATTCATGATTGCAATATATCTTCCTTTATGTGCCTTTTTTCAACATTGTATTAAAAATAGATTTATGTTCGTTAAAGCTGAATTATCTTTTTGCTCAGAAGAAATTCACACAAGAGTTTCAAAATACATCAAACATAAAATTTGAAATATACAAAATATTGCTCCATTTTTCATAATTATCTCAAACTTTTCTTTCATCAAATACCACTTCGATTTTTCTTTGTTTGCAAATTTTATTCTCAAGAAATATACTTAAATTAAAAACATTATTATTATTTTTTTTTTAAAAAAGAAGTTTGAACAGTAAATTAATTTAAGAAACCCTGAGGGCCTTGCCTTCATTAGGTAAATATGGGATTCATTATCCTGAGTTACCCCAGTGATATTTTTTCTATTTCATGGGGTTTATTATCTTAGGTAAACACTAGTGATGTCCAGAGCAAGGATACCCTAGCTGTCCTTCTCTATTTTCGACTCTTCTTGTCAACCAATTTTTTTTACCCCCCCCCCCACTTTTTCAGAAGTCTAAACCACATATACATTGTTTGGCACAGCTTAGTCCCATCTCTGGCTCTTGCACCATTAAACTCCAACCATCACTCACTCACTTGAATTTAAGAATGTATGCATTTCTCTATTTTTAAGAAAAAGAACAAATTATTGTTTAATATAAGAAAATAGACATATCAGCTGAAACTAGACAGAGTTTTGTAATAAATAATTTTCTGGGAACCAATTCTGTATGCTCACAGAAGAAAACTTTTTATGTCAATGCAAAATTTAATAGAAATTCAACAGGTATAGCTCTAATAGCATAGCAGTAAATTGCAATACTAATAACAGTTCCAAGCAGTGCCTCATTGTATTTTGCAAGGAAGTTCTGAATATCTTTTAGAAATTTCTGTTATTATTATATTTATTTAGGAGTAGGAGTACAAAAAAAAAAGTTTATTTACATATGAAATTTTTTAAAAATGATTTCAGTTGAATAATTCTTTTATTTCAGTGATGTATATATCTTTAAAGCATGCATTTTAATTCATGTTTATATACTTAAAGTATAAAATACAGTAAAACTTTCAGAGCTAATTTTTTTTAAATAGTTCTGAGAAGTATTACATCAAATTTGGCAGCAAATCAACTTTTTTACATTTATCATTTTTAGGGATTGGTTGTATTAAACATGTGGAATATGACAAACAAAACTTTGTAATTTGACTAATTGGAATCCATTTTATCTCAAGAGCAAACAGTATAAAGTTTGCTCCTTAATAGTATTTCAAAATAAATAATATTCTTTTTTTTATTATTGCTAAAAATAAAATTAGATTCCAAATTCCATAAAGTAATTTTTTTATTATTTTTTTTTTAACAAACAAGACTTGTTTGTATTACAGATTAGTCCAATAATAACTGAAAAAATTCATTTTAATAAATGAAGGGAATCGAAAGTGAAAAATAAACAGCTTTAAGTTGTTCACGAATGTTACTTATTTTAATATAAATACAATTAAAGTAATTTACTTAATAGCCATAATTATGGTTTAGAACTTTTTTTTTCCCAATTATTTTTCTAAGAAGAATAAGAGAACAAAACTGATATTTATCCAAAAGAATGATTAAATCGCGATAATGTATTACATGCATGGATTCTGAACAGCATTGCATGGATGGCTTATTTACATTTTGTTTGAATATGATTTGTATATACTTTAAAGCAATATACAAAAAATAAATAAATAACATATGTATATTAGTATTGTATAACTAGTTCATTTAACGCTTAATTGCTATAATTAACCAGTTGGTTTGCGTTCCTTAAACATCAACTTACTCTAGTTCAATAGTATATTCTGTTACAATCGAAAGCTCTTCCTACCAAACAAAAGATAAATACAAAATTAAATACTCCCAATATTGGAAAATAGCCTATATTGCATTGTTGCTCTATATCCCATAAAATCAATCAATCAATAATCACAATACACTGTTCAGAAACATATTTTAGGCATATGGCTTCAAAAGATCAATGTGTGAAGCATTTTGAATGACATGTTTTGCAAATTTATCACAACACAAAAAAGAATGTGATAGAATAACTTAATATAAAAAGGCTTTGGTAAAAAGATTAAATTTTAAAATAAAAACAGTGAGAAGTTAACTCCAAGTCTCTTTGTGAAGGTACACATTTTTTTTTTTTTTTTTTTTGTAGAATAAGTAAATTTTATTTTGTGGTCCAATTGTCTAAATAGCATGGGACACAAATCTTACATTGTAAATATTTATTAAGATAGGTTGGTATGTTTTCTTCGAAGGCAAAAATATGTACATAAACGTAAATCATTGATTATAAAAAACAACAACTAATGAACTGTTCAATGTGAAAGTTTATACTAATTATATGTTTAGAAACTATTGTAATTCTAGATGTGAAAATGTGACCTACAATGCAGATGGCAAAAGCCATTACATTCAAAGTATCTTTTACACTATAGTGGAGAATTTATAAGGTCATAATAATTTAATTATAATAAAATATGGTGGAATTGGGGAAATTTTTATAAAATTTGAAACTGGGAAATATTCTTATATTAAATATTACAAAGATGATCATGTACTTAAGCATTCATTCTATTATTAGTCTAGGCAAAATGATAGTATTAACAAATATATTTAAAAATATTTAATAATCTACAATTAATCAGTAAGATTTTTCAACAAAATAAATACACACTTGTTCTTTAAACTTCAATATAAACTCATACATAAAACCATTTTTTAATCCAAAACAATTCTAACTGTACATTGAAATTTATCTTTGTAATTAATCTTGCATATCTTTTTCATACAATTTTTTTAAAAAAAATTAGAATGTATGTCAATAAAATTAATTTTCTTTATATAATTTTTGACAAATAATTTGTTCCCAGAAATATTACGAAACAAAATTGTACAAGAAAAATAGGACCGCCCCTTTACAAGTCTTACTTGAGATAGTTTATAACTCAAGCTTTTTGCTACACTAATCACTAATGTCTGGCTTACTTTTGCATTGAATTAAAAGATATTTTTGAAGACTATATCATTAAATGAAGTTTTTGCTACATTACTTGCTGAGATGAGGCCTATCTAAAGTATGGGTTAAATTATGCTGTTCAAATCGGGAATAGGGTGTCCCCTAGGAGATTGGCGACGAAACTTAGTGACTTCCTATATAGGTTGCCAAAAGTGCATGACTTCAGCATTAAGTATGCATAAGGTTACCATGACCTAAATCGCCAATTATTGCTCCCAAAAGTTGCCAATCGCCTAGGGGACACCCTATTTGAACCAATTATGCTTTTTACAGTATGAGTTAAATAGTACTTTCAAAGAAGAATTTTACAAGTTCACTTTTAGTTATGAAGTTGCAGACATGAGGTTCTCTCCAGTGTGAAACAAGAGATAAGCCTGCAGATCTTTTTAGGTACAAAAGCAATTGCCACACAACTAGCAAATGTGAGGCTTACATCTATTAAGAATTAAATGCTTTTGAACACCACCTTTAAACCTGAAGTGCTTGCCACATAACTCACACACATAAGGCTTCTCTCCAGTATGAATGAAATGATGTTTATGAAGATACATCTTTTTCTTGAAGCCTTTTCCACAGAACTTGCAGACATGAGGACGCTCCCCAGTATGAACAAACTGATGTTCATCAAGATTAGATTTTCTAGTGAAGCTTTTGTCACACAAATTACAAACGTAAGGCTTCTCTCCTGTATGAAACAAATAATGTAACTTCAGATGACCTTTAGTATTGAAGCCTTTTCCACACAGCTCACAAACATGAGGCTTTTCTCCAGTATGAATTAATAGATGTCTGTGAAGACTATGCTTTTTAGCAAACCTTTTGTCACACACTTCACAAACATGAGACTTTTCTCCAGTATGAATTAAAAGATGCATGCGAAGACTATATTTTGTAACAAAACCTTTGTCACACACTTCACAAACATGAGGCTTAACTTCGGAATGAATCAACTGATGAATTTGAAGACTACGTTTTTTACTAAAGCCTTTACCACACAACTCACAAACATGAGGCTTGTCAGTAGAATGAATTAACTGATGTGTTTGAAGACGATATCTATACCTGAAACTTTTACCACACACTTCACAGGCATGAGGCTTGATTGAAGAATGAGTTGATTGGTGATTCTTAAGATAACGTTTATCTTTGAAGCTTTTTCCACATAATTCACAAACATGAGGCATTTTTCAACAAAGAGTATAAATGAAAAACAAGAGCTCTATTATTATAATTATTTTATTTGAAATATTCTGTTCGGTATTACTCTTTAAGTAATTTTCGTACTAGTTAGGGCATGCTTTTAAAGATAATATTTTGAATTATAATTTTAATTACAGTTTATGAAAACATTAAAATGTCAAATTAATCATGCTTTTGTATTTAATGCAATATATTTAATTACATTTCTACTTTTATTTTATTGTAATACACTTACAACAACAATAGTTTAAAAAAAATTTTTTTTTTTAGAACAGGTTAAGCAGCTGTCATTGTTTTTGTGGCACAAAAGCAAAATATATTTTTCATTTTTATGAAAGAGCTGTATTATCAGTTAACTAAGATTTTCCCGCGGTTAATTGAAAATATTAAGAAAGAAAATATAATAACTAAAAGTTAGAAAAATGCATAGGATGAAAAAAAAATACTTGTCTAATAGAATTGAATACTATGTTGGTTTATAAAGCAAAATAAATGATATTATCCTATCCAACACAGTATCCCTGCTTCATTTAAGTCATTAAAGAGAGAACCATGGCTCATGATATGGAAAATAACATGAAAATTACATTTTGTGCAGTTTCATATTCGAGCCCAATTTCTGCAAATATCAGTATTCGTTGATTGATTGATTGATGTAGGATGTAGGGCAACAAAGGCCATTATCCCTATCTGGATAAATTAATTTTAAATTAATAAATATTAAAGAATTTTATCCTCTTTAAAAAAGCTCCAAAATTCCTTTTATTCAATACTGCTTTCTGTAAAAGTTCACAGAAAGTGATAGTGCAACGGGAATTTAAGAGAAGAATGTTCCAGAGTTCATTTCTATCTTAATTACAATTGAAAAAGTTAACAATATTTCCAAGTTCACTGAAGACCAAACAAACAAAATTGTACATGATTTTGTTAGAATGTTATACTTAAGAATATAATAATTTTTTTTTGTTAAGATTGGATGAATCGAAAATTTATGCAATACATCAATAAGACAGACGAATCGGCGATTTGCTGTTTATTTTATTATAATTATTTAGAAAATAGTTCATAAATAGCTAGATATGTTAATCTAGGAAAATCTGATATCTGTACATTTTTCAGTAATAAATGCTGCCATTTTTAAGTAGCATTACACGTCTCTTCTGATTCGTTCCTATATCCTACTTCACTTAAAATTTACCAGCAACAATTTCATTGTTGCCACTTAAAATTAAGAATTAAACTCTCACCCTGCCCCATTCCTATTTCCTGTAATGATTACAAACTCGCTCACGTTTCATTGTTGATAAACTATAATTTATCAATCTTGCAATGATTATGGAAAGAGCTTCGAAAATAAATGCTATCCACAGAAACATTTGTTGATTTTTTCTGCAGATATGCATCATAATTGTGAGGTGTGTGATAAAAGTTTCGTTACGAAACGAAGTTTTCGAATACATCTTTTAACTCATAATAGAGAGAAGCTTCATGTTTGCGAATTTTGTGGGAAAGGTTTCAAAATTACGTGTTATCTACAAAAACATATGCTGATTCATTTTGCAGACAAGCTTCACATTTGTGAGGTATGTGATAAAGGCTTCGTTACCAAACAAAGTCTTCGTAGACATCTTTTAACTCATACTGGAGAGAAACCTTATGTTTGCGAATTTTGTGGGACAGGCTTCGCTACTAAAGGAATGTTACATTCACATTATTTCGTACACACTGAAAATAAGCCTCATTTGTGTGAATTATGTGGAAAAGGCTTCAAGACAAAGAGACATCTTCTTAGACATCACTCCACTCATACTGGTGAGAAGCCTCATATTTGCGAAATTTGTGGGAAAAACTTCCTCTTGAAAGTACAGCTACAATTGCATTATTCGATACATACTGAAGATAGACCTCATGTGTGTGAATTATGCGGAAAATGCTTCAAGACGAAAGCATATCTTCATAGACATCACTCGATTCATACTGGAGAGAAGCCTCATGTTTGCGAGTTGTGTGGCAAACTCTTCAGAGGCAAAGGGAGTCTTCAGAAACATTATTTAGTCCATACTGGAGAAAAGCCTTATGTCTGTGAGTTTTGTGATAAATGCTTCAGTACTAAAAGCCAGTTGACAAGTCACCACCTGACTCATACTGGAGAGAAGCCTCATGTTTGTAAGTTATGTGGCAAAAATTTCAGTTTTAGATCTAGTCTTAAAAATCATCTTTTGATTCATAACAAAAAATAGTCCTTCATTTGTGAATTGAGTTGTAAAAGTTTTAGTTCTAAATCTTCTCTAAAGAGTGCAGTCAGACTCCTGTTAGTACCTTTTCAGTATTACATGGGTCTGTTCTACATGCGGTTTTAGTATAGTTTCTACAATAATCAATCACTTTTGATGCAAATATTCATTATGATGTCACAATTCTTTGTATGAAATGTATATTGGATTCCTAGTGTAAAGTATGTTATTTATGTTGTGAAATAAATTTGAAAAGTGGAAAAACCAACAGAAATTTCCTTATAACTTCATCTCTCTGAGACAATATGGCTGTTTAAAAAATGAGGATATACACAATCAGTTTGTCTATGTTAATGATAATGGTCAGAAAAACGATTACAACAGCAGAAAACACTAACATCAATAATTGTCTGATTTTTTGCTGAATTAGTGTTGTGGGAGTTTGGAGAGGGAATGTCTGGCATAGGTGTTGTTCTTGTCACTTGAATGAGGCTTAAAATTATGACTTCCATTGCATATAACCCTCATGTTGCTTCTATGTTGTCAATAAACAATCATCAAATTTTGCTGCAATTGATACTAATACTCTTAATTCTTGGTTCACGTAAACCACAGTTTTATAACCATGGACCCAACTACTGCTTGTTAATGTGTCAGACTATTGTGTGACTCATTAATAAATAAAATTTGTATCTATTAGGTCAATAGGTGTATCGGTTCAAATCAGGAATAGTGTGTCCCCTAGGAGATTGGCGACTTTTGGGAGCGATAATTGGCGATTTAGGTCATGGTAACCCTAAGCATACTCAATGCTTTAGTCTCACACGTTTGGCAACCTTTCTAGGAAGTCGCCAAGTTTTGTTGCCAATCTCCTAGGGGACACCCTATTCCCGATTTGAACCGGTATGTCAATAAAAAATTTGATCTCACAAAACAAGAGTACTAAGATCACGCAAAGAAAAAAAAATCTTGTACCTGTAATTTGTAAGAAAAAGGATTTGGTACTGTAAATCATCTTAAAATATACAATTTTATTTGTACCTGAAGGAAGCATTATACCTTCTTATTTTGATTGGCTGTGTATTAACATTGCACTTAATGCAACATGAGAGCTATTGTTGATAGACTTCATAATTGTGAAACTTTTAAATGATGAGAATGGCATCCCAGAGCATAAACCTCCCTCTCCAAACTTCCACTCCATGCATACAAGAAGATTTGGAGTCTTGGCAGATTTAATGTACATCAGCCTATTTACACTATATGTATCAATTAGCATCAGAACTTAAACCAGCAGTTTGATAAAAATTATGTGTACTACAAGCTCGTGACCATGATTACTTGACTATTGCAGCCCTGTTCTACTTTAAGCTTCATTTACATATTTGCTAACTGACATGTACAAAATTTGTTTTGTCTGTAGTCTTGTGTGTGCAGTACTAAGTGACATTTTAATTGTATGTTGAAAACTGTGTTTTTGAACTGCTATTATCAGTTACATTACTTGGCTGGGCTATGGTATTTCCTTCTTTGGTAGATTCTTTTAGAGGAAACAAAATTCCACAAAATTTTTAAAAAATATTATGGTTGCAAAAATATTTTAAAGTAGCATCAAAAAGCAAAGCAAAGCACAGTTAAAAATATTTTAAAGCTGACAAGGAACCTGCTTCCATTAAATATTTTGATGATAATTATTGCAGTAGAGCTGAATTAGGGAGTATGTCCCATTGTCATTTTCTGAACTGAAACAAATATGTATTGCAATTTATTTTACATTAAATTAAAAACCAATTATTTTGAATGCAAACTTAATTGTTGAATAGATAATTTAATTAATTTTTATTAAAAATTGTGAATGATGCATGTTTAGCTAATCAATATAGAATTATTGTTGGCACTCGCCCTGATGTTTATCCCCCAATATATATCATAAACTAGACTATAATGAATTAAAAACTCCTGATGGAGAAATTTATAAGGCAACATATTCATAGCTAGTAAAATCACAAATAAAGAGAGATGTATTTTATGAAGTTCAGACTATGATAAATGCTACTGTAAGTATATGAAAGAATCCTGTTCATCGTTATATATACATTTATGTACTTGTGTTTGGTACTTGTATATTTGCATTTGTTACTTATATATTTGTGAATGTTTGGATAATCACATGCTTTATAAGTTTATTCATAAAGTTCTCTCTTGTTTCTGTACTTGATGGTATTTTCTACTATAAAACTGCTGATCTTATTTTTGAAGGTGTAGATTATGACCCTTTAATACAGCTCCATCTGTAACTTATATAGAAAATTACATTGATCTGCAGTTAGAGAAACATTTAATGAGGAAAGATAGATATCCGAAACTATTATTTTATTTGTAAAATTTAGTTATTTTATTTC
This sequence comes from Nephila pilipes, assembly GCA_019974015.1. Taxonomy (NCBI): domain Eukaryota; kingdom Metazoa; phylum Arthropoda; class Arachnida; order Araneae; family Nephilidae; genus Nephila; species Nephila pilipes. The sequence goes on along the minus strand of BMAW01127266.1, from coordinate 3,838 downwards.
TAGTTTGGCTTGTTAAAGGTTCTCTTTTATTTTATTTAAACATCAGTTTAAAAACAATGGTTCCAATGTGTGAATCAGTAAAGGAAAGAAGTGGAAAAAAGAATTATTCAATTAACCTTTTGCCTCCCAAGCAGCATTTAAACTTGCAGTATACATTTAAACAAACTAATAAGGCCAAAAAAATTGAAGGTAAAAGCTTCAGACTTTGGAATATCCTTCTTTAATTGTCAAGAAAGAAGCAAAGGAGTATTTAAATATGGAGTTGTCAATACTATTTAATTCAAATGGTATGATATTTAATTCAACGGAATCTTATACATCTGAAATAAGCTATGTACCTGATTATAGTTAAGTTTTTTGTATTTTGAGGACATTAAACTAAATTTTTATGATGTAAAATTGTTGAATAGTTATATATCTTATGTTGATGTGAATGTTTTATCATAAAAAGCAAATTTTTGTAAGGGTTGGGTTTACCTTAATATAATTGATGCATTTAATTTAAAAATTATACTAGATATAGTTTTTATTGCGACAAGATGTTATCACATGCAAATTCTGGAAAGTGGGGGTAATTTCGGAAACTCTTTTAGTTTTAACAAACTTGTTATTGCTGAATTCATGTATATTCTCACTAATGTCATTGAGCTTTAGTGGTGGCTAAATTAATTGGCAAGAAATTGTATATTTATGATTCTTTACATTTTGAAAATGAAGCATAATAAATTGGTAGATATTTGGAGAAGATTGTTTAATATGAGTACTTTGTTACATGAAGAACAAGATCGACCTGTTTCATATCCTCTTGAAACAAACTCATAGTATGAATGTTGTTGTTTTATACAGGATCGGATTTAGCTTTTGTATCATTCTGTGCAAAAGCAGAAAATTATGCTTCAATGGAATTGCAATGTAAACATTCTTAAAAAAAAAGATAAATGGTCTTTTTTACATTTTTTAGTGAATATCCAAAGAATAATAGTGTAACATTATTTATTGACACAAACACTTATTCTATACTTATTTCATTTAAAATACTTTATTTAAAAAAAACTATTTACACTGGAGCATACATTAGATGAATATTTTTGTACAAACTTTTAGTTCAGAGAATTCTCTAATTAATTTAGAAGCATTCAAGCTATTACTGAGTTCATACTCAATTCCTAATAAAGCGAAATCTGACAACCTTGTTTGAGATGTTCACAAATAATACTTGATTATTTTTCATTGTGGCCTCAGTGGTCATAGTTGTAGACTCGCTGGCTTTGGCTTTTGTTGAGTTTTAAATTCGAGCCTTGATGCCACTAAAGATCCACAGTGTAGCCAATGCTGATGCACGTTAAATTTGTTGTGGTTCAAAGTCCTCCTGTTGGCATGATGTGGAAGTAGGGTGCCAGCTCAGGTGTTATCCTCATCACTGGGCTGAGGTGCAAAATTGGGAGGTCCATCGCCAATAGCCTTCCTATTGCTTCTAGTGCGACATTAATGAAACCAACCAACCAAACCATTATTTTTTGTTTAGAAAAACCAATATATATACATAATTGAATGAGTTAGTAAAATTCTCTGAGTAGTGTTCAAGTTAAGATCAAAATTCATTTTTTATCAATTTCAGAATTTCTAAAGGTGGTAAATCTTTTTTCAATAGTAAACATGCCACTGTTTTATAACACAGTTTTAGGCTGTTTATATCTAATGATTCTCCATTTGTTAAAATGATTCCAAATGTTCACAACTGGCCAAAATTACATAAGAGATCTTTTAGTTTAAATATATGATATGAAAATAGAAGTAACTATTGTAATGAGGATGTAACTGAGAAAATCTGATTTATAGTATTTAACGCAATGTCAACCAGGTGGTAGAAAAATTCAGTACTGTATTTTTCCAGTGCATTGATGCTTATGCGGATTTACATAATCACACAAATTGTCCTCTTCTCAGATGAACTCAATGTCTTAAGTATTGATTCAAAATTTTTATCTGCATCTATTTCAGCTGCCATTTTACCAACATCTACAACATTAAAGTGACTGTTTGATCTCTTGATTGCTAAAAAAAGATAGGAACTTTCCAAAAGTTTTTTAGCAATATTGTAATTTTTCTCCTGCTCAAGTTTGCAATGGGATTGACATGATTTAATACCTCTTTCCATAACACAACAGAAGAAAGAAATTTAAATTGTAATTCATAAGTAGCTCAGATGCTTCATGTCTAATTGAACTAAGTATATGTGTGCAATTAGATGAATGACCTCAATTTAATTGGCTTTATTCAAATATATGGTTATTTCATTGTTCATAGTACTCTTCACATGCTCTTCCATGACAAGATCAAATTCAGCTAGTTGTCAGACTAACTTTTCCAATATCATTTTCGTACAAATTTTCTTTGTTACCTCTAAAAACCAAGCTGCTTTCTCCTAAAAGTTAGACAGTCAAAACTATTTGTAAAAAAAAAGGCTATGGGGAAATTACTTCAGCAGTGTTCAGTTTCTTCTAGTTGAGGACCTATGCAAAATATTCTGAAAGAAAACCCGGGACTTAACCATATTCTAAAAGAAATTTTATTAATGGGAGTCCTATAACTTCCTGGAGACTATTCATTAATGATAAAATTTTGAATATCATAAAGAAACGTACAGAAGTTGAAGCACGATCAAAATTAAATAATGAATCTTAGAGCATTTCACTCGACGAACTGGATTCCTTTATTGCAATATTATTTGTTCGAGGAGCTTTAGCTGCAAAAGGGGTTTCCATCATTAGCCTTTGGTCATAGACCTGGGGCCACCTTCGGCCCGCCCGCGGGGGGGGTGGGGGGGGGGGGGGGGGGGGGGGGTGGAGGGGGGGGGG
>BMAW01127251.1:53908-90460 GCA_019974015.1 Nephila pilipes | reverse complement strand
AAATTTAAGCACTTTATTCGTTATTAAATTCAGCCACTTTATTATAAAAGCTAATGTAAATGCCGATATAAAGAAAAATAAATAAACAATGTAAGAAGTACATTTTATTACATTTTAATATTTTATCTACTTAATTTCGCTTTTCTCCATTTTCCGTCGTTTAATTCCATAACATTTTCTAAATAATAACTATTAATTTCCAATAAAAATGTGGCAAAACTTTATTTTAATCTAACGAACTATTAACTTCTATCATGCAAAATAATATAATATGAGTATCCTGGATTAAAATTTGAGAACTAGAGTGAATCGAAAAATACTAAAATTAGTAATATGTGTGCTCGTATGTGGAAGTAAAGTATGCATATTTTTTGTGTTCAATCTAATGATGTTGTCGTTTCGATTTATTTCAGATAAGGATCTTGATTATGAAATCATTTATACTTGCAATGTTGTTAAATTGTTATCAAATCCGTATTGTATAAAGTATTGTATAAAGAGAAAATCCGTATTGTATAAAGAGATTATAATGTATTTCTTAATGATATATATTTTTAAATCAAATGTTTTCTTCTCAAATATTTTCTATATAGTTTTTTTTATCTAAATACCATATATATTTTTTTTACTGAAGAAATACATATTTATATTATTTAAGATTTAATGCTTTGGTTTATTAATTTTGCATTAAAAATGTGGATCTAAATCACAAGGAGTTTCATTTACGTACTGTGTAATTCTGAATTACAAATAATTTAACAGAATAATATCTACGGTGATATCTCAATATATGAAATTCCGCACCACTCAATTTGAAGACTTTTCTATTTAATTGCAAGAGTTTTTTTTATATATATTTCACTCAGTCTGTCTTTGATAGAACCAGGGTTCAAATTCCCGTCATTTGTCATTAACTTCGAAAGCATTATAACTTTTCTAGCAAGTATTGTAAAATTGAAAAAGGTTTACTCACATATAAACTGATGGTGACTTTGAGAGATTCTCTACCAGAATTTTTAAAATTTGAAATTAAAATTTGAAATTAATTTTAAAAAAATTTTAAATTTGAATAATATTTATTGATATAAAGTTGGGATATATAGAAAAATACTTAAATTCTCTCAGGGACAATATCGCTTTAACTAACCTTTAAAGCAAAACGTTTATTGACAATTTTTCGATACTGATAAAAACACTTATACAAACAATTGAAATATAATACATATTAAAGGGGCTTTACTTTAAGAACAATTTTAATTGTAGGGATATTTGTCGTTTTTTTCCAACCTCCGTTAGACAATCCGTCCAAAGACAAGAGAACAGATATCGGTGAACAAGGTTTCCGAAGTTTTTTTTTTCCTCTTCGAAAAACGTTGCCGCCAGTAAAGTGAGATGAATCTGCATTTTGTTTTGGAAATCCTCACTGGTCTGAAAGCTTAGGTATCATATACAATTGTTCAATTCAAGGAAGAAATGAAAATCTCTCTGGGATAGGTCAGTCAGTGTTATACGCTGAATGAACAGATTCTATTTAAAATGCTTCAGGGGTTGTTGGATTAGAAAGCTAGCATGCCATGTGAAAGCTAGGGTTACTGTGAATGAGGACAACTCTAGAAATTAACATTAATCTTCTTTAGATTTGATAAATTATTTTTGTAGTCGTTTATGAATCAATAAACATCTTACACCTGACAATAAACACCTGCATTCATTGTAATTTCGAAACTACAGGCTCAACAAGAAAGACACCTTTTTTGGTCCCAAATCCTATTGCTATAACGTTCCTGCTCTTGAGGTTTTGTTTGAACAATTTTACGAAAATGTCGTCCTTCATTGCGAACGTTGGTTCATCCGTCTTTAAATTGTCTACACTACTTTCGCATACCATCATCACTCCTAAAGTATACACCGTATATTTGGTTCTTTTTCGGTGAATTTTGACAACGTTTTCCAACTTCTGATGAAAGAAAGCAACGCAACTCTACGCAAGTAGCACTTGACGGGATCATAAATTTTACATCTATTTAAATGCCTACAGCTTAGCTTAAGATGGCGAAATGTCATTTGTTATAACAGAGGTCATAATTAGAGAGAGGTTAAGTCACTCACTGTGCATCCCCACCTCCTACCAGTTGTCTGTTTGTTTAGCAGTTCAAACGTAGATTGAAAAAAGGGAACCTCATACTTGATATCTTTAGTTTACTGTAAATTGCATACCTCAATTTGTGAATTCTTATAGAATTATCTTACAATATAAATCTTATAATTATAAGTATTTCACAAGATAATGTATCATGACATTTTAAATGCATCAATTGGAAATCTCAGTTTAACTTATTTTCTAAGATTTCATTTTCCAATATCAATGTGTGTTAAAATTTCTTGTGTTAATGTGCATTTAAATCTTAAGCTAACAAAAAGTTTATTTTATTTGTCAAAAAAAAATTAAATTATCATTAAAATCAATAAATACGAATAGACAAATAATATACTGTAATTTCTTGCAATATTTGAGACTTGGAAGGATAAATATCTTATATCGTATATTTAATTTATCCTAAGATAGATGTCTACAAAATTTCACTATTTTATAAAACTGAAAATAATAGAATAATATTTAGCAAATTAATTTAACTCAATCTTGAATAAAACTGAAATTCATAAATATGAAAATTTGTGCACGTATCCTGTTATTTGATAACATAATGGACTGATACATATTATCATAGTTTAATTCGAGATATTTGCAATGCTCTAATATTAACTTTATGCGTTATCAATTACCCTATGCACATAACTATTAAATTGTGACCTTAAATGACATTCGAAGAACTCTTGGAGATAGATTAAACTCGGACGTTTGATCTCAATCGCAAATCGTTCCAATTACTATCATATGCTCCGATTTCTATATACAGCTGCAAGTCCGATTTCAATCTGATCGATGCTACTAAATCTACTTGCTGAAACTGTTCCTGGTCAATGAGAGTATTTGGTGTTGCAGATTATGTCATATTCCTAAGCCAAGCAATTTAGCAAATGGAGCTATTCACCAAATGGCTCGTATAAAGAATCATAAAACTATTGTTCATTCTTTAGCCAGCTAACATCATTAAGTTCATCTGTTGGAAGAATGACTACGTCACTTCTCATTTACTAAAAATAGAAACTTTTACCATTTGTAATAAAAAAAATCTGTATACAATGTTATTCGAGATGAAAACATTAAACATTTTTCGTTTCTTTGACCATATACCATGGTAAGTCCACGTCAGTTTTATGTGTTCAATATACTTTTTTCCTTTCCTGATAATCTAATTTTGACAATATGATGACTGAATCGAAGTTCAGAAATCACATACTGTGCAAACGACTAAAATAATATACATATTTATACAAAAGTTTCAAATGTACTACTTTATTTGTTTCCAATGGATCTGGATTAATAGTAGGATAACTTATAAAAGAATAATTTTGATTGTTAATATTCTTGAGAAACCAAGTAATTTTTTCTCTCTCTCTCTCTCTCAACATCACAAAATTATGACTATACTCTCATTCAGATTATAAGAAAGAATATTTTAGACTTCTTTCATGTATTAAGTTTTCAACATGCCTAGAGTCTTACAGATTGACATTTAAAATATATTATTAATATTTTATTATTTTATATTTTATTTCGAATATTTTCATTTGCATAGCATCATATTTAAAAATAAAATTAATTTACATATTCAATACACTTACATTAAGTTCGATTGAGAGTACAATTCTATCCTTAAAATATATAGCTTAACTTCATATGCTTCTTGAAATCATTAATATGTGTTAGAATAAGGAAAATAATAATTTTAAAGCCTCCATCTTTGACCGTTTAAAAGCTAGGGCTGACCTTGATGGAATTCTTTCAAATTCATTAATCATCCTGGGAAAAGTGCAAGGCGTTTTTGACATCCTTTTGTCAAAGAACAAAACAGGCAAGAAATCCTCTCCCCAGTAGAGGATCCCTCTTGTAGCAACATCGTCTAAAAGTCTTCTACAACCTTCGAGTTTGACAGTCAAGAATAGGCATTTTAAAATATGTGATATGTGACCTTAAAAAACAATTCATCAAATTTTGCTTTTTATGTGAGATTAAAAATACACTTAGAGTGAATAATATCGTGAAACTGAAAATGTTACCCTTATTTTCATTCTTTTAAAAATACTTTTTATCTGAAATTAAATCGGGTTTTTTTTATTAATTTGTAACAGAATCATGTTAGTATCAGTACTATTACAATTTAAATTAGTAGAGTGCACAACAAATTAATATTAAATTAAAAAAATATACTTCATACAAGAAATTACTAATATATTTTTACTTTAATGTTAAGGAAACCATTTGTTTTGAAACCAAATTTATATTGAATGATATTTATATTTTGTAAAATTTGAAACACGTGCATTTATTAATTTTACTTGTTAATACAAAAAAAGAATGCTTAGCATTTTAAATACTCTTACATTAAAAGTTAAATATTGTTTACTTATTTATTGAGCTTTATAAAGAAATGTATTGATTAGTAAAGTGGATGTAGAAGAAAAAATCAAATTTAAATTCTAAGAAGAATTTTTAACCATTAAGTATGAATGTAACGTGTTCTCCTTTAAAAATAGTTTTTTTAAAAAAAAAATTTAGTCATACATTATGACGTACGGATTTTTGCGGTTTTCTGCTCTTTAACCTCTGGGACTTTTGTTAATTTGAATTGCATAAATCTTTCACTTTTTTTTCTAAAACAACATAAGACATGATTAGGTAAATTAAATTAGTATAGAAGTGATTTTGATATAATTATTCTTAATGATTTGTAATTAATGAAAAATGGAAGGCAGAGGATAATGACTGGCGGTTAGAAAATAGTGATTCAGATTGAAATTTTTCTGTCAATTTTGTGGATTGAAGAGACTTATTTTTAAAGATATCAATCTTTGTAGTTACTGTTAACGAGAGTTGTGAATTAATTAACGAATATACTGGTAAGATAGATTTTTTAATATAAATCATATATTGATTTTAAATTAGGTTCAAATTGTGGACTGAGCGACTTGAGATGTTCTACAGTAATAAGAAATAAATAATCTCTTTCGTTCTTGTGTATCTTCAATTGAATTTTAGTAGTTTTTGATTAATATACTAGATTGAGATATGGCACAAGGGCCTAATAATGACACACAAGCGTCGCAACTTTATGATGAAATTTATTAAAGCAAGGAAATAAGAAATCTGTTTAATGCACTTTTGATTTAAAAATAAAATTTGCTGAAATTCTTTGGAAGAGTTTTCTTAAAACTCTTGGTTGAATTTTAAAACTATCGTAGAGTATCTTTTTACTGTTAATGCTTTATGTTATTAAGATGTTATATCAAAAATATTTTAATCATTTAAAAGGTGGAAAAAGGGCAATAGGTTTTTGTTTAGTATGTATATATTCTTCATTTTTTAGTAAATCATAATTTGGTTTAATATTCTTTATTCCAAATTTAATTCATTATCACGAAATCGAAGAAATATTGTGCGATTATAAGAATAGTGTATTACAAAATGTTTATCATATATCTACTTAATCTGCTACTTTTATGCAAAAATTATTAATTTTAAAAGAAAATGAGGCGGAAAAAATGGCCAAGAATAACATATTGTGTTTTGAAGGAAAACGTTATGGGATAAAGAAACCCGTCGAAAATGTCAGTTTTCGGAATAAGTTGTATTTACGGCCGTCATCGCCTATTAAGGGATTTTTTTAAGACCTGGTTGTGGGGAATATTATGGTTTCTCACGCAACACTTGATGATGGTGTAGTTTTAAAGTAAAGAAATGTGTGCAAGAAGCTAAGTTCTTTCCCTGAAAGTTATATTTTTTAGTACTCTGGTGCATTAAAACATTGAACAAAAATATTTTGGCAGAATTTATCTAGGTTAGTAGGAAAAAATGGAAGAATAAATTACTCTGGAAAGTTCTGAACTAATTTTGAAAATCCTATGTTATTACTTTTTAGGGCCATAATCAACAAATTTTGGAAGTAGTAAAACACTAGTTCGTCTTTACTACCTTTTTTAAATAATATAATTCAGTTATTATATTTTAGTAAGCGTTATTATTATATAATACGTATGTAGCATTTTAAAGTTATACAAGTTAACAATATGGAGCTAAATATCATATTTTCGGTATTATTATATATAATAATGCCTATTTTAGAATAGAGACATTTCAATTGTTTTAAACGCGATTGATACGTGGTTTTCTCCGATTATGAATAAATAGTTTTGACTTTGGATGAACCCTTCTGGACACTTTGATTCTACTCATGAAGGACCCAAAGGGATTATTGAACGTTTAACCTTCAGAAAAGTGAATCACAATTTCTGATGAGAAGTGCGCTTTCTTCCTCTTTGTGGCCGTCCTTCATTCCTTATGGTGGCTCATTTAAATTAGCAGTTTGCCCCATTTTCACATTTACGTTTATACACTAATACGGCACATTAACACAGATATGTCACACTCGCGAGTTGCACTCAAAACACCTACGCTTGTGTGCATGAAATAAAACTGCACCGATTGTAACACCACTGCCATCCTCCTCCAGGTAAGTTGAATTGAATTAATATTAACTACGTTGGCTTAAATAATCTAATGGATTACATCAAATGATAGTCTTCTTTGAGATCTTTGTTCTTAATAATCTTAATTATCTAATATCATCTATGATCAGAGCCCTATTTTACCACTTTACTATATGTTCAACCTAGTTGTTTAATTATAAATGCATTTATCTCTAATTTGATGAGTTTTAAATAAATATATGAATCCAACATCACGATGGAAAAAATACTTTTTTGATTAGTTATGATATTTGTCACTGCATTTCTCAACAAAAAGTCATTTCAATTAACTTAATAATGTTTAAATAAATTGCTCGTAAAACATTAGAACTAAACTATATATATATATTAATTAAAGATGTATATTATTTTGAACAAAAACTGATCACATTGCATTATTTTCAATATGTTTTTATTACTAAATTAGAATTCTTACAAACTTAAGTTATTAAACGTATACAGTATTGCGTGGTGACAGTACAAACTTTTGAAAAACTGATTTTTATATGTCTTAGAATTTCATGTATTGTTCCAGTTAGCAATATTATAATACATTTTGTGTTTCAAAGCCAATTATTTTTAGTGTTTTAATTCATTTATCATAGTATATTTACTTTAAAACTTGAAGCAAAAATAAGCAAAAACAAAATCATGAATTAGTATTTTATCACTTGAAGGATAAAAGATAGGAGTATCATTGAATTAAATAAATAATAATGTAAAAAACTACCGAATAGATACCAAGTCCTTTGTGTGCAAGTTTTTTTTTTCATTTGTGAATAAAAGTCTTTTATAGGAAGTAAAAAATTGATCTTATTTTAGTGATATCGTTTCACCTGGGGTGAAAGCAACTTCATTGGAAAGTCATTTTTCATATTTATCAAATATCTATTCTCAATACTTTGTAACATTGCATTAGTATATGTAAGAAAAGAAATACAAAGAAAATAATAGAGATAAATGCGGAGAGTAGCAAATTACATAAAATAAAGTTTTACCTGATATACGAAAAATAAAATGATAAAAATTAACATAATCATTACTTTCAATTTAAAATAAGTAATTCACAGCATCGATTCCATAACTTTGACGCAATTGTCATCACGCGCAAAATATCGCATATACAAAAATAAAAGAATTACTGATAATAACGTGCTACACCTCATTTTCTGTCATTCATGATTTATATTCGTGGTGATCAAAATTCTTATAACGGTTTGTTGTTTGATAATATTCCTACATGTCACCTTATTTGAGTGATTCTAATTTGACGAAGTAATTCGATAGTTAAGTTTCTGTGTGATTATAATTATTGGGATGGTTTATGAAATACAAGAAGCTCGGTTTTGCGCTGATTCAAAAGACAAATAAATTTTATAAAAGATTACTGTGACATATTGAATTTTTAAAAACAAACGATTTAATCTTAATGTTATATTTTTTTAAAATATTATCTGTTCAACTTTTAAAGGCAAACGATTTAATCTTAATGTGATACTTTTTTTTTAAATAATATCTAATATTATTTAAACTTAAAGTGATATTTTTTTCAATATTCTTTATTAAGATATATTTTTTTGGCAACACCAGATCATATTTTTGTTTTTTAGAAAATTTACTTGCAACGGATATAAAATTTAGGATTGAGTTTGGATCCAAGAGGTAAAGACGAACGTTGATAAATTGTGCTTGTGGAAATTGTGTATCTAATTTATATTTGAAAAGATGTGTGCAAATAAATGTAATGTCTTGAAAACAAGTAATCTTTATTAATAGTCTGCAATACAGTATAGACTATTATTTGGAGGTTCCATTGAAGATAGTAGAAATTCAGATGTGCTTATTCGAATGGCGTTAGTGCTGGTCTCCACAAAAAGAATGGGAGTGCGTATCTCAATCAAATAATGCTGGTCTTCTGAGTTTCTAAATTGAAAATGAAGGTATTTGGAATTACCTGAAGAAATATTTTAGTAAAAATTACATGTTTTTTTTTCCTTTTGCGAGAAGGATTATCTGGAAGTGAAAGTGATTCGCGATTTCATGTGCCATTTTTTTTTCTTCTGCGGACTGTTTTCTGTGCTGTTCTGACATCATATGCTTCATTTACAGTACAATTGCGAAATCTCAGCTATGATTTTTAATGGCAAAATCTGTAATCCTGTCAACATTTTTATTCGTCATTTTTAAGTGGTGTTCTATATTATATATTTTAAATCTTTTAATATTTTTATGTTAGTTTAACCGTCATTATTCGGCTCTTCTGTCATATCTTAATGAAATATATTAAACAAAAACTACAAAACTCTGATTCAGGACACATAAGACTAAAGAAACAAAATTATTTATTACAACTGCAGTATATCCAAAGTCGTCCTCACTAGAGCTTATAAAACTAATACACACACCTAAGTTATGATTTAAATGAGAAATCTATCTTACTAGTCCACTCGTTATTGATTTCAAAACTCTCTTTAATGGTAACTACATAGGGTACTTTTAAAGGAAGTATCTTCAATCTGCAAAACTAACAAAATAATTTCAAGCTAAATATTAACTCTGACTGTCGATCCTTATCCCCTCTCTCCCTTCATTTCTCTTTAATTGCATATGATTTATATATTATTATATCTATATCACTTCAATTCATTTATATCTTTAACTAATTCAACTAATCACTTCTCATTTTGTTTGGGAAGAAATTTTAATTTTACGCAATTCAACTCAATAAAAGTCCTCGAGGTTAGTGAAGAGATAACCACAAATAGCCTACCGTCACCCATCAAAATATCGAAGTCTGGTGTAATAGTAAGTATCATAAATTTGTCACTGTGCTGAAAAGTCAATTTAACTTAAATATAAAATCACGCAATTTGCATCAAATATAAAGTACATACGAAAGTAAAACGTAAGGAAGGAAATACTGCCACATATCAATATTAATAATAGATGAATATTAGAAATGCATTTTAATTTCTTAGAAAAATGTGTTATTAATCCACAACACATTTCTAAAGTATAAGAATATTAAAAGATGAAATTACACTATCACAAAAGAAGATTTGATTTCTAACTCATTCAAAGGCATTTACATGTATTAAATTCCACTATTGTTTTTCCTTTTATGTTCCGTAGGTCTTCATTAAATATGCTTCGTGAACAAGAAGGCGAAGTCCATTAAGAAAAAGGATAAGCTTCGAATATGAGTGAATACCTATTGTATATGTAGAATTATTGATTTGTGACCACGTCGTATTGAGTAAATCTCGTTCCATTAGCAGCACCACAATAAGGATTCTTAAAGGATTTTGTTGTTGACTTAACTCTTACGTATGGATTCCTTAACAGTGTCCATCTATAGCAAGGGTTAGGTGAAACGTTTTTGGTCTTGCAATACGTACTACTAGAACTTACATAAGTACAGACAGTTATTGAAAAGATTTCGCATTTAAACTAAACTAGAATAAAGAGATCATGAAAAAAGAGGAATCATTAGTATAATATATATGTGTGTGATAGGAATCCATCATATTACGTTCATTTTATAATAACATAAGGAATGAAATTAGCTTATGTGTTTGGATGAGTGACAAAACAATTTTGCAAAAAATTTCAAACGAAATCTTTACGTACTTAAAATATAAAGTTACAATGCATATAGCCGCAAGAAACTATGAATTTGAAAGCAAAACCATAATTTTATGGGAAATAGATGTTTCTTGTTTAGTGATAATGAAAGTATACATAAACAAGAAACGAAATACAACCTTCTTATAAATTAAATATACTTATAGTATATATTTTTCACATTAATAATTTCAATGTGCACTAAGCCAGATTGAAAATGAAACACCGATAAGTTGTGCCCAGAAAGTAATAAAACTCGGCAAACAGAGAGAGAAAGCAACGACTCTTAAGTGATCGAAATTATATGCATAATACAGAGTAAGAACAGCTTCGGTTCAATAGATTGTAAGATCACCGTGGACGACAATATAAGTAGCGACATGTATAGGTGCACAGTCAATGAGAGTATAGATGGCTTTCTGAGTAATGGTTCTCCATTCCCTGACAACCATTTGCCTCAGTTCCTCATCTAAACGTGGATGTGGTGAATTGTTCCAAGGGCGTCCAATAATATATCAAATGAATTCAATTGGTGAGAGATCAGGAGAGATTGGTGGCCAGGAGAAACTATGTGCATCCCTGCACAGCACGTTGGCTGATGCTAACGGTCCGTCGTTATCCTGCTGATTCAGGGCATTAGGAACTCCCTGAAAGTAGGAGAGTTCACCGGTCACAGCTCATCGTCCACATATCTGTGGGCCTTAATAGTGCCCTGAATACGAACCAGAGGTGAACTGGAAACGTATGCAACTGCGCCTCAAATCCTGTTCATTGTTGTCGAGAGGTGGGGTGTTCCACAATTGCTGCAGGATTGAACCTGTCTTCACATCGGCATCACACTGAAACGCTGCGACTATCATTGGAGAAACAGAAGCGCGACTCATCTGATAAGACGACCCTGTGTGATTCCATCGTTCACATCGCTCGATCCCCGCACTATGCAGACATTGATGTCTCTGCTGTGGACTTAATGGAAGTTTTAATGAAATACATTAGTCCGCTAACAACCAATCAACAGAGAATGGTTCTGGTTGATTTGGGAACATCCAGAGTGTTTTAAACATGTTGTAGAATAAAGATATAAATGGCTTCCATGTGAGCCACCACTTGTCAGTGGATGCGTCGATCCCCGCGTGTTGATGTCACTCAGTCTTCAAAGGCAGCCATCAAACTTGCCACACTTGCTTGTTCCAAGCGTCTCCGCCACAGCCAGTGCACTGTGAACGCGTCCAGGTGTATGTCAGCTGAGATTTGCCTTATGGATATACCTGCCCTTCTCAGTTCAATCACCATGTTCCTGATAAAATCGACTGTCTGCTAGAACTACCTCCTTTGAGGACGGCCTGTTATTTTATGCTATTACACGCGTTTTCTGAGACGAGAACAATTTTTCTGCAATGATTTCTCTATCAGAAATACTGGCACGAAAATTGAACATTCTGCATGTTCCTTCCCTTAAATATTCTTCAACGTGCGCTGTAGAGCTACACATTCACATCATTTGTAAAATTCGGTGACGAGCATCTACCCAGAAATTCGCATAATTTTCTGAGCACTCCTTCGTGGTGTTGTGTTTTCAGTGATGCTTAGTGTCGAATGTAATTGGTTGTAATTAAAAACAAACAATATGATCAATATATGAATTATTTAAATAGCAATAATTTCCTTTTTTGAATCAATTAGCTAGCAATAATATAAACGATTCATATTGTGCTCAAAAAAATTGTGAATAAAAATTTTGCAAAATTGATCTTTCTCTTAAACACTTTCTACATTTCAAAAGAAAGGTAATAAAAATACATAAATACATAGTTTCGATATTGGATTGTATTATTATATTTTTCATCATATATGTAATAAAATAATTGATACTAATGTTTAACAACATATTTAAGCATGATAGATTGATAATGAAAGAATATATATATATGTGTGTGTGTGTGTGTGTGTAAACAAGGTCTAAAATGTAAATTTGAAAAACATGAAATATGTTAAAAAATTTTAAAACAAAAAACAAAAAAAACAACTAAGAGAAAAATCAATAGTTGAAGGAATAACTAAAATCAAAACCATCTAAAATTTAAAGTCCTAAAGCTATCAATAATCAGAACAAACTAGAAAAGAATAAATGAAATTCAAAAGAAAGCAAAATAATAAAAATCTAAATTTTATAAAAATGGAGATAATATTACCAGTACTATTTAATACTTTGGAATGTAATAATGTGTGTTTACACCGGAATTGCAAATACAACTATAACACTTCAGTGAATATCATTATAAAGTAATGGTAATGAAAAAAAACTCAAAAATTGAAACACTGTTATAAAGAACGAAGGTAAACATAGGGAACATTTTCAATTACTCCTAATACAAAAGTATCCCTGAATAATCACCTAAAATATTTTTAAACCAATTAATAATATTCATTAAAAAGAGCTATTTTAAATTAAACTAATAGTTGTAGCACAAATGTAAGCAAACTCAAGCATAATTAAATTTAAAATACTTAGCAACGAGAAACTTTAAATGATTACTTACTTACGAGCACACACACATTTATATACATATATATATATATATATATATATATATATATATATATATATATATATATACTATATTTTTAAAATGTAAGTATAAATCTGTATACTTTAAATGAAATAATAACTATGCATACTTAATTTATATACTCTAAACGTAAATTTTAAAATTATGTGATGTTGAGTCATCCTTCTCCTTTTTTGAGTATTATCATCAAATGACAGAAAGGAAAGGTTATTTTATCCAAAACGTAAATCAATGCAATTTAGTTTGCTCAGTTATCTTAATTGTAAAAACTATTCTTATCTAATAACCAGAACAAGTAAGCACAACTGGTTTTCAAGTTCTTACGTGTGATGAAGACATAACACATTACTACTGTTTAAAAACGTAATCGACATTTTCTTTTGATAATTGAAAAAGCGTGTCTTAGTGAGATTCTGTCAGTGAGATGAAACATATAAAAATTAATAAATGACACGCATTGACTGGTCACCCAAAATGCGATGCAAAGTTGCACTATTAAATTAAGAAGGCTACATTTATAATGATATTAGAGGACTAATTTGTAGAAAAATAAGCATAAGCCACATTTCTTAAATTTTTCAGGAAATTCAGGTCACTAAAATTCAGTCTGATAAAGGCAGAAAAATATATTCAAAACATTGCAATATAAACTCTTTCAGTTAACACAATATGAAACAGCAGGTTGCAATGTGAAGTTTAGTGCAAAATCTGTTCCATGCAGACTGCAGAAAGTTGATATTACTGCTAGAATTCCTTTATCTTACTGACTAAGTTTGAAAAGATTAAACTAGGCAAAGACTTATGGTAACTGCATATTAGAAGAGTAGGAAAGTGTTACTTGAAGCAATGAAGCTTCTATAAATTTGCTTAATAGTAATAACATACAATAAATAAGGAGAAGAAACAGAAAATATTTGTTTCCTAATCACTAAATACCTTATGTAATACGTCTATTTTGTGTTATGTGTGATTTTGGGTTACATGTAAGACAAAAGCACTTTCACAATTTGCGTTATTTATACGAATTCAAATAATAAATGTTTGGGATTGTGATTGATTATTAATATCGCACTGAGAATCTATGACTATCAGTAAGGGAGACACGTAAGCTGTCATCTCCTTCTCCAAACTCTCACACTAGGCCGATGGTAGGACATTGAAACTCGACAGATTTAACTTGGTTCACCTCCCCCCTACATGCGGGTCGTTAGTGCAACCACGGCTCGAACCCCCGACTTGACAAAAACAATCAGCTGCTAATCCGTTAGCATAACCACTTAGCAAATGTGTAAATGAAGTACTTAAAACTAAATTGAAGCCTTCGGCACATAATTTTTCAAGGATTTTCCATTTATATTTCAATAGTGTTTAGCATTATATCATTTTGTTGTGTGTGAAAACACACTGGTTTCAAAATAATCATTTTCTCCTGCTAGATTACCTTGGGACGAATTCACACTTTAGTTTTATATCATCCGTTAGAAAACTTATGGAAGACATTGAAGAAACTTGTTAATTAGATACAGCCTGGAAAGAAATTCGAATTAATGATGTAATATTTTAATCTGGTTTTCAAATAATATGTAGGTAAACAATAATTGTCTCTCTAAGTCCCGCGAAATAGACAGAGGGAATTGAAAACAGAGATTATGACTTTTTCCCCGTCCGATGGACGTAAACCAGCCACAGCATGTAAGAAATACATCACCCGTTGCATTGAAATTGTTTCCTTCCCTCAGTCGCAGAATAGGAGAAACAGAATGGCAGAAGAAGAGAATGCAGACCAAAAAATATGAATAAAGATGAAAACTTTAGCCTCTTGGCTAGTCAACGAAAGAGTAGAAAGATGCATCTCCTGATGCTTTTTAACGTGATTCTGCTCTAGGACAAAGGGGTTGATATCCCTTCTTTGTAAATACTCCTCTCGTCTTTTCTAATAAACCTTAATTAAATTGCACTGCTAAAATTGTGTTTATTTAGAAGTGATAGACAGTTCCCGCAATTGTTAGAAGTTCCAGCAGCATTATATTTTTGATTGAAAAACTTGGTAGATAAGGTTAATATGATCGCGATAAGTGAAATGTTATGAACTTCAGAAAATTGTATTTGAAACTTTCATATTTTATATCAAAGTTGTGAATATTATTCAATACTTTCAATGTAAATCTTGTTTAATGTTATCGAATTGTGTATGCGTGTGTTTGTATTCTTTTGAATAACAAATTCCTGCTTTAGAAGTGTGAAAATCTGTGCTAAAAAGACTTGAATTATTTCATTGGGACTGTTATCGCTTGCGATTGAATATAATAGAACATCCAACAGACAGAAATGATTATCAAATGCATGAGTATATCTTAAAATTGTGATTGTTTCAGCTACAATGTTTCCAGATATAAGAAATTTGAATGATAAAATTGGTAAGGATTCCGTAGAATACGTAAAATTAGTACACAAAATAATTTATTCATCGGAAAGAGATCGTCCTAAGAGATAAATTGCTGTGAGAGTCTGAGGGCTTCAATTTCGTACCTTCTAATAAAGAAGACACTAAAAAATTTAATATCTTAGTAAAACATTTTTTCCGATAACAAACTAATAATAGCATCTATTTTTTTTAATTTAGAGTTTGTTGGCTTCTAGGAAGAAAAGGCTTAAGAAATTAATTTTTAATCTCTCCCATCGTTAAAATTACTAGATACTTTTTTCCAAGTAAAGAAAATGAGGATGTAGATGAAACTAATTTCCTAGGAATTAAAAAAAATATATTTAAAAAATGATATTATCTTTGAAGTTTAACTAACCAAGCAAAAAATTCAAATATGAAGAAAAAGGAATTTCTGTTAGGAAATTTTTCAAAACTGAAAATAGTTCCATTGATGAATAGATGAAAGGTGTTAACGAAATGTCCGATTTGTTACATCTCAGTCATTTGGATATATTATTAATTGAAAAAAAAAAAAACATGTTGACTGGCTTAGCTAATAAGTTATTCAAAAAGAATGAATTAGAACTAATTCACTTAGAAAGCTTAAGAATATATTAATGTATAAAATTGATCACAGGTGTAGTTTAAATCTGTTACATTCTATGATAATTAAAATACACTTATTAGAAGAAACTGAGCAGGAATATTTCGTGTAATAAAATAAATAGCCAGTCATGGTCACATAGAAAATTAATACTTTAATTGACTAATCTTTTCAAGGGTTTTTTTTTACTCCGTAAGTAATAAAAGTCCTTAAAGTGCTTTACATGGATCAAAAAATCTTAAAAAATTTGTTGAAAATTAGAAGTTTATGAAAAAGTGAAAGAAGATAACGAAGATAATTACAGGAGGTTTAAAACGATAAAGGTAATATTAAGCAGGGTAAGTGTAAAGTTAATGACTCGTAAGAAAGATTTATTAAATTCATAAATATACATTTTATTCAAGATACAATAGATCGATTAATAGAAATATTAGTATTTAATGTTCTAACTGTAATAAATACTGACAATGCACTGCAAATAACTTTAATTTGGATAAGAAATTGAAATTTTGGAAATGTAAGTCGTTTGGACATATTTCAATAAACTAGCTTTCGAAGAGACACAAAAAGGGTTTTAAATAGCAAACCAGAAAATCATTCAAATTAAATACACAAAAGAGTTCAAATTCGAGGTGAAAAAAGTACTGTTAGTGATAGTGTATTTCACATAAATATATTAGAATCAAGTGTTTATGAATAAGGTGATTCTTCGGAATTAAAATTGAACAATGTGAAAGAAGTGTGATTATTGAAAAACAATTAATACTACAATTATTAAAAACAATTATTGATTATTGAAAAACAATTATTTTCTCTCAGAAATGTTACTTGACAATTTTCTTTTAATGCTAGAATTTATGTTGTGGACAAAATATATAGTAAATTTATTACTGGTATAGAAACTGCATATAACTTAAAAATATCGTCAAATGGAAATAAAATTAATGTTGTTGAGAAAATAATTGAGCTTAGTTGTAGTTTAATATAAATTGTTAAAGATAATTCATACGCGCATGTCATGCCAAACAAAACTATTATTTTGAACCAATTAATTCGTAATCACAAAGCGTCTAAAAACCGTATTTTCTAAAACAACTATGTTTGTGAAAAGAATTAGACATTGTGAAATCAGCTCTAATTCGAGAAACTGTGGAAAACCTGAAAAATTACAAAATGCATTTGAAGAACTGTCGAGATTAATCATTGACAGAAGTACAGTTATAATGTGGGTGAAGTCAAAAAAATTTGTGTAAAATGGGGACATTCCTCAAAGGGAAGTCTTCACTGGAATTCTTCGTGGAAATGTACTTATGTAGGTAAGCATAAAAAAATAGAAATATAGCTTATTCAAGAAGCGGAGGGCAAGGCAGAATAGTTACGAATGTAGAAGAAAATGCAAATGACGAAGAGGAAAAAACGATAGTTGGAGTTAGCATTTCCAGAAGAGCTATTGCAGAAAAAAATAAGACTTCAGATGAGGGAGAGAGCAAGGATTAAAGTGTTTTGAGCAGAAGTATGAAGGAGACATGAAAAAAGAAACCCATAAGAAAATCCTGAACTTATAATACCAGAAGAGAGAAGGAAGCATTATGGTGATAAGGAGAAAACAGTAAGGAACTGAAAGTAAGGGGAGTTTGCTGCCAGTACTAAAGAAATAATTTGGAGAAGAAATGCTAATGAAACCAGATTTATAGAACCCCAGCCAGGGGGAAAGGTCAAATCCATTGAAAGGCATTAAGCTTGGGCCTGACTAAGCAGCAACACCAAACAATATCTTGATATCTTATAGGACCGAGTAGGACTCAGTCATTGCTTATTTTTCATTCTTCTAAATAAACAGAAGTTTCTTGCTTCAATTGACAATAAAAATAAAATCATATGATCGAAATAACTGTCACTTAGACAGATGTCTACTGTGTACTAATGCTTAGTAAAAACAGCTATTTTCGGTGCAATATATGTAAACGAAGTAGGATTCAAAAATTCCCGGACTGAGTCTATAATTTAAAAAATATCACCAATTAAATTGCTGAAATATTTCTTCCTTCAAAATAAGACATACACTTTTACCATCGCTTATAAAGGTCATTGAAACATTTCTGGAATGCTTTAATTAATCTTGCGATGCACTTTTAACTTCATCTGCAGATTGAAATCGATGACCCTGAAAGCGACGTGCTAGTTCAGGAACAAGGCTGAAGTCGCATAGGGCGAAATCGGGGGAGTAAGAAGGATATGTCTAAGCAGTTGTTTTCATTTTCGCAAGAAAGTCAGGTGCGAGGAGGATCGATATGCAGGAGCATTGTCATGCAAAAGCACGCATGATTGCTTAACCTTCAATTTTGGTTCTTCTTTCAGATTGATTTATGCAAATGATACAGATTGTCTACATGGAGTTCGGAGTTCTTTGTTCAGAGTGCCTCCTTCAGGGATAAATTCCAGATGCATAATGCTCTGGATATCGAGGAAGACCTTCTAGCAAGACCTTCCCTTTAGAGCGATCATGGAGGAATTTCTGCTTGAGTTGAGATTGTGGCGATATCCACATTGTGCCGATGCTCTCTTGGTTAACGGGTCATATAAAAAACATCATTTATCGCCTCCAGTAACATTTCTTCCAAGTAGAGAAGGATCTTTGTCAACAGCCGAGATTAAGTTACTCGCCAATTTCATTCGAATTGCCTTTTCGTCTTCGTTTAACATGCGGGAACGATGTGTTAACACACCCTATGCATGTAAGATCCTTAGTAATTGTTGAAATGTGGCCTCTGATATCCCATCTGATTCTGCTATTTGAGCTATTGTTTGTAGACTGTTTTACGTACCACCGCAGAAATATTTTCGTTGTTTTCAGCGCTGCGGGGAAGTCTGTGGACTTCCAGAGCTTTCGTCATCTTCGACACATTCCCTGCCTTCTCTAAAGCGTCAATGTCACTCAAAAGCTTGTGTTCGTGATAATGTATCACTGCTGTACACATGCTTTAACATTTAGTAAATCTCCGTAGTATTATTTCCCAAGCGAAAACAAAAGTTGATATTCATTGTCTGGTCTACAAACGTCATTCTTTTCAATCGCCGGTTACTATATGCATCCACCGACAAAATATGATGTAGTTGCGAGCCACGAACCACACGATTTCGGACAAACTACTTTTATGAAAGGGAGAAAATACAGTAACACAGAAACGCTATCCTATTCACTCTACTGGAAAAAAAAAATTCACGTCATAGGCTAAGTCCGGGAACTTTTGAATATATATATATATATAAAGAGAGAGAGAGAGGAAATGAGACAACATTTTTAAGACTTTTAGATATAAAATAGAAAAGAGCAATACAATTCTCAGGTAAAGAAAAAGTTAATACATTCTTTCTTTTGTAATAAGAAACGTGTACCTAGACACCTGTAGAATATTTTTTAACCTTATTTTAACCTTCATATTGACAAAGTTATCATTTTAATTTTTTACGTATTCGAAATTAAAACAAAGAAAAAATAATTTTTTTTATAATTAAACTTTTTTTAAGATTAAATTTCTGATGATGCTAGAAGTTTCATTCACCTTGATTTAAAGTAAATATCAGACTTTTCTCTCAAGACTTATGCTGCAGTATTTCCAACACGGACATTTTTAATTGGCTTTATATTTGTCAAAACCATCTTTTTGATAATGGTTGCCACTCAAAGAAGGAAAATGTTTACTATTTTCCAATTTCAATAAATCTTGTGGCCTGCCAAATCATTTCATTAGAATGATAAAGTTTCCGAATTTTGCATCTAAAGATAAACAGTCCTCAGGGAATCAACACCAATTCCAAATATTCCGATACACTTTCGTATCGAAAAATAATAAGTCAATTTTGAAAATATAAAGTTTTAATAGACACCATTATTGAAATAGATATATTTCCATCTTTCTAAAATGAATATACAATTTTAAAATATTAAATTCTTTAAATTTAAAATATTTCTACAGTAATAGATGGTGAGATTTGTCTCTGAAGACTTTAGTGCAGTAAACGTTTTATTAAGATAGTAGATTATACGAAATATTTATTTTTAAAATGAGGTTTTTAATTTTCTTCACATCAGGGAGTTTAAAAATGATTCCCAAAGATTAGACATTTTACTTAACCCACATGCATAATATTGATTTTATAACAGAAACAAAGTGAAATCAATATTATTCATAACAAGCAACATTAGTATTAATAATATTAATTTGAAATTGTTACCAAAATTTAAATAATTAAAAATGGTTAAGAAATAAATACATATTTTGTAACTTGTGGAGAAGAAGGAATTATATTTTTATATTATCTATTTTTTTTTAGTTTGGATTATGCAATACACAAGTTAAGACTTTTATTTCAAGAATTTCATCCTTCATCTTTGAAAAAGATTATTTTTATGAAAGAAAGCACTAATCATTTTATCAGTTAATTTACTTAAGCTATCATTTTCCGAAATAGATTGTCATAAAATATTATTCCGAAATGTTGGGATATATTTTTCATTTAACATTTCTAAAAAGAAAGAAATGTCGATTATGAAACATTTAAAAATTATTTTTCATGAGAGAGTCATTTCTTATTAAATGGGGGGGAAAAGATTAGTTCATTTATTTTAAGATATATCTAAACTTTTTGAAGCTACGGGGGTCAAACAGAAAGTATGTTTCGTTTTCCATTACCACCATCTGTTAGTTTAGACATGCACGATCTTTCCTCTGAGTCATTGACAAGAGAGGAAATGCACTTCCAAATGGCTGAATTACGCGGCACTTGTTTGATGAAAATTTAAAAAGTTTAAGACTACCTAGCAACACATCGCATGCGAGTTACAGTCGGTCATCCGATTTCTCAATGAGAGGAACAACAAAGTTTGTAAAAGTTGCAGATAAACTTGTGACGTTTGCGGACCCAATGCGATGAGCGATCTCATAGTCAGAAGATGGATGTGACACTTCAATGAAGGATAAGGAACTTAAGTGTACACATATCTGTAATTGATGATAATTTGATTGCGACAGTTAATGAAAACGTATTGAAAACAGACGTTAAACTATAACCAATAGTTCGTTGTTCAATTTCCCTTAGCATATCGGGGAAGTTTGGTGAATGAGTTACCAGCTCATGTGTCATCCTCATGATTTTAACGAAATTAAAATTTACAAGTTTGTGGTTAATAATACTCGTGTTCCTTCTCAGTGCGACGTTAATGAACAATCCCAATCCCAATTGCTCGATGCTCAATTTTGAAATAGCAATCTTTTTTTTTTTTTGTAAATTTAACTATTTATTTAAATTATTTCTTCTTCGTACACGTAAGCAGAGCATCATACACAGAAACGAAAATACAAATCATTCGTAAAGGAATTCACAAACACGTGCATATGCATAAGACCAACAGAGAGGCTAACAACCATCGTGAGCTTTCATACCTAAATAGAATTTGAAAATCACGAAATTCCGTTTAAGCTCCTATTAAAAGAGTTTCTGTATCCTTGTGTTACATGCTTGATTTTGCGAAATGAAGGATTTACAGCATAAGTAAAAGCTGTCGCTAATATACACATGAAATTTTGTAGGGTATGGTTTAGTGTCAAAAAAAGAAAAAAAAACGTTAAAAGAAGAGTAGGTGATAACGTTGGTTCATTACTCGTACACATATACACACAGTACCCACAACTTGTGGAGAAAATTCTATGATAATTTATTAACAATAAAAACATTTAATTCATATTAAAATTATCAGCTGACAATTCAACCGGCTAATAGAAATAAGTGGGAATTTGCATCAAACGTTTCTCTCTGAGTTTGAAGCTGCTGTTTACGTAAAGATTTCGGGACTTCACTTCTTTTTAGGTGCTTGTCCACTCTTGCCTAGTTCTCTCAACAACTTCAACAACTAACTACTGGCTCACACTGACTGTATTCCACGTGCATTGCCATCAATGGTCTACAATATATATAAGTGTGTATGTGTGTGTGTGTGTGTGTGTGTGTGTGTGTGTGTGTGGTGATACAGTATTGTGTGTGTGTGTGTGTGTGTGTGTGTGTGTGTGTGTGTGTGTTACGTAGAAACGTTGGGGTAAATCTATTCTACGTCATAATTATTCCTCAATATACCTATTAGTGGATTAAATTTAAATTCGGAGGCTTGTCTAATTTTTAACTGATTTTAAATGAATACATAAAAATGCTATGAAATGTAGTATTAAGGATTTTGGAAATATATAAATGGCATGATAAATTTAATATTTATTTCTCTAATTATATCGAACATCTATAATAGTTTTGGAATATTTGTTTTAAAAACTGTTTTGTCAAATTCTAGAGCCAATATAAATTGTATGAGTTACTGGTCGTGTTTAGTTTGTTCTTGTCTGTGATGAATAGTTTAATTTAATGTGAAGCCTTAAGAAATATATAATACATATGTGAGCACATAAAATTAAAATTTATTTTTAGTCCTTAAGAAAATGTCAAAATTCAATTAATATTCGTCGTCTATATTCAAGAAGCCATACGTTTTAACAGAGCAGAATATAAAAACATTGCAACAGTCTGTTCGCAAGTCAAATTACTCATTGAAAGTTTTTTTAGCTCTTTAAAATTATCTTTTGAAGTTTCTAAATAATTTAATTTTTTTAAAAACTCTTGTAGAAATCAGAAAAAAATAGTCAAAATCAGTTAAAATTACATATTTTTTGAATATATTTATTTAAAAAAGTACATAAAATGTATTAATTAAATTTCTTCTTTTGTATTCTTCTTTATGTGTTTGCAACTTCTTTTTTATAGCTTACCATTATAATTAATGTAACTTCTATTGTGATATAATTCTACCAATTTAATTAATTTTCAAGCAACAGATCATTAAAAAGTAATATTTGAAATGTAGAATTCTGGATATATATATATATATATATATATATATATATATAATAAATTTTCTTGTCATATTTCCTAATACAGCACAAATATCTTAGTTGTATCTGCAACATTTTGCTTTTCTTGGATAGACACAATTATATAAAGAAAAAAAAAAGTGGAAATTCAGGGAAAGTTAAATCTAGATGCTTCGGATTTCAACAGGTTTTCCGCGAAATATGTAATATTTTGAAAGAAACATAAATGTATTTTGGACAAGATATTCGGTTAAAATACGTTCTGATCTCAAGTTATGTGATAGGATAGTTGTAACATTTCTTAGCTCCCATAACTTCATTATAAGCATATGATAAGTTCTTTTAGTACAGTATTTGTAAGTATGACTCGAAGCCTTAAGGATTTAAGAAGCCTAGCTTTTGCAGACACTTTAATCTTAAGTACATTGCAACTCACAAATTCTGGAGAACTTGAATTCCCTAGGACATTAAATTTCTAGAGTAGGCTGAAAAGACATATCTTTCAAAATATTCCAGTGCACTGAAAGGTGAAATAGAAGTAGCGCAATTTCGAAAATTATTTAGAAATATTCTTATTTGACGATTTTCTTTGGAATGATTTATATTTTTTCTTTATTTCTTAAATGTATAGATTAAACGAATTTATTTTTATATTAAGAAGTTTATACATAAAACATTTATTCAAATAAATTAGAAAGGTAAAATAAAAATTGTGAATTTAAATAAATCGTGTGAAAGAAATAACTTTTAAAAGTAAAATATTTAGGTGACAGGTCTTTCGAATGAGGTATTGTTTTTCATGATGTTCAATTAGTAAAAATTCTCTTGCTGGATAATTAAATAGTTAGAATTCTTTGGTTTGTTTCCTTCATAATAATTTTTGGATTTCAACGTACTTAATTTCCGATTATTTGCCTCTCTAATTTTCTGTAGAGGCAAATGATTGAAAAATCTGATTTAAAAAGGAAGAATTTAAAGGAATTGAAAAGGAAAATATTATCATATAATAAAGGAAATAATTATACTCAAATAATTATAAGTCAAATTTAAATGTGATATATAAATGACTCTGCTAGCTTTGACTTAAAAAAGTGGAAAGAAAAATTAAAAAAGAAAAATTTTTGCAGTGAACAAGTACTTACTTTAAAACTTAACTATACTTTTTGAACTATACCTCGTTAATCTTTTCTATTTAATGATTCCATCAATAAATAGTTAACTTTATGAAATACTCATCGTATTTAATAATCACAGAATAATGTTATTTTTTTTTATTTGAGAAAAGATGAAATTCACAAGGTTGGCAAAAAAACAAAAAATATAAACTCTTAATGTATGCTACACTGCTCAAAAAATTAAGGGAACAAGAACGGAAACTAAGAAAACTTAAATTAGACAGACTTCGTTCTATTGCAAAAGTAACTCTTTTTGCAGCTGAGAGCATTGCTTGCTTTGTCTCGACGAGCCGTTAACAGGATATATTGGTTATCAATTGCTGTGATAATTTGAAGTTGTTGTCAACTTGTTAGTTGTGATAACTTGAAGTGTTGTCTAATACTTCTTGCTTCTTGGAATTAATTTCTCAGGTTTGAAATGACACTCCTTTTCATTCCAACAACGTCTGCTATACTTTGTGTTTGCATACATTCATGTCTCCCTATATTATGCAAAGACTTGTATTCCAGTAAATCACGCCGTTGTGATATTTTCAAGTTACATCTTTTCAAAACAAAAGCTGAACAATTGAACTTCACAGCTGAGACAGCGAAAAAAGGATAAATCCTCGAAATCATGATTTTTACATTTTTCTTTGTTTCCTTGTTTTAACGACATAATTACTAATTCCTATATGGAGTTTTCTTCTGCTTTTGCTATGTCTTAATTTACAGATATTTTATTCGACATTAGTAATTGATGTAAATATTTGCATAATTTAATTTAAAAAATATTTCCCCTAAGTTTTGGGAGCACTGTGTTTTTACCATTCTTATAAAAATGTTATATCAGAAAAGATCTGTCTCATGAAATAACTATTTTTATCGTAGAATGTTCGTTAAATTTATTTGAGACATGTCTCTGGTATTGAGAACAATTTATCATTTAAATATATTCGTAAAATTTGGAAATAGTAGCGTTCACAATAGTGATATGAAAATATCTTATAGAATCAGATAATTTATAATATCTTAAAAAATTAACATTTGTGTCAATTATTGCTTAGAATTCTCTCGATAACTGAGTAAATTTTATGTTAGTACAAATATGATAAGAAAGGTTTAAGCACATTTCACTTTTAGTGTAAGGAGGCGTTTGACTATATTTCGAATTCTAATTGTTTTTCTATATTTGAATAAATTATTTATGGTATAAAACAATTTCTCAAAAATATGGAAAATGACTTTTCTAAACATATAATGCCAAGTTATTGTTTTATTGATATTATGATAATAATCAATATCCTTATATTCTGAGCAAGAAATGTAGACGGCTGATATCGTATAACGATAGAAAAAAGAACATTGTAATGTAAATAATACTTCAGTAAAGTAAAATTAGTCATTGATTTTATTTATTGATTGAAGACAGCATAAAGCTACATATAATAATTTATATATTTAAGGTACTAGAATTGGTTATTTAATTTCATATGTATCAGAAAGATATTGAAAAAAGGTACAAAAGAAAAAAAATCATATTCACGAATTTATTTAAGAGGATTAAAGAATATTATATTTATCCGAACATTTTTTTCAAAATTCCGAGTAATATTATTTATTTTTTCTTCTACTTTTTAAACCACTACTTACAATCTTAGCTTCTAGCTTTCTGAACACTTTTGAAGCGATACGGTGCCAGCATTTATTTTAAATGAAAAATAATTAAATAATTTAACACATATAGAAATGTATGTGAGCGTAACAAAAACTGTACAGAATATATGATTTAAAATATACAAAATTATGCACATAATTATTTTAAAGATCTTCAGTTTCTCTAAGGATTTAAGCATTCGAAAATATCTAAATGTAATTTTTGATGAGCAGCGTAGACTATCCGTGACAAATTTATCATTGATATGATAAAATGTATTTTATGTAAATGGAATTAAACGGAGTGTCTTTTTAATTTTTAACTTTTGAAATTGATTTGGTTTAACTGCATCATACAGAAGACAATAGTGAAGTAATGAAATACATTTTCACATATGATATAAAAAGTATTAGCAGTTCAAGGACAAAAAAAATATTTTTCTGGATATATAGTAAACTGTAAAACATAACCTTCATTCATTAATAGTCAAATGAAAATTTAAATAATGCTTACTCTTTTCAGCCTAAAATATCAAGAATTTAAAATTAATAAAATATATTTATCGCATATTACATTATCATTTTATCTACAAAAGTTACTATATACATTAATGACAAATAGAAATTTTAAAAAATGCATTTAAAAGTACATACCACATTAATACTGCTTTGATTATAATCATTTATTCCAACTCTATTTAATACAACTCAAACGTGTGATTTGTTAGATATACATGTCTGATATGATGTTTTAAAGCAAGCTAAATGGACCGCAATAAATGAAATTTATGATTCTAATTTTGTGAATCATTTCTGTTTCGGTTACACTAAGAGAGAATTATTAGTTAAAACTCGTTAAAAATGGCAATACAATTTCACCTAAATACAACTACATTTAAATTTCTAATGAAACAAACGACAAGAACCTTGGTGATGCCTTCTTTTATATCGTAGTAACATTTTCAAAATACATCTGTAACAGACTTTCTCCATCAATCAGATATACATATTACAGTTATTAAATGAACCATCATTATATATATTTGCTTTATATATTATTATAAAACAAAGTTAGTTGTTTACACGTTGAATTTGAAATTATACATTTTCTAGAATAATATCTCAACTCAAGTATAATATTCAAATTTTTGTAATGTATTTGGGGAACAGTGTATCATTTTTTTTATGAAATTTTAAATAATCATACTTAGAAACTCCAAAATATAATAATCTTTTTTGAACTATAATATGAATTGTACGTCATTGAATGTTATAAAACTTAACATTTCTGAGCAGGGGATTTTCAATAAATTATTATATTTCTCAAAAAATTAAGATTCATCAAAAACATTTGAAAAAGTAAAAGTATATCCGATTTATTTGGGTTTTTTTTTTAATTTCAATACACTTTAACTTGTGAACTCAGCTACGTACAAAATTGCGAATAATCCATGTATTTATAGGTTTTTGTAGGTATATTACTGTTACTCATACTTCGGACTGGTAGATTTTTTTTTCGATAGAAATATTCACTTCACTTGGAGCAAAATTGCAACATTGTTTAATAATGATATGCGTGGTGGTAGCCTTCTAAAAATCGTGAAATGTTTAAGCTACAATGATCTAGATGAGTCTATTCATCGTTTGAGAGAATTCCCCATTCTTATGGAAAAAAGAGATTTTTACATTTATAACGCATTTGAGTTTCTAAACTCTCCCTATATATCGTATGGAAGTTATAATAATGATATATCTTGTATTGTTTGAGTTTTAATATTTTATTGCGGGTACGGGATACGTGGACCATTGGAATAGCAGTTGTATAGCTATAATGAAAGTTTAATTTAATTTAGCCAACTCTAAACTTCAATTACATACTTCAATAATTCTGTTTATATTTCATTATCGATACAAAAAGTATTCTTAATTAAATATTAAATTACAAATGACTATAGTGATATTTAATTAGAAATGTTGTTTGGAAGAAAGTTTATTTCTTCTGATGACTGAATATATTTCTAGATGAGTTATAAGTACTGTACACTTAAGTAATATCAAATGTAGAATTAAAATAAGTTTTACAATAAATTGAATGAGCAAGAAAATTATACTACTTCAAAAAAAATTATGATATGATGTCCAATATCATGAAACACAAAAATGACGACTGTAGCTTAGAGTAAACAAAAAGAAAGCATATTAGAAAAAAAATAAAGTATTTTTTTTTTAATTTTAAAAATTAATTTTGAAAATGAAAAAAAAAAAATTCGCAAATATTTTAGGACATATGTTAAAATTAGTAATAAATATTTTCAGTAATTAATTAATAATAAATAACTCCTTCGTATTGTTAAATATATGGATTAATCAGTTTAATTATAGCTGAATTCTCTATTCTTTGTAGAAGCACTGATGACTTTTGGAAACCTGTTTCAATACAACGTTAATTTGTTGTTTATTAATTTTATTTCTCTCGATATTAAAAAAAAGAGTTATAAGGGATTGTACTACTGTTTTTACTGCAATGCCTTTGCTTATTTGTTTAATAATATTTAATTATCGTTAATATACGTTTTTAACAATGTATTAATACGTTTTAAGTTAATTCGTTTCTTTTCTCCTTTTAAACAAGTAATTGTATCGCTAACTTACAATTTGTTTGTTCTTGATCACGAATAGGAGTTATTTTCTTCTACTATTTCGTCATTATGTAAAAGATTCTCTCAGTCTCTGACATTTTCACGAGTTATGTACTATCTTTGTTACATTACTTGTGAGTTGCAGCTATTTTTGTTACTTTTTATGTTAAGTACTATATTTGTCATGCAAATTTGAAATGCATCTCTTTTTATATTTTGACTGTGTTGTAAGTACACAATGAAAAATGATTAATGTTCTACAACTTGAAAAATAAGAGGAGAAAGCATTAGTTTTGAATAAAACTGGTTTTCCTTCCTGTATTGAAGAAATATATTGCCATTCATATCCCTTCTTTAGTCAATAAATCGTATGCTTTTTATTTGATCGAGTAATAAGCTGTTGGTTAATTCTATAATGCAACGTTTTTTTCTTCAAATTGGAAAGACTTTCTCTTTCAAAATAGCTAGAAATAAAAAGAATATATTGGAATATGCAAGAAAAAGAATCTCAGGTAATAACATTTTATTTATCTATACATTAGAATTAAAGTATTGCTTCGTTATTTGAGGTTTATGGATGTTCTTCTTATAATATTTTACGTTTATAGACGTTCTAAGACATATTTGAACTATTTGATGCCAAACCTGGTTATGTCTGATAATAACTAGCAGTCATAAAACTGAAACAATATTTGTTTTTTAAATCATGGATTGTCAAGATTAATGATGCATAAGTTTTAGATTTTATAAATTGTGTTTTCCTTCTTGATACTAAAAAAAGCATTTCATAATTATTTTCGCGAAATTTTCTTAAACTTTATCCATATTCATTACACAATACCTGTGTTTCTTTCAAAATTACTAACATATTTCAGTAACTTTCCTTTTAAATGTTTTTAATGTTTGATATTTAGTCATGAGAGCATAATTCAAAGAATAGATGTTTTTAAGGCTATTAATTTGAATAAGCAATCAAAAAAGATCAAACCAGCTTCAAATACACTGAATTATATATCAACAATGTATACACAGTATGATGCATATCCCCTGACTTCTAATACCCTCGTACTCCAATGACCCAATAAATATCGCGTATATATAATTAGATTATGAGAATGACAATACAGTAAACAAGTGCTACATTATATTTTATCACACAAATATGAAAACATTATATTATAATCTACTACATAAATTTTTTAAAGCTGTTGAAATATAATTGCTAAATGCTGTAATTTCTTAAAAGTGATATTTAGTGAAATCTAAGCTTGAACCAGCCTCCAAACTCATGTTTCTGTTACTTCACTAAAATCAACTCTATTTCTTTTCTGATAATTTATGAATAAAAACAAAATAAAAATATTATTGATAAAATTAAGTACAAATGTAAAAACCAATCAAGTAATGTAAGCTTTTCCTATATCGAAACGAAAATGCGAAATATATTAATTGAATATATTTAAGCTTAATGTAATTAAAATTAAAGTACATGATAAATTATTAAATTAAATATATTTAAGCTAAATGTAACTAAATTGAAGCAAACTATAAAAAATTGAAAAGTGATCTGGTACCCCAAAATTGATACAGCTAAAACAATAGCCCTTTGGGTGGCTAATAAAATAAAATAAGAAAAAAAAATTACGTTAACGTGAACTTTGCATGGAATAGTGAAAATGTAAGTTTCATTACCTTTCATTAAAGAATATCTTTAAAAAATTAAAATTTATCACAAATAGTGGAAAAAGATTAAAAAAACAAAAAAATTGCTTTAGAGTTACCAAGTAATTATTTACATTCTCTATTTTCTATTTCTTTGTTTTTCCTTCATATATTTTACTGAAATTTCAATGTTTGTTTCATTTAAGGATATTCAAAACACAATTTTATTCTATCATTCAAGGATTTTATAAGTCATTATTTTCCATTTCGATAAGTGTTAATGAAAAATAATTAGTGGCCCGTAATCTCATAATCTTTGAAATAAATTCATGCTGTTATTTTCTATTGTAATGAAAATTCTCCAATAGGAAGGATAAAAAGTAAATTTAATAGGAAATCCATCATAAGAATGATTTATCTTAACAAGGATCTGTAATAACTCCGTAAGAAAGCAGCGATTATTTTAAATGATTCGTTTTCAAATAAATATTTTTAAGAGTCAATAATTTTTGTCAGTAAGATTTTCACTAAGATAGTTAGTTAGTTTAGAGTTAGCATTAGATGAAGCAGTCTCAAATTAGGGATTTCAGCTATCATTCAATATGATTTACTTAAAGGACTAACAAATAAAAGAAAACCTATCTTAATGAAGGCGAATTGAAAATGATGACTATTCTAGAAAATTGCTCTTTTGTTTTCAAACTACCTATCCGCAGTGAATTATTACCGCAGTAGAGTTACTAGATGAAAATGTTGTTTCATTATGGATATGGAACGACATTCAGTCAAAATGGTTTCGATAAAAATAGAAATGTTATGTTACTTCCACTATCCATGCTACATTTTGCAAATATTAAATTTTGAATAAAGTAGATTATTTTCTTGGAGATTCTTTCAATTTTTCGTCAGGTATATATATATAAATATGTATGTATGTGTAAGTGTGTGTGTGTTTAATGTCTCATAACATTTCATCGATATTATAAAGAACATTTACAACATTAGCATTAATATTATATGTTTTTTATATGTAGGAAAATGACTTTCATTTATAAGGGTTTTAAAATTCAAGAGCTTAAGAAAATATGGCATTTTCAATAGTAAAACAATTTGCATACACTCAGTATATTCAACATTTCCAATTTTGAATATTCGATCAATTCAGTTTGTAAGGGATTAATATAATTTGAATGGAAAAAAATATAATTCATTTCCTTTAATATAAACTACTTTTATCCCTTGCAAGTCAAAATTATTAATTGAATTCCACACCCCGATATTTAAAAGCATCTTCATTTATCTTTACATAAGATAATTTGTACAAAATAATTTTATTTCACTATAACATACTGTGCTTAATTCAATGAATAGTCCGAACACAAAGGGATAAGTATTGTTCTTGAAATACAAAGACTAAAGAAGCGTTTGCTTTTAGCATATTGCAATTTTTAGAGAATCTAACTTGAATTGTATATTATATTCTCAGTTACTGGTATATTTATTTTGAACTCGAACTATTTATTTAAAACTAAAAATGGAATGGTTTCTCATAAGCCATTCATCAGATATAAAATCATATTTAGAAATAAGATTTAATTTTAATATTTTGTGACAGCAAAAAAATAATTTTGATTATTTTTCGCAAATATGAGCACTATAATGTCTTACACATTTTACTTAAATAAATTTATATCTGTAATAATTATACTACTTATATACATAACAATTATTAACCCTTTCGCAACTGGAGGGAGAAAAAAGAAGTGCTTCTCTGGACCAGCGGCTTTTTACCTCGGAGTATTACGCTGTGCCCAGACGATTTTATATATTAAGCGGAATTCGTGGGGAAAAAAATTCCTCTAAAATCGGCTATTTATTAAAATATTTTGGTATTTACGTATATTATTTAAAATGCATTAAACTTAATATATTCAAAAGAAAAAAAAGATTTAATCGAAAATTGAATATTTAATACATAAAATTACATAAAAAAATCATACTTTTAAGAAAATACAAAATATATTTACATGCGTTACATAAATTTCATGGTGTAATGATGTAATATTATATGGAATACATAGATATAAAAGATAAATCTTATTTTGATGTATGGTATATTTATAAAAAAAGATTCAATGCATAGTACAACGTCACATGTCTTACACACAAATTTTGATGCTTCACGCAAAATTTTGAGCAAAGGGCACATTTTCTTCGTCCTTTTTTTTTTACTTTAATATCTATATACAGATTTGGATTATTTTCGCTAACATCACTGTCAGATTCCTTCATTAATTCGCAAATCTCAGTATCAGATAAATACTTTCTTTTCGTCATGAATGTCGCTACAAATAAAAACCGACCCAATGAAACGAACAGCTGAGAGCATCTGCTACCAAAAGCCCTTACCCCCATAAAGGGCCATAAATTCCCATTCAAACTTCTAAGAAGCAAGCAAGAAAGAAAAAAGCAAACCGAAAGCAAGTGCACCCTTTAAATCATGTCATTACATTTAAAGAGCAGCGCCACTACACGTGCTTTTAGCAATTACCCCCCTCCTGCTAGCCAGAAGTGAAATCCAAGCCCATATCATCAATGTCAATACTCCAAATAACCTATCTATTTAGATTTCGCGGTATTGTAACGCCATATAATAACATTAAAAAATTCAAATAAAACGTTCTCAGCGAGCGTATCTCTATTGATTTACGTTGGACCGCAGAAAGCACTCACGCAGCGTATCGCCAGTGATACACTGGGCTCAGGACAACCAACACGAGCGTATCGCCTGAGATACGCTGGGAGCGAACGAGTTAATTTTCGTTCTGGAAGACAAAAAATACACATCGTATTTATATATCACATCAAGTTCAGGTAAAAACGAAGACAAATCGTTATTCACTCCACACTTTTGAGTATACCATGCTTCAGATAAATATGCTGTTAAATAATTTTCATATTTCAGGATGAAAGCATAATTTAATAAATTACCATTTTGAATTGCATTAAAGAGGATATTCCTTGTGTTGATAAAGTAGTAATTTTCCTTCTTCCAATTATTTATGCTAAATTCGTTATCTTCACTTATAATAACTGAAATAATTTAGATAAAACAAAGAGTAATACATTTTAACTAATATCCTTTTGAAGAAACAATGTTTCTTATAAATTAAAATAATTGTAAGTCATAAATAATCAAGTATGTTTCTTGAATAGCTTGTATTTTATTAATTCATTTCATATTCAGAAATTATACAATACAATCTCGGAGACTTCGAGGATCCATTGTTCTTATATTATTGTACTTACAGACTTTTAAGAATAAATCTACATTCACTCAAATTGTTTGTATTACCAAGAATAGAATATATTGAATATCAATTAATCAAATAATGCATTTATAGTCTATTATTCGTTTCATGAATATTTTGTACTGAACACAAAGGAAAAAAGGAGCACAATTTTAAAAACATATTACATCTTAAAAAACATTTATATTCTTCGTTCGTATATAATTGTATTTCAAAGCTGAATACAAATAAATAATAACCAAAGAGGATTTTCTATTCATTTATTTTATTATTTATATATGTATTTATCTATATCTTCTTTAAACGTCAAATAATTTTCCTTCGGTGAATTTTAAAAGCAGAAAATTATTCGAAATTATTCCAAGCTAGATAATACAGTATATAATGTAAAACTATGATTCTAAACTATATTTCAAGGAATCAAATTATTTTACAAATTGTGTAATTTTTTTTTAATATATTTCAATGAATTACCCATATTAAGTAATTTAATTAATGAAACCGAAACATGTTAACAAAGAAAACAGTAACAATAAAATATTTAATTTTAAGTTATCTGGATATTTTGATTGATAAATTGTTAACTAAAATTAAGCAAAGAAGCGACACAAGAGCTATTGATAACATAGCACGTAATTTTGAACATTGATCAAGTAGCATGAACGAAACCTGAGCTGGAATTTTCCTTTTTACACTTCCACATCACACCATTTGGAGGACGAGTCTCGACAGATCTCAGTATATCAGCCAAGCTATATATCGAGTTTTTCATATATCAGAACTTGAATCCTCGACTATTTAGATAACTACTATCTAAATAATACTATCAATAAGTTCATTATTTTTATTTTCAGTATTTAATAAAGGATTATAATTTTTTTAAAGTAAATTTAAAGTTAGTCCTGACAATTCTTTTGGCTGCTTACGCATCTTCATTTCTATGCACATCAAGAGGAAATTTAAATCAAGCATCCGAATACCTTATACCTGCTTCAATATATATTTTCTTCAATACCATTAGTAGTTTAAATAGAGAACAACATTCTTCCATAGATTTTAATCGAAGGTTTTATTCTAAAGCGTTTTTAAGGTATGGATGTTTCTAAAATATATAAATTCATTTGACATATCAGTAAGAGGCAGTGACAGAAAATTCTCTAATTGAATTATAGTATCCTTGATTTTGTTTAAATATGCAAGAGATTTATTTTCTTAATAATAAGGTTTTTATTCTCATATTTTGATTGGAATATCTCAATGTTTACAGAAGTGCTAATTTTTTTTCCTAAATTGTATGACAAATGGATATTTTTTAAAAAAATATATTATATTCTTATGTTAATTCACATATTAAATATTTAATCACTTGTAAGTTCTTATTAAATTAACATCTCCCCGACTAAATCTTAGTTTTAATCTAAAATCTTCAAAGGACATTTTTAAGTAGGTAATTTATTCTGCATACTACCTATCAGTTTTGAATTGGCTTAAAAAATGCCATGAATTTTATAACATTGTTAAATTCTTTTCTGATAATCATATTAATTGAAAATGCGTTGATTTTATAATAAATTATATACTTAAAAATTCTATTATTTGTCATTTCTTGTAGACCCCGAAAAAAGAGAAAAACAAAAGAATGAAATCCTATGGAAATTTGTGATGACTTTACTTATTGCGTCGCAATTTATCTCAGTGTGATTTATGGTTATTATATAAGTATAATTCTCTTCTATTAAAAACTCAATTCAAGCTTTTCTTTTTCTTTCAAATGAAGCTAATTATTTGCTATGAATATTATAATGAATTAAATAGTTTAACAATTTTGTATAGAATTTATTTTCATCATTGCGTTGATTCATTAATTTTAACTATATTCGTTACAGTTGTTTGTGATATGAGTGGTTGTGAATTTTTTGAAGTGATAAATATTCTTTTGTTCTAACAATAATTTCGTGAAAGATTTACACGAGACAAAAATCTGTAACATGACTTCGTTTTACACGTCAGTTTTTGAACCTGTTATGTTAAAAAAAATGGATAAAATTGAAATAAAACTGTTTAAATACGTAAACGTACAACATATGGGAATTTTACAGCATTATTATAGGTCTAAAACAAAATAATAAATGGAATTATTGAATTTATGACAATCACATAATATATTTAAGTTTATTTTAAACAAAGAGGCCATTTGTAAGATCATGAAATTAATTGTTTAATTTATAAGCACTTAAGTTGGAGTACTCGTTCCTTGCACGGATTAATGTTTAAAATAAAACTCAACAAAAATTCAGAAAATCATTTCGTTATAAATTTTTAATCGGAATAAGTAAACAAATGAATGTAATTATCTTCGAAAAAAAATTATGAAGAGTAATCAATTGTCAGAAACACAGAGATCGTGACAGTTCTATGCGTAGTTGAGCTGAAATCTGAGTGAAAGATCAGGGTTAAAAAGTGAAAAAACTAAACTCACTAACTGTTGCGGAGTTGAACTTTTGTAAACGAATCTACTAAACGATATAATACCCTCTATTTTTACAAGGGAAAAACTGCT
The DNA here is from genome assembly GCA_019974015.1 of Nephila pilipes. Lineage (NCBI taxonomy): Eukaryota > Metazoa > Arthropoda > Arachnida > Araneae > Nephilidae > Nephila > Nephila pilipes. Next base: position 54,693 of record BMAW01127251.1, on the reverse strand, counting down.
TATTACGTATACCTTATAAATAAATATCATTATGTCTAGATTAATATATGTATTTCTGAATGGAGCGATTTAAAATTCATATATATATATATATATATATATATATATATATATATATATATATATATATATATTGACACTTTTAGCGCTAATTTTCCAAAAATATATTAACAGTTTAAACAGTCGAATTAAATATTCTCTTCTTCTTAAAAATATGCAACTTACAGGAGGTGCAAGAATCGCAATCTTGTGACGTATCTTTCAAGAATTGGGCCATAGCTATTACGTATTGCCTGTCGGAGTTTTCCCTCTCCATCGGTGCGGGTCTGGTTTGGAAGATCTTTTCGCCCTTTGAACTGGGACTGCTTGCGCTGTGGAGAACTTGTTCTTCCTCCGTTGAATGACCTGAGAAACGATCGTGGTCTACCATGGAAGGCCATCCAGGCTGAGGAGAAGCCACCTTCCTTGGGTCCGCCAGGGTCCAGAGATCAAAGGGCCCAGTTTCTCTTCGGCAAGCGGGATCCCAGGAGATCTTCCACAGATTCTCCAAAAACACAACCTGGCATTTCACAGGCGGGGAAATGTGGAGAAGATTACAGGAGCCTATGTGGTAAAGGGGAAAAGAGGCACTGGTAACCACCCCTTCAAACAAACCTCAAAAATTAATAAAGTCTATGGTTTACTCTTTACTAACGAGTAGCAAAGATTTAAAGAGCCCTCAGCAGAGTAGTTGCATTTGGAAACCTAGCCTCCTCAGGCATTCATTTTCATTAACAAAAATAAAA